>CM017566.1:18490100-19053458 GCA_007844125.1 Sinonovacula constricta | reverse complement strand
ATATCTGTCCTATCCTTACTACTATATCTTTCCTTTCCTTGCTACCATATCTGTCATATCTTGAAAGTTACCGCAGACATCTCCATATGTATTATTTACTATGTAGAGTATAGCCCGTGCAGAAAGTTACCTTATACATCTATATATATTATCTAATATTTACAGTATCTGACGTGCTGAAAGTTACCCCAGACATCTCCATATATATTATCTACTATGTACAGTATCACCCATGTTGAATGTTACCCCAGACATCTCCATATATATATTATCTACTATGTACAGTATAGGCCGTGCTGAAATTGACCCGAGACATCTCCATATATATTATCTACTAGGTACAGTATCACCCGTGTTGAAAGTTATACCAGACATCTTCATATATATTATCTACTATTTACAGTATCGGCCGTGTTTAATGTTACCCCAGACATTTCCATATATATTATCTACTATTTACAGTATCGGCCATGTTGAATGTTACCCCAAACATCTCCAAATACAGTATCTACTATTTACAGTATCACCCGTGCTGAAAGTGACCCGAGACATCTCCATATATATTATCTACTATTTACAGTATCGGCCATGTTGAATGTTACCCCAGACATCTCCAAATATAGTATCTACTATTTACAGTATCACCCGTGTTGAAAGTTACCCCAGACATCTCCATATATATTATCTACTATTTACAGTATCGGCCATGTTGAAAGTTACCCCAGACATTTCCATATATATTATCTACTATTTACAGTATCGGCCATGTTGAATGTTACCCAAGACATCTCCATATATATTATCTACTATTTACAGTATCGGCCATGTTGAAAGTTACCCCCAGACATTTCCATATATATTATCTACTATTTACAGTATCGGCCATGTTGAATGTTACCCCAGACATCTCCAAATATAGTATCTACTATTTACAGTATCGGCCATGTTGAATGTTACCCCAGACATCTCCAAATATAGTATCTACTATTTACAGTATCGGCCATGTTGAATGTTATCCCAGACATCTCCAAATATAGTATCTACTATTTACAGTATCGGCCATGTTGAATGTTACCCCAGACATCTCCAAATATAGTATCTACTATTTACAGTATCGGCCATGTTGAATGTTACCCCAGACATCTCCAAATATAGTATCTACTATTTACAGTATCGGCCGTGTTGAAAGTTACCCCAGACATCTCCAAATATAGTATCTACTATGTACAGTATCGGCCATGTTGAAAGTTACCCCAGACATCTCCATATATATTATCTACTATTTACAGTATCGGCCGTGCAGAAAGTTACCCCAGACATCTCCATATATGTGCTATTATATGTACAGTATCTGCTGTGCTAAAAGTTACCTAAGACATCCGTTCGTTTAAATACAGTATACACTATGTGCAGCATCTTTAGACATGAAACTTACAGCAGACATACCTTAATGTATGTAATTTTAAACAGCATTTGCCCCAATGTAACAATAGAGACAAACATGTTTTTTATTTGTAATATATATCACTTTCACCACGTGTTTCATTTAGCTTCGACATTTTGAAAGTTACCTATGTATGTGCGCATGCGCACTTCGACCAAACGGAACTAGGAACGTTCAGAATGTGACACCGGTACCCGAAATATTGAGTTAAAGTTTTAAAAACACACTACCACCAAACTCAGGAGAATAACGCATGTTAGTACCGCGAGGATAAATGGGAGAATTAAACTGACTCGATGAAAACATAAAGCATTTATCATAGTCAAAATAATGTTCATAAATCATAACTTACACACTCTTTGATTTTTCAGTATAAACACGTTGGGAAGATTATATGTGATTTAGGCTACTTATAATTAAATGCATTGTCGCAACTGGAAAATTATTATAAAACAAGTCATGCTTTTTATTTCTGTAAGAGGTCAACATTTCATCGATTACAATCATTTAAACATTTCTTTTTTGGCATTTTAGTAATAGTTAATTGATGAATATTTTTTTACGTTTCTGACACATATGTTATTACACACATTATCATTTCTGAAACAAACATTTAGCACTATATGTTATCTCCAGCATTCACAGTATTCAGTTATTGAGACACAGGTCTTTGACACATGGAGCACCTCCTCTAGTTCTTGAATAACTGATCAAGTAGTAATACTGACAATTCATATTTACAGAACGAGTAGAATAGGACATGCACATATACTATCATTAATTACATACAGTTTATCGTTTGTTTTTTGTGTCTTTCAATTTTACAACAATAGTTTTGTAGTTTCTCCGGGTGGTGACTGGCAATGGGCGATATGTGTCACATGTGACTTATGGTAAGAAACTTCAAACTGGGGCTCAGCATCGGGGTCCACCTGTTTGCTCTTCCATATACCATAGCTGAAGTAGATCGCGAACCCTGAAACATTCCATAAAGAGTTGACAAACATATGTTAATTAAAACTGTAAAGCTTGAAGAACTGACTTTAAGAACTTATTATTAGATGGACTCATTTACAGGCATTTTCTCTGCCCACTTAAAATTAAACTGATCAAAACGCTCAGAAGTGCTATTCGGGCGGTATAAGTTTAACCTTGTATGCGATTACAGGTGTGTAAACAATGGTCAAAATTAGTTCGTAGTAAATCAAATGTACACGCATTGGAAAGCACGTAAGTCTTCAGCTGCAAATAAACACCTGTTCTAAAATATAGATTATACATTAGAAAAAAGTTACAGATCAACGACATTAACATCCGATAACAGAAACCATTTTATTAAACATTCAATACTTTCTATATGATTTTGCATTTTACCCAAAGTAAGGTCTAAAATAAACTGAGTTTGAAATTTACTCCTACACTTGTGGTCTTAATCTAAAAATCCAGAGTACGCCATTCCTCTCCAAACATGTGCGGTAGCTTTAGACTGAGATGCTGAGATGATACAATGCCCCATGTCATTACATAACCTCTGCAAAAGGCAATGTGATCCACACGCGGGTTATCGCAGATATCTCGGTCTAGTTCATAATGCAGTCAGTGGAGCACTTGTTCTGACAGTAGTTCGCTCCCCAATTCGACCCTTTCCTCTACTCAGCAAGTGAAATTCGTATGTGGTATCGCTCATGAGAAGAGGCATTTCATTATTACAACATTTCTAATTTATTTATAAATGATACTTTCTTATATGATTTTATCAAATGCAAATGTTATTGATGAATGATAAAATTATCAGACTTTCTAAACAATAACGAAAGAATATGGTAAGAAGAATTAAAAGTGTTAACCTGATTTTCATTGGTTATTAGCCACAAAGGCTAAAATGATAGTGTACATATACAGGAACATATTCATGTGTATAGATGTAATCTAAAATGGAACATAGATTGGCTTGATAGTGTATTGTATGAAAAATATTGTTGCAGGCTCAACATTTTTTTTGGATATTTTTTTAAAAAATCAGTGAAAATTAATTAGGTTAAAAATCTGTGAAGGTGAAATTTGCTTTGGTTAACATCATTTTAAGGATAAAATTGCTTAGGTTAAAGTCTGCTATAAGGGGCCCAGGATAAATGGCAATAGTAAACTTGAATTAGGAGTGCTCCGGTTTATAATATTGTGCATTTGGATCAGGAATGAAAGGCAATGTAAAATTATCAACAAAAGTGCAGTTAATACATTGTACTAGCTGATGGATGGAACGAATAGAGACAAAGTTCAGCAAATATATATAGTGGTATAATTTCATCAATGTTATACAAATAGCAACACAACAACATTGCATTAGATATAACTGCAGAATATAACTATATCACAACCCTTCCACTATAACACATTATAACAATAACAAATCAATTTCATGTGTAGATGAGATTGTCACAATAATGATAAAAGATCTCTCATCACTTCACTTCACACCCCTGTTTTGATTTTGATTATGCATAATGATTTAAAAACTTATAGAAGTTATATCCCCTTAACATTTTAAATGTAAACAATTAATTTTTATGAAGTTTAGCTATATGAACAAAACAAAAGATCACATCCTGCAAATATCTTTAAAATTTAAACTGTTTTGCATGGAACTTACATGAACAATGCAATAAGTGAACAATGTAAGTCAGTAAGTATAATTTATTTACCAAAACCAATACAAGGCAACAGTTATGAGTATTTGCACAAGAATATGCCATAGCAAAAAAAACAAATGGCAATAAATGCAGTAAAATGCAATAAGAATAATCTTACTTTTGCTTACAACTACATATCAATATAACTCATCTGTTCGAGATTAAATTTGCCTGAGAAATAAATTTTCTTCACATTGATGTGTTAAGAAAAATAACGAAGGGCAACAACTCCAGAACAATCAATGCAATGGGAGTTGTTTTATCTATATCAAGATCACTTTGAAAATTCTAATTAATAAGTACAGTGTCGTATTTATCCACACAAGAACCTGCTTACATATAGACAACAAATACCGTATCTTACAACAACCTTTCAAGCATGTAAAATGTATCGAAAAGCAGACTACGGATAAATAACAAAAACAAAACCCTTTCATATAAAAAGAAAAAAAAATGCAAGTTATGATTATAATATATATATTTGGGTAATTTAATTAACTATTCAATTTATCTGTTCGTACACTAAACCATTTTCAGTATCAAATATTTACATCAAAAACAAAGAGAAATAACCCAATCTGATTTGAATCATATCCTGAAAACTGCTCTGTTATCAGGATCTGACAACTAGTCAGTAAAACCTTTCCAACCAGATTGTCGCCTGCAAAACCGCAAAAGTAAATAATGATGTGAAGCATTCCGAACGTATCATTTCAATGACTGCGCCCATTTACAAAGAAAAGTAAACATGGACACTCCAAGCAAGACTTATGTCACTGAAGACAGGTGCGTTTTATGTGGTATCCCATTTGTTTCAAAATCAGAAACATCTTCAGGTCGAAAGCAGTTGCTGAACAAACTTAAACTGAGTGACTTTTTTTCTGCATCATCCATGGCGGCCATTTTGCGACTCTTACCGAAACCATTATGCATTACGCTCTCTGTTTGGCTGTTGTAAAAAAAGGTAATCGGGGAAACCCATTCTTGGTTAAAGACGGTATTTGCGGCCGTCATCAGATCTTACATTTGGTAAAATCTGACTTTAGTGAGATTGAGAAATTACCATACCCGTACAAACCTATGATTGCCAGAAGCTGTCTGACTTTGTGGCCACGTATATTTTGTAAGTATTGGCCAATAAAATCCTTCATAATGAACAAACTATATTTGCCGAGTTGCATTTGTTTTTTATTATTGTTTTTAAAGGTATTAAAATATGATTATTTGAGAAATCAACATAAATTATTGAAATAGCCATCATGGAGCAGCAGCCTGTCAAAATATTGGGACCATCTTTCATCACCTCTAAAACTCGTTTCAAAATTTAAGACCCCTTCCCTCCCATCTTAACAATTCAGTATTCATGAAATATATTATTAACTTCCAATAGATAAAATAGTAAAAACTGTCAGGTTGAAATGATATTAAATAAATAAGAATTAACCAAATAGAATTGTACATACATATAAAAGATCAAGCATATTACTTATGCAAAAATGCATACAATCATGCACAATTAGATAGCCAAGTCATGAATATAAATACAATAAATCTAGTTGTATTTTTATGTGATAAATATTCAATTGTAAAAAAACCACAAGATTTTGGTCTGAGATCACAAAAGGAAAAATGAGGTTGATGTTGTAGTATGCCAATGCTGACATTTCATTTGAAAAGACTGACCCACACACATGATGTACAGTCGATTCCGTTTATTTGCATACAGAAACTCCCAGATAAATTTACGCAAATAACCGAAATAAGCAATAAACTGAAAATCAATATCCGAGTACAATTTCCATGAGCATATTTTGCTTTCGGTGGCCTCAAATTTGATTTGTTATTATTAACTATCAGCCACTGTGTTTATTAGAAAATGTCAGTCATATATCTATCAATTTAATTTGAAGATAATTGCTTAGCTCATAATTATTAATATTCAATTCCAGTTAAAAAAGCTGAGTCTTTTTCTAAAGGGATGCCATTTAGTTTTTGTGATCGCAAAAAAACCCACAAAAAAACACACCTTATACGTGGTGTTGCAAAGAGCTCTTTTCAGATGTTAATTTTTAATGCATTAGAAATTAATTAAATCTGCATTTACTATGATGTTATATTTATTTCGGTCTTTTTGCATTTGTCTTTTACATTAGCAAGTGAACTTATGTTAACCAAATAATATGTCTTAGTGCCGCACTATTTTGCTTAAAGAGAATAATGCATTATTAAAACTTCAAGAGTTATCGACAGTGGCACATATGACGTCATTCGCCACTTACATGTATTAACCTTCGCGAAAACCTGTAAAAATCGTGAAGGTGGCATGAGAGAAAGAGTGTCACTGGCAGTAGAGAGTAAAAGAGTAAACCGAACAGGTTGCTGATCAGGCAGTTGACACAGATTAGCAAAGGCGTGAAAATTGACCCAGAGATAAACTGATAAATTAGCGAGCGTCAGTAGTCAGGTGAGCAGCAATGGATTATGCTGACAATTTATGCATATAACCAATTAATTTTTCAACAAAGATAAAGAAGAAAAAGGTTTGGTGTTTAAATATGTTATTCAATAAAATGGATTATACGTATAACCATTATTTAATTAATTGGAATCAACTGTATTGGAGCCTTTTGATTGATTTTATTATCAATAAAAACAGGAAACTCCCTTATAGGGTATACACATAACATTGCTGAAATTCAGCAGTTATGAGAGGTAGAAAACTGTAAGACAGTGTTAACAAAATTGTCCATGTTAAAAAAATCCTAATTTAATACTGCTATCTGTAATGCTTTTTTAAGACTTCTTTTTAATGCATATGGTATTTCAGAGGTGATGTTTAAATACATGACAGAGACACAAATATAGCAAATACCAGCTATTATAAGTGGAGAAACACACCAAACATGTGTCTAGACAGAACTACCAGGCCAGGTCAGGTGGAAATATTTCCCACATGAAAGTTCTCACATCCCAACTAGGATACAAACCCATTCACTTAAGGCTTAATATTTAAGAAATTGTCCCTCTTAGCCTCAAGCTAGGTTGTTTCACTATAAACTTGAAAGAAGGATCTCTCAATCAATGGGAAAGCATCACAAGGTCTAGTTGAGATTCATGTTTGGTATATTTCGGATTTACTTATTTAAAAACATTTTCTCTATTTTTTTTCATCTATGCATTAGCTATTTAAACATATAACATAAATATATCAGCACCTAAATTTTAATTTTCTACAACTAAAAATAGCACTTAAACAATATGTCAAATTATGTTTAAAATTTAATGAACCTTTCTTAAAACATGTCTCATTCTGAGTCAAAATAAAATAAAATGTCCTTTGATTAAAAAAAAGGTACTTAAAAACTATATGCATCTATCTAAAACCTGTCTAATACATGTACAAATACAGTGTACTGTATTTCCCAAATTTAACTTAATTTCTTTAATTATGATTTTATGAGTAAAAAACTGATTTCATTTAAAAAATATACATATAAAATTCTCAAACACTTTATTTCTAAAATCTGTCAAATTTGAGTTTAAAAATATATGATAAATCCTGACCCCGAAAAACTCAGTCTAATTCATCCTCTGTTGCATCATAATACACTATAGACAGTCCATTTCTACTACAATTATTCGACAGGTCAAGAATGTCTTCCTCCTCCTCATCATCTTCCTCTGTGGGTAAAGGTGTGAACTTGTAGACAGGCATATGGGAGGGGGAGGTATTCTGAACACTGTGCCAAATACCATAGGAAAAATAGCAAATGAAACCTGGAATATAAATATGCTACGATTTTGATAGGGAAATGGGCAAAATTATAAATACTGGAATATAAATATGCTGCTGTTATGATACAGCTGTAAAATGGACAGACTTATTATATGATAGTATATGGATACCTATTAGGGATAGGAATGTTTATAAAAAAAAAAATAGATATAAAAAGGAACATGGTGCATTAAAACTGGAATGTAAACTACAGTCGAACTTCGGTTATTCAACGTTGTCGGGACCACGTATTTACTTCAAACAATGCATGGGTTGGAATTATCCAAATTTTTCACTTACAAAATTTTCCTACTAGGAGTCCACCATTTTTAATTGCATAATTGTCTGCAGTAATGTCCAAGAAGCAATGTATATACCATAATACTTTACACAGTGAAACATAAGAAAATTTACTTCTTGGAAAAGAAATGAATAATAGAATAAGCAACATTTTTTTCAAAGTAAAAGCACAAATAACATGTATGTAAATGTATAAAGCAGTGCTGAATAGACATGAACATGTTATAGATCGTCAACAAACTGCAACATACAGTGTATAATGGTACCAGGCACATAGTATAAAGCACATATGGAATAAAAGACAATAAAGCAATTTAAGGAGAAGTACATTCTAAATCGTGAAGGTTGCCCTTCTCCAGACGGCTCAGGTAAGATTTCATCCTCTATGCTTGCCATTTCTTAAGTGAGATGACAATGACATTTAGATCGGTAAGCATTTATACCTACTCACCCTGAGGGTTTGCAATGCCACTGGGAGATAAAGCAATGTGAGCCAATCTTTTATTAGATTGTCACACTCTTTAATTGATGATACATTGTAACTGACTTTCAAACAAATCAACACGTCATATCCAATTAACCAACCAACGAAGCTAAACACGTTGTTACTTGAGTAACCAGGTTTGCAGTTTGACAGGCGATAATGTCTGACTGATGATGCCATCAGGTTTTGGATAATATATGTGAAGAAATCATAAAAACTCTATGTTCAGGATTGAAATTGACTGACTAATGCCGAAACTTTGACTAAATAAATAACACTTTGACTAATGCAAATAATTATCAGAGGTTTTTTACATTAAATTATATAATTAAAAAATCTGGACTGAACAACGACTTCCAATGCCTTGGCTTTGGACAATCCAAGTTTGAATAACCAAGGTTCGACTGTAATAGAATATGAATCCTGGAATCTTCATTGGAAAACATACAAAGAGAAGAATATAAACAGGAATTAAACAACTAAAACTTTGAATTTATTCGGACAATATCATCAAACATCTGTCATTTCTAAACAAGGAAAGGGTCCAAGTGAAGCTGCAACCAGTTTAGAAGCCCTTTTGAATAAATATATTTGCGCTCAAAGGCTAATTTTGATTGCCATTCATTCAACATTATTTCTAAATGATAAATAACAATTTATAATGTCAATTAAAGAATACTTTTATTTTTTAGTATGGAAACTAACAATTTTATACAAGTCAAAATTATTTTTAAGAAAACCACAACATCAAATAAAGCTGTGAAATAATACAAATAGAATTATATTTAAAAAGTCATTAAAAAGATCCTATCCAAATGTGCCATAAAAGGATATAAGGAAGTAAGTAAGCCTTAAAGGATACATAGTTGGGAGATATTGACCATACAGAGTAAAGTGATATCACACCTACCTATGATCATCCAGACAGCGAATCTAATCCAGGTGGCCTCAGGTAGTCTCAGCATTAGGAATATATTTACAAATATACTCACTGCAGGTAATACTGGTAATAAGGGCACCTGCAAGCAGTCATTAACTCAGATGATGATGAGCTAATTTAAGCACTAAAATGCTAAATTTTGTAAATAACCAAATAATTCAATGTCATATTTTTTGTCTATTAGTCAAGTGCCTAGACAAAGTGCTAGAGATTCAGTAGGAAGCTGGCTGATCTGGATCTACACAGTCTGCTTAAGCATAATAAGTGCTTGGAAGGCAGAGTCAGAGCACCCTCCTGTATTGTTTCATGTCTCTGCTTTTGTGATCCCCCACCCACAATCTTGTCCAGGCAAAGCTTAAAGGTTCCATTGTATTACAAAGTAAAGTTAAAAATGTTCCTTCCACAGAATCTTGTTCTCCTATTTATGTTATTAATCCATACTTTGTTTTAGTTATTTACTAGCAACCATATGTAAAGGTAAACATATGAAGATATATTGCTAGAGAACCATTATTAAGAAGTGAAGATCCAGATCAAACTGCTCCTCTTGAGGAAGTACACTTATTGCCAAGGCCTTATAAGTATGTGCTAAACTTAGCAATATCAAATAGGTTGTAAAATACAGTAGTGCTGGAAATTCTTCAAGTACATAATTGTACTCTGAACACCACCAAGAAAATGCCCCATTTCTATTTCAGTTATAAATTCAATGTTATTTATAGTGTTTTAATCAAACTTCAATCTCTTACTGGGCCTGGCACATACTTACAGGTGTGCCATGCATAAGGTTTATAAGTGCAACCATTTAGGTCAATGTCATATTTGAATCAATGTCATACTAAAGGTCATTGTATCTATGGAGTGTGTAAATTTTTAAGTGACATTTCTTTTTGCTTGAATTTTGTTTAATGTGTTGTTATTTTTCTCAGGTGATTCTTTTTCATAGTCTTTTTACAACCCATTATCTTTCTTTGCTGACTGAGTATCATATTACACATACACTGTCATACACCTTGATGAATACGCTTTGACGAGTCTACATGCTACAAAAAAAAATCTAAAACAGACCAAAAGAAAATTGTCATACATTGAGTAATATTTTACCGTAAATGACAGCTTGGCTTTATTCTGTGGCTGAAGGGCCAATGACAACAGATTGACCACCATCAGTAGCACAAATATCACAGTAAACACAATAGCCACAGGATCCCCCTTGGATAGGTCCTCCTCCTTAAACTTTAGAAACACTGAAAATCCCGTGGATAAAAGACCTGTGGAGAGAGATATTCTCATAATCAAAGTACTACTTACATTAAGAATTCAAACAATAACTTACAAAAAGCTGACAGTGTACATAATTTAAAAACAGTAGGATTAGTACATATTTTTTAAGTATCTGAACAAAATGGCTGAATTCTTGTTTTTACTGTTAACAAGTCCATTTTTATTCAAAATGATGAAAGAATTAAAAGCAGTCTGATGTTGAAAATGTTTAAGGGATAAGCCTCCTTGAACCTGGTACACCATTTAATTTTGCATTCATGAATTTATATTGTATGTTTTCTATTATATATACATACATATATATATATATATATATATATATATATATATATATATATGAGCAAAGTTCACTTTACTCTTATCATAATGCATTGGTTTGAATATAAATTCGGGATCTAATAGAAATATAGTACTCTTAAGAAAGGTGACAGTTTGTGTCCGATTAAATAACATGAGATACATTGACCAGGGGTAATTTGGATATAGAACTATATTTACAGATGGCTTAACACTTAAATATTTCAAGCACGACCAGTCATATCAGATACAAATTGTACTAACTTGTGTATCTTTTAAATCTCAGTTTAATCTCAAGCATCTGATTGGTCAGATTTGGAAGTGGCCTTCAATTTGACCAATCAAATGCTCCGGGAGATTTCAGACCTTAGTTTAGACTCTTAGTGTAGCTAGATACTCAGATAATTAAACCAATTTCTCATACTCACAGAATATTGCCACCTCATATGCTACCAGTTTTTCAGAAACATGGGTGGGGTGTTTGTTTCTTTTCAAACTAAAGGCAGCAGACCAAACAGACTGTGTCTCATCAAGCGGTATCAGTCTAGATGTATCTCTGACAATCTGCTGGGAACCATCCCCATCTGAATATATGGGCTCTGTTTCTCTGAAGGAGACACAAAAACAATATAATTCAGTTGTATGACCAATCGGTACATTTAGGCATCAGAAAAAGGAATTTCTTTGTCTGGTTTTAGTGTTTGTTTTTGCTACTGATTGTATACTTTAAAGTTTCTGCTTTCATAATTGTGGTTCATAAATTATTAAAATTATTATTTATTTAAATACAAAACTGTTTATTTGTATAACTGATAAATAATAAACAATTTTTTTGACAACACTTTTTGAATATTCAAATTATGGTTTTAAACCAATTACACAATTCTTTTAAATCTGTAGCACTTAATGATTACCTTTATATCTAATAGATTATTGTGTACGGATGAGCAATTAGATTCTGAAGATTTTTTTAACTTACGACTTAGAGTATGTATCATCCTCCACTTCATTGCCAATATTCTTCACCTTGTATCTAGAAAGTACAATTAATAATAAGTAAAATAACAATCAAGCAACATGTATGCCTATAATGCAAAAAAAAAGAAAAAGCATTAGGGATTTTTAAAATCTCATGTTGTTGGTTCAAATAACCTATGGTATATCAATATCACTTTTAAAGATGGTTTTCTAAATGGAGATGAAGCGAGCTTCTTCTTTAAAGTACAAAGGCTTCTTTGGTCCAAAGGTCAAGATTTTGATACATTATGTCCGAGTAAACATTTCACAAACTGAATGGACAAATTTGAATGGACTTTGTAATTTGACCAATCAGGGCCAAAGGTTATAAAGCTTTGAGCTTGTGTCTGTGTCTGCTTTCAAGCATGTGATTGGCTAATATTTAAATAGATTTTGAAATCTCACCAATCAGATACTTAAGTCTGTTATCAGACTTGAACTTAAAAAGTTTAACAAGCTCAGCAGCTGCACAATGGAAACCATATAGGTGCCTCCGGCTGTGAATTAATGTCCCTGACTAGTAAAACCTCTTCACATAACATAAATTTGAGTTCTAGATTGAGCAGAACTCTTATGTGGTGAGGTCTTGCAACTAATCTGGTAGATTTACCCAGATATGTCTGCGGTCTTTCCCTTTACAACACAGGTGGACATCACTCACTACAATGACCATTATTGTGTAGCCAAGATGAATTTATAATCAATGAGTTCAATACCTAAGTACTAAGACAGACACTGCCACAAGAGTATATGCCAGTAGTGTTCCTATAGACATCATGTCTACCAACTCCTTGAGATCAAACATCATTGCCATCACTCCTAAAACAGGGAAGAACATTAATGTTAATGTTAATTAATGTAAATATGTCCTTTTTTTATCTAGCAAACATAATAAGAGAGGGAAATCAAATCATTAGGAAAACAAAAAAACAGTCAGAAAGGTTGCAGGAAATATTCTTTAACAGTATTTAAAACAGCATATGCGTACTTAATGCGTGTTTTTTTATGCTGATAGAATTAAGACAAATACAAAACAATCAACTTTAAACCTAGTAGAAGTAGTTATATTGGAATGATGAGTCACTAAATAAGCTATTCTATTTTATTATTATACTTTGTAACACAGCTAGTGAATGATAGAACGATAGAAAGAGAGAGGGAAGAGAGAGAGGGAGAGAGAGAGAGAGAGAGAGAGTGGGGTATGTGTGTGCGAGAGAGATTGAAAAGACAGAATGAGGAGAGATGGGATGAGAGAGGGATGTATAACCATAGCATGATGATGTAATATAGGAAAGTTCAATTTTTTCTTAGACATAATATATGTATTGTGACATTTGAATATTGTATGTAGAATAAATTTGCATGATTTGTAACATATGTCATCATGTTGCAGAAATAAAAGATAAAAAAAAGTATTTAAAACAGCAAACAATTAATGTTTTTTAAAAACTACAATGTTTCAACTTATCAACAATTGTTTTATACTTCTATTCATTTGTAAGCTTTAGCCTTGACATGTACAACTTGGGCTTCACACACACTATCCAATTCATTATTGTGACCAGAAAAGAATGGAAAAATTAAAAGCTTGAAAAATCAGGTTCATTCCCATCCATCCCATTTTTGTGTAAACCTTTACTCTGCAGTGGACTTTGATTCATTCAGCATCTTGCTATAGTTGTTTGCTAAGATTTATTGTTTTATAGTTTACAGCAAATGATGGAGCTTGGGGAACATATAGCATTTATAAAATGCTTGGTTGATTTGTTAATGACAAGCAATACCAGAACTGAAATGAATATCAATACCATAACAACAGTCAGCACCATATCGAGTTTAAATTTAAATGAAACCTATCATCAGCAGACAGCATTGACAATGATCAACTCTCATCTCTCCATTCTTGATTTTACCTGTAAATTATGAAAGTGTGAATGTAAGGAAGACACAACAAATCATTTGTAAATACATACCAGCAAAGACACCTGAGATGATGGTTGCAATTAGGGGTGTTTTAAAGCGTTCATTTATGTTGGCGAGGAATGTAAACAGCAGACCGTCACTGGCTATAGCATAGATGACTCGGGGCAGTGGAAACATGGCACCCAGCAAGCTGTGGAGTTCACATTAAATATTATATATATACCTCAGTACATGTTTTTTCTTAAAACCGCCATTGGCCTTCAAGCTTTTTTGATTAAATATTACACTTGCAGAGAATATTTCCTGGTTGATATTTTTTATATCACCCTCACAGAATTTTTGTATAATAATTTTCGATAATATTATATAAAAAAATGTTAAGGTCATCAAATTGTTGAGATAATTTAGGCCTGTACATGTATTACGTTTTGACTTTTTTACCCAAAACAAAAACAAACCGTAAGCTTTTATTAGCTAGTTAAGGTGACATATTTCGCCTTGTATAACTTCTATATAAACCCCAACTTACAAGCCATGGTGTCCCATTTGACATAACAGTTTGAAGCTGCAAATAGCTGACACAATGAACCTTATATCTGATTTTTTTATCATGTGTGCATGACATTATTTGTTGCTAAAATTTGTTTAAGACATTTTATTGATTTTTTTTCTTCAGTGTTTGTTTACAATATAACAGACTTTATATCCAATCAAGGATAACACATTATCCTCCCTTGACAAGGTATTGCTCACAACAGCGGTAGCACTTTGGACATTACCTAACTCAGGTTGACAATACATGCTATCAGGCATCATTGGGTATGATTTTAACTTTATATAATTTCAACTCAAGATTAAATAAATTTGACAATCTGGCTAAAAAATGCAAGGTCTGTGACATATATTTTCATACAGGAAGAGAATACTTTAAATTTAACAAAGATGGATTCTGTATTCTGTACACAACTCTTATCCACTCCTAGAGACGGTATATCCTTTTACGCCTTAGGGCAACAGTACAATGATCACCCAGTACATATAGAACAATTTAACATCAGAAGGTCATGTGAGGAATAATAAATCTGGTACCAATTTAAAACTGATACATGTACATCAATGATTGGTTTTAAGAAATACTCTATAGAGATATAATTCAGCTATGATCTCTCAAACGTTGTTTTTTTAAATTATCATAGATTTGAACTTGAGCCTTGTGAGATTAAGTAAAATGGTCACACTTGATATTATTTGCATTATCAAAATTTTCCTTAAAAATACCAAAACTATTGTTAAATCATAAAGACAAGAGAATTAAGATCGTACGTCTGTTCACTACATTAAAAGTGAACATGCTAATTTTTTTTCTAAATATCCTGTTATCTTTAGGTTGGGAAAATCAAAGGTGTTGGAAAGCTTTTTTGTTGCTTTTTTTCTTCATGTCAAGCTCACGAACCTTATACAGCTTCTAACAATATTCACAGGTCTATACAACTGTCATAAACTCTTAACTGATTGGATTGAGAATGATGCTGAATATTAAGTAAATATGAATTGGAGAACATGTTGTGGTTCTGTGCATTATGTTCATGCATTCAAATGTGATATAATCATTTAAAGTAACATGACAACATTACCTGGTGGACAAACCACACACTGCCCCCACAGAGATGATATATCTTGCAACTGGCCAGCCCACCCTGTCAAACACAGCGGGAAGAGGCGCATTTCCATCTAGGAGATAGTATGGGCACATCAGAGTGATCACCACAGATATTCCAGCATAGGCAAAGAAGCATGCCAGCAGGGAGATCACAATACTGATAGGGATGGCTTTCTGAGGGTTCTTCACTTCTTCACCTGGTTAAACATAAGCAAAAATTAAAAAAAAAATGTTTTTCTTATTTTCATCATTGAACATTAAGGTCTTTTGACTTTCACCTCATGTTTGTTTTACATTCCAACACCATTCTTTAAAGGGTACTGCTACCATAAATGTTTTCATAAGAACTGTATTGTAAAAGAATATTGTAAAGAACAATAATGACTAAACCACTAAAAAATAAGCTACAACAACTTCAAAAGTGTACTACGCTTGGAACCTACCAGTTCTTTCATTAAATTTCAATAAACCCGACCAACATCTAATCTTCAGAAGAACTAGTTGACTTACAATAGTAAGTCTAATATAGCCCCCCCCCCCCCCCCCAAAAAAATATTTTGTATGTGGGGTATAATAATGATACAAATTTATGCTTACCAGTGGTAGCGATAGCATCAAACCCAACAAAGGCATAGAAACATGTTGCCGCTCCTGATAACATGCCAGACACTCCGAATGGGAAGAACCCTCCATCCCCCACCATAGTACTGTTAACCTCTGCTACCTGGTTAAGAAAACAACTTATCAAGTTTCTGTTTCTTTTTTGACAATAACACATACACAGGTGAAATATTTTGAAGTGCCCACCACATTACTCCTCAGCCCCTAACCACACTCATAGTCTTGGCAAAAACATAATGGACTTCCAACTGACCTGTGGTACTTTAGTGGTTCCTGAAGAAATTTGTTTATTAGTCTGGGGCCTTCCTTTACTATAAATAGTTGGACACTGTTATACAATGACTATGAAGTTAGTTAAAAATGAAAATGAATGCATATTTTTAGTTAGGTTTCTTTATTAGTGAAAGTTCTAAACAAGTATTTTTGTGATAAAAAAATATTGCAATGTCTGAAAAAAGATACAGGACTTTATCTGGAAAAATATGTTATAACACTCAAGTATTTTTAGCCATCAATCAGTTTATTATCTATGAAATTTCCATTGTACAGATAATTTGCTCAACTATTTCAACTATTTACTACTCACCTATCTATATTTTAAATACTGCAGTTAAGCAAATTAATCTCTACCAGTACTAAAGCCAGACAAGCCCTGTTTCTGCCTTTAACTCACCTGACTGGGATCAATGTTCCAGTTGTGGGTATCAGCCTTGAAAAGACCACAAATCACAATGTAGGAGACTACCAACAAGTTCACACCAGTGAATATGTTGTTGAACCGTGACGATTCTTTAACACCAACAGCCAAGATCACTAGGAAAGAAAAAAAGTAAAAAATTCATAAATATTTCAATAAAAGCATGCTTAAAGCATTGTTATATGGTCAGTAAAATTAATAATGCTACTTCCATTTTTAAAACTTCTTCCATTACTACTAGAAGTACTACTACTACTTTGACTACTACATCTACTACCACCACCTCTACTTCAACCACCTCTCCTACTGCTATAACATGATGTTGCAAAGACCGGATTCAGAACAACCTTTATGTAATTGTCTCTGGTCCCCACTGTGACAATCCACACTCAAAATTGAGGATATACTCCTCATGTGTTTAAAACCATAGCTACTTACTGCAGCACATGGGACTGTATAATTGTGTGCTTATTTACCTCTATCTTCGCCGATCCATGTGTTAATGACAGTGAGCTTCAACAATAACAATAGTATGTGAAATATAAGTTATCTTCTCATGACATATATGGTTCTTTAATTGTCAGCTTACTAATAAATACCTGTTGTGATCTTTGTAAAAGTGAACTTTATCAATGCATCAAATCAATACAGCATACATTGTCTAAGTGGTCATAAATATTGTGTTTAATGCAATACAACACACATCTGATGTTGTAATCATGTACTTATTTCTAAGCTAACTGTAAAAATATAGATGACTTTATACCATCTGTTGCCAAACTTTTGAAAAAACTTTTCCAATTTTGTGTTTTCATATTTCTTACTTTTTTTTATACTGCATTTACCATGTGTTCCTTAATGTTTATTGTTATACAAAATGTATTGTTTATATATCTACAGCAAGAGGAGGAAATAAATGAATGAAACTTATACTACTCCTACCACTACTACAACTACTACTACTCTTACTACTTCTACTACATCTACAACTACTACATCTACTAGTACTACCATTTCTACTAATACTACCATACTATTTCCCTTTACTACTGCTTGTAATAATCTCAATACCTGAAAGCAGCAGTGTAATGCCCAGTGCAAAGAAGTCAGGGTAGGGTGCCAGACCAGACACTGACATGGGCACAGCCGCCTGCAGATGTGAGCCTATAGTATTGTTGACCAGGGAGTCAAAGTATGCACTCCAAGCTCGAGCAACACTGGCTGTACCTGGAGCAGAAATAGGTGGTGTTTGCAGAAATGACAATAGAATTAGTAGTGTTTGCTTTATTTTTCATTGTATCACATCCATGCATTTATTGATATAGGCTCACCAACACCATAAAAAGGTCATATCTTACAAAGTAACAGTATTTTATGGAAAACATGCCCTTACACAACTATGACCATTACGCACCATCCAGCTATTGCAGTCGAACTTCAGTTATACGAAGTTGTTGGGACCGCTAATTTACTTTGAGCAATGTCTGTACCATAATACTTTTAACAGTGAAACATAAGAAAAGTTAATTGTTGGAAAAGATATAAATAATATTGTATTATTGGTGAAGATTGGGCTGTAAATGTGGTCTCTAGTGTGTTTACAAGCTTTTTCTAAGGTTTGACCTAGTGACCTACTTTTTGACCCCACGTATCCCAATGATGAACTCATCCAATATTTCTTGCAGACAAACATTCTGACCAAGTTTGGTGAAGATTGGGCTAGAAATGTGGTCTTTAGTGTATTCACAAGCTTTTCCAAGATTTGACCTAATGACCTACTTTTTGACCCCACGTGATTCAGATACGAACTCATTCAAAATTTAATGCAGACAAACATTCTGACCAAGCTGAGTGAAGATTGGGCTATAAATGTGGTCTCTAGCGTGTTTACAAGGTTTTCCTAAAATGTGACCTTAATGTCGTAGGTTTTGAACCCAGGTGACCCAATAGTGAACTCATTCAAGATTTCATGCAGACAAACATTCTGATCAAGTTTGATGAAGATTGGATAAAAACTGTAGCCTCTAGCATGTTCACAAGCATGTTGTACTCAGGTGAGCTGAAAATCAATGTCTGGGTAGAACCACCTGCAGGTCTGCTGGAAGACCTTACTACATAAAAGTTTCCTCCGTTCTAATCTAGTGGCTGACAGGTTTGAGGATTACATCTAGACTATAACCACTTGGTCATGGGTGCCCCTTACAACATAACGTTTTGGGATTAAATTAAGTATATATAATCCTTAAAAAAAAAAGTTGTCATATAAGGAACATATTAACGAAACTATTAAGAAATATTGTTTAGAAATAAAGAGATGTTCTGGGAGCCAGGCTGTTTGTAATTAGATTAAAAAGGCAGAGAAGTATTGAGTTTCAGGTATAGGGAAGTAAATTTAATTGACTTCATAGTCAGAACAACATGTGTCATTACAGCACTTACTAAAATTGTCACATGGCAATTTGTATATATGTACAAGGAATTTATATGTGTGGTGGAAGATTAAGCTAGATAAATAAACAATTAAGATCTCTTGGTAGTTTGAGTGTGAACTGTTGAAAGGAAGCAGCTAGCACTAACAGTTTCTTTCATAACTTTGAGGAACACTTGTAGAAAAAGAAAAAAGACATGTGCATGTTTTTAATACTTTTACCACTCTAATCTCACAAACAAGAGACCATGATGGCTTTTTATTGCTCACCTGATGACACAGGCTTTTAGTAGGTTCAAATCTGGCATCAAGTAATTAAGAGTTATTTACTTAAGAAATTTTTGGTGAAGACTGGACCTTTAGTATGGCCACTGGGTTGATAACCTTTTTTAGAATTTTACCAAATAACCTACTGAATCCACATGACCCACTTTAAAACATAAGTAAGATTTCATACTGGCAAACATTCTGGCCAAGTTTGGTGAAGATTAGGCCATCAATGTGGCCTGTAAGTGTTTCCACAAGGTTTTTCTAAAATGTGACCAAATGACCTACTTTTTGAAGCCACGTGACCCAATAATATACTCATCTAAGATATCATGCGGACAAACATTCTGATAAAGTTTGGTGAAAATTGGGTCATGAATGTGGCCTCTAGTGTGTGCACATGTTTCGTCTAAGTTTTGACCTGGTGACCTCTTTTTTGACCCCACGTGACCCAATAACAAACTCATCCAAGTTTTATACAGACAAACATTCTGACCAAGTATGGTGAAGATTAGGATATAAATGTGGTCCCTAATGTGTTCACAAACTTTTTTCTAAAATTTAAAATTTGACCTAGTGACCTATTTTTGACCCCACGTGACCCAATAACGAACTCATCCAAGATTTCCATGTAGACAAACATTCTGACCAGGTTTGATGAAGATTGGCCAATAAATGTGGTCTCTTGTGTGTTCACAAGCTTTTCTAAAATTTGACCTAGTGACCTACTTTTTGACCCACCGTGACCCAGTTACGAACGCATCCAAGATTTTATGCAGACAATCATTCTGACCAAGTTTGGCGAAGATTGGATGACAGACAACGGTCAATGCGGTATCACAAAAGCTCCCCTTGAGCACGGTGTGCTCAGGTGAGTTAAAAATGTGCTAAAACATTACACTTAAAATATTTTAGATAAGCAACTATACATAGCCTGTACTGCAGACTAACATTTAGGTAGCAGCTAACATGCTATGGAAAGAATGCAAAACAAATTTGACATCTCACAAAAATATTGACTTAGGTAATCTCGGAAACTATATTGATTTAGCAAAATTAAAATGAACATTTTACTTCTTAAATGCTTAAAAAAGCTACACATTTCTAATAAATTTGATTCATATAATGTTTTTAGACACTACATTGCTTAAAATATTTATTTACAATTCTAGATAACTTTTATTTCTTTTGCTACACATGCATATTGATGTCAACACTTGCTTAGACAATATTGTTTTTATACATGAGGGTTGGGGATGAGGGCTGTCCCACGCCAAAACCCTGTGACATATCCCACATTGACCATCCTATCTTACAGACTTTTTCTAATTGATCTAGAGAGCTATATAATTGACTTACTGACCTATGACATACTCTAGAATGAGGTTCCAGCCAATGATAAAGGCCATCAATTCACCAATTGTCACATAGCTGTACACATAGGCAGAGCCAGTTCTTGGTACACGGGCACCAAACTCCGCATAGCACAGGCCTGGAAAGGAAACATACAGAATAGGTATATAAGTAAACTATATTAATTATAATGGTGCATTGGAACACATTGTTAGGAAAATAACCCTGCAATGCAGAAGATCTTGCATGGATGCAATGAAGGTTAAATGATCTTGCTAGCATCTAGTTTCAAAGTTTATTTCCTTAGTATTCTTTGAGATACCATACAACCTCTGCAGGTAAGACTAAGAAAATAGCGCTGAAATATCAAAGCATTTTCGAATTATAAAAGATTGGCTTATAAAATACATATACATGTATAACTATAAGCCTTACAATTGTTAACCAGTTAAAAAAATCATAATAAACCTTCCCTAACAGAGGTTTACTAGTTCATATTTTGTATGTACTTATAACTTACCTGCTAAGATAGAAGCTAGGGCAGCAATCAGAAAGGAGAGGAAGACAGCAGGTCCTGATGCCTGCTTGGCAACCTGCCCGGCAACCACATAGATACCTGCCCCTAGTGTACTGCCAATACCTAGAAGGGAGAGAACACTACATCATACAAGGGAGTTTCTATTCGTTTTTTTTATTTATTACAAATCATTCAATTTCATTATTTATTTTTAGAGTAAGGTATTTCTGAGGTTACCCATTCGCTTGGCCAACCAGTCATAAAATGGATCCTTTTCAGCAGGGCATTAGTGTAAGATAAAGCTTACAAATTAACAATTTGAAATACCAGAAAAATACTTTAATTTTTAATATATCTATTTATAGTATTATCTATTTGGTGGTAAGTTTTTTTCAAAATAATTAGTTCTTCTATTGCTTTTATTAAAGTGTGTGCATGTGCATGTGTGTTTGTGTGAGAGCGAGAGCAAGTGCCTGTGTGTAAAGAGAAAAGTGCTTTGTATACAAAACTATCAATATTAAGTATGCTATGTTTACCAAGGGCGGTGAGATCAAATGTGTTGAGACATCGAGATAGATAGGTACTCTCCACCGACTCAGATGTAAAGGTCTTGCGACGTTGCAACTTGTGCAGGAAACCCATCACTCTAACACTGGGGTCTGGCTAAAACTCAGCCTGAAATTAAACAATGCACAATAAGATAAACGGTGACTGTCAGTCATGTACTTATTTGAGAGTGTGTAACTTTGATAAATGTTTCACCTGCTATATATACACAATTCATAAAGAGTATCAAATTCAAAACTCATTCTGCATGTGAACAAAAAGAGGAAGAATAAAACTCATTTGCCTCTTTTTTAACGTATCTTCTCTCAAAATAAATTTACAAAATTAAGAAGTTTAAACTTTCCAATAATATGTCAAAAAAGATAAGATATTTCTGAAATCTAAGATACTAGAAAAATAGTCTTCTTTGGAGTCACCATAGAAAGAAGAGAATGTCATACATCTGAGTGTCTGTGCTCATGGGACGTGTGTGTGTGTGTGCCGACAGGGGCGGAATCATAAATCACTAATTATTGTTTTATCTGTTACTGTTAGTTTTTTTTATATGAGAATATGACATCTTGATAATAAATTTCAATTCTGTTGTAACTTATTACTGTTGTACATTGTTAAGAATAAAAGTCATATTGAGTTGTTCATGTGTATCTTTTGGTTTAAATATTGTTAGAATAAAATGTGCCTCTTTTCTCTAGTCTAGTTTTACCTTAAGCCACACTTTCCTTTAATAAATTTGTCAACCTGAAAGACAATCAAGCTGACAGTTGATTTTCTTATTATAAGTTGCATAAGTTTCTTATTAGAATTTATTGCTAGGAGCTAGTGCCAAAGTCACACGTTCACGAAGGTCAGAAGTCAGTTTAGCCAGAGGTGGACAGCATATTCAGTCAGAGTTAAAGATAATCAGTCAGTGACCTTTTGAGTGAACAGGTCTCAATTTGATAATGGTTGGTACTGAAATAACTTCAAATAAGTGAAAAGCTTGCACATTTATTTTTGCACCTATCGCACTGTCAATTTGCAAGTTTCTAGTAGCCGTTCGTAATACCTATAGATCATCATAGGGAAGTTAATCAAATTAACTTATTTTTCACTTTTTTTTGCCCTGTCTATTTATAAATTTATTCATTTATAAATAAATAATTTTATACAGCAGAACAAGGCAATAAATAAGCTGTCAATGTGACAAACACAAAATCTAAAATTAAAACTAATGCACAACAGCATATACCAACACAACATAAAATCCAGCATCACATATAAGTCAATATAAAAAAATCAGTGATCCCACAAATACATATCACACATATCACAATATGAATATAAATAAGAATGACACACTAAAAGTATACTACATGATAGCGACATTGAGTTATATACATGATCACACATGCAAAAACAGACACATGAGCACACACACACACACACACACACATACACAAAAAACAAAGATACTTTCACAATGCTCATTTATACTCATCAGCCCTTCACTTGTTTACCTCACAGAGTACTTGAAGATCTTTGCCTGCATATTTGAGTGGCAAATCTCTTTTTTCTTAAGGCAGCTTGATGTTAATTTCATGTTTCCCTTATTTACATGTATAAAAAATTGTTGACAGATATCACTCAAAACATGATTCCTTATCACATTTGATTAAAGAATATTTCTGTCTACAATTAAGCATATATTGGTTAAATGGCTTACTTTGGTTGTTTTACAAAAAGCAGTAAGTCTCACTTTGTTTGAGAATGTTATTTACCACAAGTGCTGGTGTTTAGTTTCTTTAGTTCCTATTAATTTAAGCAGAGATAACTAATTAATGCTTAGTTGGATAAACCATATACAGTAGACTACAGTTGCTGTTGAATGTACCGGGTATGTTTTCATATATAAAGTATTATGTTTTCCTACGTGATGTCACGAGGCAAGATAGTGGAAAGCGACGTTGAAAACAACTGCATAGCACCACTTCAGTGCAATGTGACAACCTCATTAAACACGATCAAAAACAAGATATTAACTGGGAGACTTTTTTACATAAATGTGTTTCTGGGAGGAAAAAAAAATACAATGAAAATTAATGTTTAGAGAAGAAACATTTACTAATGTTGTAATAGCCTACATATGTATAAAGTCCGCTGCTTTCGTTCCTCGATCTTTGAAACACATCTTTCTTAGATTTCCATCCCAGAATCAAAAGTCCATTCTAAACTTGTATTTCCTTGTACACCCAGTATTGCAAAAGTGATTGATTAAAAGCAAGCTATCTTTAAATATAAGCATACATCTACCAACAATGGTGATTTTTCTCAAAATGTACAAATTTGCAATGGAGGTTTCTTTCTGGGCTGTAGATACATCTTTGTGGTCACTAGTAAGCTTGTGTGAAATTTAGTATGTCCTTTTAGAATAAATGTTACAAAGTAGGCATGTCAGGTTTCCATTTATATTTCATGCCAAAATCCCCAAATTGGCATTTCTCTGTCCACAAAATATACTCACACTTTAGGTTTCAACCATTGCTACTTTATGGTTCTTTATGTAACACCAATCATTGCTAAAGAAGGTCAGCTCAATATCTTATATCACCAAGCCAACATACTCAACAAGCTAAGGTTTAAAATATATGCAAACCACCCTTATTTTTATCACTGAATCTCATCTTTCTTGGATAAAAATAATAAAACTGCAATTTCTTCATTTGTTTCTTTGCATAGGTTGCTTGTAAATTGATTTGTAGAATGCACTAATTGCGTCGATAATGTATACAAAGCCTTCAAAACTGTATCCAACACAATTGTGTCCAAATAGATCAAGCCTTTAATTGATAACAAGTAACTGTATGTCACCCTCCCTTTTTTTCAAAGCTGACAGTTTTATGACCTAAACCACAGGATCTGAACTGTTACCATGGTAGTTTCCTGTCAATAGTGAGTGATTTGGAGGGGTCATTCACTTCTGATCATTTTGTTTATTGTTGTTTTAATTATGTTTGAATTTCATTAAGACAATAAAGGGTCTCAGTTGGATGTATCCATCACGTGTCATCTGTTCAGTCTCTTTGAAGGGGTGTTGTTACATAACAGTGTTGTGTATTATGTAAAAAAATTGGATTGGATAATATTTATATTATAGTCAAACAACACCTTAAATAGCATTAAGATGAATGTTCCAGAAGATACTTATAAGGTATTACGTAACATATCATGTGTATGGGACTAGCAGGCATTTGTGAAAGATTTTGTCCATAAATCTATATATTTTTATTTTAAAAACAACAGTTTTTTTATTTATAAATAAGTACAGAATAATACAAAGGTGTTTCTTGAACATTAAGACAGAAATTATTCAGAAGAAGAACCTTTGGCGTTAGTTACTGCATCTTGTATGGTAAGAATCAAAACATGCAATAAAATTATTGAAATACAGGGTTATAATTTAATGAAAATCTATTCTTAATAAAAGTGAGTGATCATGGCTGGGCTATAAATACTTTTTCAGATCAAGATGACATAATTATAATGTCATTTTAGAACAAAAGGAGTTGTTGTTCTTCTATTAGCCGTTGCAAAGTAAAGGTAAGGAACTGTTAAGTTTGTATTTGTAATAACTTTTATCCTAGATCTAGAGAGACCAGGACATAGTAGTCTTTCAATTTTTAAGCATATTTTTGTATTTTGATTAGCAAATGTTAACAACAAAATAGCTAAATGAGGAACTTAATATCATACCCTTTGAGAAGTTGAATGTGTACTTGCTTTAAGCTTTTTAAACTGTATAGACCTCTTATCATACAAATTATTCAATACATTTTGGACTTCAACTCTACTTTGAGAAGTTACCAAATTATTCAGTTTTATGAAAGTGGCACAACTATTTGTCTCATTTTTTAGCTTTTAATTTAAAACCACGCTCAAATTGAGCTAAATGAAAGTGGCAGATCACCTTTAATTTCACCATCGCTATAAAGGGCTGTATCATGGGTAAATTTATCCAAAATACCTGGATGTTTGTAAAAAAGAATACAACATAATTTATTGTAATAGATCTATAATGTATTGGAACAAAAAAAAGTTTTGGTTACTGGTTGTTAAACATTTTTTATTCATGAGTCTCCTTGTATAACATACATTTACAGGGAGGTATTGTCACAGGTACATTTGACAGGAACCTGTTTTATAGGGTTGGGGTCTCAAGTTTTGTCATAAATGCAATAAATAAATCAACATTAAAAAGCAAGAAATTGATCAATTTAAAACATGAATTTACTTCGTTTCTTATCTAAATAAATATATATACTTGAATTTAATAACATACTGTCAGGACGTACCGGTATCATGCAGTCCTCCCTTTTAGCTGTAGATCCGCCCCTGCAAGTTGCAAACATAAGAACAACATCAAATTCTCTTACCTTCTTGATATGAGTTGAAATCCGTGATTTAGCTTAAACTTTAAAGTGGCAATTTAAATACTTAGATTAAGACCATCTCCTCTACAGGTTTCAGTCAAATATCCAGAAAAATTACTCCCAACCGGTTTGACAGATGCTACAAGCATACATGTATACTGTCGTGTGACGTTCTATTTAAAACAAAGCAGCCAGCACTAATAATATAGTCTAGCTGGCAAATACATGCAGCAAGCAACAATACTCAAGGGAAATCGAGTTCAATGGTTTTCTGCATGTTATAAGCTCGGAGACGTTTTGTTCAGCAGTTCCCGACGCATTCACAATTCTTGGTAGCATATGATACATTTTAACACTTAGTTTAAACTTTATATATTCGATATTGCATAGCAATGTGACAAAAGAAATAAGTACATAACGATAGTTTCTGGATTGGAAAACAAGTGTTTTTCAGAAACTTATGTAAATTCCTCTCCATGTTATTATTACTAACATATTAACAATTTCGTTTGGGATAAATTTTAACATTTAAATTAATTTATTAAAATACAAATGAATAAATAATATAGATAATATCTGAAGTTAATGTTGCATTTACTCTTGTAAAAGCATAATTTGAGCTTTTTATCAAATTTAAATGCAATGAAATGATTTTTTGAGGATCTTTTGTTGGCATGTTGTTTAAAATTATTATTATTATTATTATTATTATTATTATTATTATTATTATTATTATCAGTATTATTATTATTATTATTACTATTATTATCAGTATTATTATTATTATTATTATTATCAGTATTATTATTATCATTACCACCATTATCACTATTATTACAGAATCTGAACAAGTTCTTAACCACTCCATGCGGTGCAATTTGGGGAACGAGTGTATGACAATCCGGTCAACAGGGCTCTGACAAACCACTCATGATTAGTCAACCTCTTAGAAATGAAACCACATCGCCATCATGCGGGTGACAAAGAAGGGTGTACCCTTAAAAGACACCATGATACAATCTTTTGGCAACCATGCCGTGGCATCCTATGATATCATGTATGACAGCTTACTTTAAAGCAGTGCATCAACCACCGAAGCAAACAAACACTAAACATACTTATAACATTTATTATAACATTTGAAGAGAACAATTTTACAAAATCCCCAATCAATTCTATACATGGATGCAAAAAGGTACTAAGCAAATACAAGAAGAAAAGTAAAATAAAAAGGAAAATTTAAAAAAAGTCATGAGAATTACAACACATATTAGAAATGAAAATCTGAACTTCCTCAGACAAAGGCATACAGAGTAAGATACATAATAAAAAATAGAAGGCACGGAAATAGAGCACTTGAGCTAATCAGAAGGGAAATTCAGCCTTCCAAACAGAAACAACTGAAAATACCACTGCACTAAAATTAGAAAATGAGAAATAAAATGATCAAAGGGAGAAAGTGACAGTAGATCATGAAATGGATCAAGTAACTGGTCCAAATAATTCCATGAACAGCACATTCACAAAGATCTAATTGTGAGAAAAGAGGGAGAAGTGAAAAGTTTGTTCACTAAAAGCCGAGATAGGCCATTCAAGGTAATAAGGATAAATAAGGCAAAATACCAAATAAAGAAAGCCAATAATAAGGAGTATGTCAATGTTCTATGAGCATTGCAACATATATTAAATTTTGAAAAACACTCTACCTGACGAAGGTATTGACAGTTAGCCAAAAGTTAAAGTTAGAAGAAATCTGTGAAGAGTCATTAAACAATATAGCAAACCCCAACAGTTATCGCATTGGAACGGTCAGTTGGCAAAAGGGACCGGTTTTACAGAGCTCTAACATCGCATTTCATGAGGGGATTCGCAAATGAAAGCAATGGAAAAAAAATAAGTCTAATTGAAACAAAACTGCCCAAGCTATGGCGTACTGTTAGAGATGTTATGACGCCATTAAAGAACTCAGTGATCACGTAGTTGAAAATAATGTCCGCCTGGCATATGGGATTGAGATAAATATTATTTCTCGTAGAAGAACTCTACATAATTCTTGAATGTAAATGAAATAAAAAAAAATGAATCATGAATAAACTGACCACAGCAGAAGTATAAATGGTTGTAGCATTAGTTCATGTATAGGCGGTGTTGAGAACCTAAGTCCAATGTCCCGCAAAAGAAAAAAACACGTAACAATCCTTATAGACAACATAGATTACACGCACTTGGAGATTTTTACGACGGCCACACTGCACAGGTAACAATGTTGTAATCATGAATAAAGAAATGTGGCAAAGTCCTATGAGCACTGCAACATATATTAAAAGGAAGAAAAGAATCAGTGGAGGGTAATTAAGAAAAAAGAGCAAACCCAGCATACAATTCCATACGTGCAATTAAAATGACAACTGAAAATCTCGGAAACAAAGAATATCACATATGCAACTGGCATAGTGATAACATAATCACTAGGTTTCAAACCAACATTGAAAGATAAAGAATAAGCATACATTAAAGGTTAAGTGAGGCAGAAGGACAAGAGGTATACGACAAATAACAATGAAGACAATGCAGCCAACAGAGAAATACTAAAACAAAAAAATGATTAGAACAAAGGCACAGCGAATAAGAATACACAAGAAAACAGGCTGTTACAAAATAAAATCTTTAAGACGACACTAAGAATATTAAGGTAGAATGAGATAGATGTACATGACCTACAGAAGTTGTGTAGTGCTTGAGAAACATGTGAAAAGCTAAGTAAGCTCACAGCGAAACTGCTAAAGGGATAAGAAATAAAACTGTGACGCAAGAATTGACAGACAATATGATTAAGAAGCCAGAGTCAGAAACTTCAAAGCCACAATTAAGAAGCCAGAGTCATAAACTTCAATATCACGATTAAGGAAGCAGAATAACGTCCGAACTGACTAACACAACAAATAACTTTCCTTCCGTCTAAAACCAACCAAACAAGAACAATAGACCAATCACGTGTCTACTAACACTATCTTAGATACATACATCGACTATAACAGGACGAACATATAAACAACTTAAGCGAAGAGAAGAAACTACTACCACTTGAACAAAATAGCGAACATTATCACATGCTCTCCTGTAATTTATTCGTGAAATACTAAGGTTTTTCTTACATGTTCTACAGTCGACCATTTTACTTTGTTTAATATCACATTTCTTTGCAGACAAAACTACTTCTTTTATGTCCTTTTAGTTTTTCGGGTGATACTTTCCTGGAATTTGACCTAGTATTTTATCCAATCCATTTTTCATAGTCCATTTGCTTCTACAGCAACTAGATCCATTGATGTTTTCATTCCACACTTTGGGGTATTTTCTAATTCAAGAAAGGCATCATTACAATTATAAAGTATTTTATCACCAACTGATTTTCTACGAAGTAAACCTAGCCTACATTGGCATCATACTGCATACTGTGGCGAAATTGTTGATAAATGATGAAAGATTTATAGCTTTCTAACATTTTCCCCAAAGGGTGCGTGTATCAAATGCAAAAATCAAACAAAATATTATTATTTTGTGAGCCATTTATTGTAATAAATACCAGATATAGGCAATGGTTAATGCACATCATTAACGTGTGTGTAAGCAGTGGATACTATTAAATTGTGACGTTAACGGCTTTTTTTTAAAATAATGAAATATTTGCAAAATAATCCGTTCCTAAGAAATTATTTAGTATTTTAGACACATCTGTATATATAACTTATAAAAACAAATTGACGTTGTTTTTCCAAATCAAGTTCACAAGACAGTGTGATCTTAGTTGCACAATATTTTTGAGTTCCTCTTATACCATGTTGGTTGAGTTACGTTATTAATAATGACATAACAATCAGTTACAACAGATGCATAATTGGTAATAATATATACAGTATTGTTTAACAAGGAACCCTTTAAATGTGATGACATGTTGTTCAATGCGTTTAAAGAGATCTTGTCCTTGACCCTGAGCATAATAACTATTAAGTTGTGTGGTTTCGTACTATTAACTTTTGCCATATTGAGTATGTTAAAACATTGTCCGTGACGCTAAGCTTGTATGGCCTAGATGTAAACAAGCTTACATACAGTGTATATGATAGAAATTTTGATGCCAGTCAACTGTACTTTTAATTGTTTAATTTCTTGGGAACATTATACATTGCAATGTTTACAGAAATCGTGTAAACCATGTTTTTCACTGTTATTTAAGGTTGTTTTATACCTTTAAATCAATGCAATAGTGTTTATTTTATTTCCGTTTCACCCGTGATGCTAGAGAAAAAAAGAGTAAGCGGGCAAAAATCGTGCACGATAACTACATACATAAACAATAAACTCTATGATGATGACGCGTCGTCTAACGGTACTGCTAATATAGTAACTCGTTGGAAAGCCAGTCGGAACTCCTCTGGTAATTCCGTCTTTGGGACAATCATCCCTCGGATGTACCTGGTGCAATAATACTTACTGAAATCACGATCGTTTCGTTCGCCGGATCAGTCGGAAGAAGAATATGCCCAAAATGTAGTTCGCACAAGACAATAAACAACATCGTTTGACAGCTGCGTGTCTGCTGCGCTGGGTAAATTAAAATCGGATGATTTAAATTTGAAGCCGCCACAAATTTAAGTTTTACAGACATCGTACTGTAGTGAGCTGTCATCCGAGCTGCCATCTATCACGTCTGTCACAAAAGTAGTCCCATTTAGGGAAATGGTCGAGGTGATCTGACTACCGACATACATCCGAGAGATGATTCGTGAATTATTCGATGTGTTCCGATTGGTTGGAAAGCATAAGCTCTCGATATTATCAGGGAATATTGAGGGACTGAAATCGTCAAATCGATGTCGACCTTAGGCAGTTAATTGACCAGTGTGACTTTGTCGGATTTTTTTTCTCAGGGAAACGTGGGAGAGACCAGTCGATTCGCTTTACATGATAGATTTTGACAAAATTATCGCGTGTCATGGTCGTAAAAAGCATCTGTGCAATTAATATATGTCATTTAATTCATCCTATGAGGATTTCCTTTGACGGACATTGAACTTTGGTTCATCATTTCCATCTTCACGTGAACAGGATGCTACAACCAATTATAGTCTTCTCCGGTCATTTTTTTCTTGGTTCAACAAGTTATTTTCTTATATTTTTTCGTATAATCAAAATGTTTTGTGTAGTTCTTCTAATCGAAATAATACACCGTCTCTCTCTCTCTCTCTCTCTCTCTCTCTCTCTCTCTCTCTTTAAAACACCATGTGGGCATTGTTTTTCCATGACGTCACTACTTTCGTCATATTATCAAAGAAAAGATCAGCGCTTGGACATTATTTATTCTATTCAAATAGATCGATTTTCTTCATTGCTTGCATTTGAGAAACCCACCAGCAAGTGCGAGGTTACTGCTCTGTAAAACCGGTTTAAGCACCCAGGGCGGTCTGTATTGCCGACTGACCGTTCTAAAGCGGTAACTGTCGGGTTTGCTCTTTTTGTTAATAACTTTTCACAGATTTGCTCTTACTTTTACGTTTGGCTTGCATGTGAATACCTGTGCCCTGTGCCTTTTCAAATGTTGCTATATATTGCAATCCTTATGGACTTTGTCATATATTCTTATTGATGATAGTAAAATCGGCAGTTTTACGTACATGTCTACTATTGGTCACAGCCTAATAAACTGCTTTATATGCTCACAAGACTAACTTCCCTTTATAAGTAATTTTATTGTTCATGATTTGCAGTCCCATTCTCACCACACACCTTTCCAATTAAACAGTTCACTAAATCCATTAATCCCTAGTGTAGTAACCTCAAATAATATTGCATATGATAAATAGAATGGAACCAGGAAAATGTCTTATTTATAGAAATTATATAGCTGATGAAATGTATGGATTGGAAAACATAACTGGAAACATAATTATTGCTAGTATCACGATCGATGCTGGCATCGAAAATTAACATCCGTTATCTGCGAAACATCACTTAACATCTTTGGCAAACGAATAACTGAATAAAGTAAAAAATCAGATTCTAGAAAAAACAACACAACAGTAGTTTGATGGCACATGCTATGAAGGCAAAACAAAATTCAGAACTGCTTCTACAGCTTTTAAAAAGAACAAAACAAGAGATAATGCAAACAAAATTTAAAAAATTAGATTCAAATTAAAAACAACACAAAAACAATTTTTAAATAATCTTTTAAAATCCAATAAAATGTTTTAGAAAGAAATTAACAACTTAAAACGTAACTACAAAAGTGCGTGCCAATCTGACAAAGATAAAATTTATAATCATTTCAAAGATTTATCTACCAACGAGAGGTTTTAGAAGTGACAATTTTGAAAATGTTCTTGATGAAACTCCCGGAACTGATCATAGCGAACCAAATGAAATTCTCGATGTTGTAATCACAGATAAAGAAACCAAAGCAGCAATATCAGAGCTGAAACGGAGTAAAAGTGGTGGCGATAATCAAATTTTTATTCCACAGAAACAAATAAAGGCCAAGAAATCCCTACCATGGGTTACACATAATATAATAAAACTAATTCGTAAAAGAGATAAACTTTATCAGAAAATGAAACGTTCAGGCCATAAAGCAGAACTAAAAATTAATTTTAAAACCCTCAAACTGCTTATCACTAACAAAATAAAACAATCATACAATCAGTACTTAGAAAATATATTGGACCTTAATGAAAATGTCAGCACCAGTAAATTCAACACTAAAAACTATATACACTCATAAAAAACTCAAAACAGGAATCCCAGGAAATACAGCCACTGAAAGATGAACTTGGTCAGTTACACACAGATAGCGCCAAGAAAGCTGAGACCTTAAATAAACAGTTCCAGTCAGTCTTCTACAGGCACAAGCCACTATCTCTCTCACAACTTTGCACCCAGAAACTAATTACAGCTGACCCCCAAAAATATTGTCACTACCCACAAATGGACAAAATCACCATCCAGAAATCGGGCATATTGAATCTTCTTTCAAATCTAAATGTAACTAAAGCTTCCGGTCCAGATTTGATTAAACCTCTTGTTCTCAAAGAACTCAGACTTGAAATAGTTGATCTCATTACCATTCTTTTTCAGAAGTCCATATCTAGTGGCGAACACCCGGATGACTGGAAAAAAGCATTTGTCTGTCCGATATTCAAAAAAGGTCCTAAGTCGGACCAAGCAAACTTCCGCCCCATCTCTTTAATATGTATACTATGCAAAACACTTGAGCACGTAGTCGCCTCACATTTATCTAGCCATCTCTCTAAAAATAACATTCTCTATGAGCTGCAACATGGTTTTAGAGAACGTAGATCATGTGAAACACAATTAATTGAGCTTAATGACCATCTAACAAACAACCTTGCTGCAGGAAAACAAACATCTTATACTTTTTGACTTTTCAAAGGCTTTTGACAAAGTGAATCACCTAAAGCTCCTCCTGTCTCCGCAAGAATATGGTGTATGTCCACAGATCATCTCGTGGATCAAGTCTTTTCTCTCACATAGATCACAAACAGTTGTTCTTGGTGGCACTGTCTCATCTGAAGTCCCTGTTTCATCTGGCGTACCTCAAGGTTCAGTCCTAGGCCCACTTTGCTTCCTCGTTTATATAAATACCCTACCATCTTCTGTCCTTAAATCCTAAGTTCGCTTATTTGCAGATGATACCGCAATATACCTCACTATAAATTCTCATGATGACGTTTCTGCACTGCAATCTGATCTAAATAACTTAGAAAAATGGGAGAAAGAATATGACATGGAGTTTAATCAAACCAAATGCCAGGTACTCCATATATCTCGCAGCAAATCTGTACACCGAAACACCTATTACCTGCATGGCCATGCCTTACAATCTGTCTCCTCTGCCAAAAACCTGGAAGTTACCTTTACCTCTGACCTTAGCTTCAATCAACACATCACTCAAATCACCACCACTGCAAACAAAACTCTTGGATGTCTCAAAAGAAACACAACTACCAACCCTAAAGTCAGAGAACTTGCATTTAAAACATTAGTTCGTCCACAATTAGAATATGCTTCATCTGTTTGGTCACCTTTTACAAAACAATACACTGACAAAGTTGAGATGGTTCAGAGAAGAGCAGCACGCTGGGTCCTGTCAGATTACCAGTATACATCAAGTGTAAGCCAGATGCTCAAACTTCTAAATTGGAGAACTCTTGAAAACCGTACACTAGACAATAAACTTGTATTCTTCCATAAAATATACCACAATCTTGTTGCCGTCAAGTTTCCTCCTTATATTCAAGCTCCCCACAGAATAACTAGGCATCAACATCCTTACTACTTACAAATGATATCACACACCTCGCGATTTCATTAAATACTCCTTTTTCCCACACTCATTAACCCTATGGATTAATCTACCACACAGCATAGCCGTAGTGAATGACAATGCCATGTTCAGCAAGGCAGTGTCACAAATAAACCACTAAATATCGACAAGTGTTTTTATCAGATTTTATCGTTATTATGAACTAATATTTTAATTTGCACATAAAGCACATTGTCAAGACAACCTGAAGCGGTAACACTGATTTTTTCCCCACAAAATTCACTCTTCACCATCTTTTAACTAACACTCTTCGACGCAGCACCCTTCCTGCCGATAATCCTCATCCGAGGGTAGGCAGTACAGAGATAGATAGATAGAATGGCTGAAAATACATGAAATTGCTATATACTCAATGCTTAGTTAAGGCTGAGGACTGATACTTTGTAAAATACAAAGTATTAATTAACTCATTGGGTCACTCAGTTTATATTTTACTTCAGAATTGCACGCACTGAATACTGCAGTTCCTACGTCATTTTTTGGATAAATTTTCTTTTCTTTTTCGCAACCCGCAAAGGAAGCCTTAAGAGTCGCGTCTGTTTTTCCTCGTGACCGTGTCAAGGCGATGCCTGGTGTGTTTCCTAGTTTAAGGACTCGTCGCAGATAAGTTCATACTTTTATATTTGTCTTGCATGCAAATACCTTTTTGTGTGCCTTTTCCAATGTTGGTTTATGTTGCGGTGCTCATATGAGTTAGTTATATTTCCTCAATGAAAAAAAATGAAAAAATGGGCCGTCTGCACTACTCTAATTCACCCAAATTATGAATTAAACATAAATAAATGTTTGTATACATTCAGCAGCAATATGGACGAGAAACTGTGCAATATAAAAATACACATTTATATAAATAAATACATAATAAATGAGTAATTTAAGATAAGATACGTCTTGCTAATGATGGGGCAAAACGCAATTTGCTGTAGTCTTACCGTGCTGAAAGGAAGTTGACAGTTTATTTCTTGCGCATGCGTGTTGGTAATTGCGGAATCAATTTGACAGATGGGGCCCAGCTAAATAGTAAGCAAAAAATGTCTAAAAAAACTAGCAAGCAGAAGTGTCAAAAAAAGTTACAAGTAAGGGACGATGGAACAGGTAAAGTTTAATTCGGGTTGTCACTATTACACATGTATTGTAGCTTTTATAAGCCTTATAAGTCAACTTAAAGTAGACTCAAATGTTTATTTGCCAACTTCACTTGTTAAAAATTTGGTAAGGTTAAATAACAAAATAGTTATTTTGAAATAATTTTTGTATTCGGTCAATGTGCAGTTTGTTTGTTTATTCTGGTCATTATGTACATGTGCTAGCAAAATCTGTATTTCAGCTACCTACAGAGCACCTAGCAGTGTTCATACATGTTTTCATTAATCCAGTTCTTACCAGTGACTGCCAAAATAGAGTCATGTACATTGCATGTGTGTCTGACTAATTGAATGAATCACAGGTATATACTGTATTCAATGTTATGGATCATGGTAGAGATAGAACAATTTCACCAAAACCAGTACAAACAATAAAGTCATGTTATGTATTGCTCTAAATATTAAAAAATTATAGAGTTACTATAATTTAAAAAGGACCCAACTTAAGCAAACATGCCCACATGCATTGACCTAAAAGAAATGTCATACAGATTACTGTAGACTCATCGGTCTGTAACCTATATGTCATAGGGTTTCACTTGTCACAGCATTCGCTGCACAAGCAGGTGTGCCTTGAAGCAGTTTTCTGAACACAGGAATAAATAACAAATGGTCTGTTTCAACTATGGCCATACTACCAAAAACCCATAGATGGAAGCGTTTTAGTCCAAACAAAATACCAGGACATTCAAGCACTATTAGTGTATAATTCTTCTCGCTAGAAGTAAGTGACTTGCTTGCAAATGCAATTGGTCTACCACTTTAAAACAATGCCTTCGCCTTCTCTTGAACTGTCTGTAATGTGACTGGCTCGTCTGGGTTAAAGTAACCTAAGACTTGATCATTTGTGATAACGTCCTTGTCTCAGAAGTGAAAACCAAAGTTAGCTTTGTTTATTTTTAATGGGGTGTCAGATTGGGTGTTTGTGTGTGTAGTGTGAGTCTGACAGGGAATTGTTTGCTGTGAGTGCTGAATGAAAGGTTAATCAAAACAAATTAGTGGGACAAAGAGGGGTCAGATCTTTGAATGGTAGTGTCTGGGTCAGAGTATGTCATTGTGCATGTGAGTAATAGGAGTCGGATCAGCTTGGTTCCTGGTGAGAATTACAGCGGTGACAGGAGTGTGTTTGCAGTTATGTTGGTGGACCACATCGCTAGTCAGTGGGAAGTGTAAATATCAATAATGTAAAAGTTTTGATAAAATAAGTCATATCAGAACTAGATAAAACAACAGATAGAAGGGAAAGCAAGTTACTTCATTGACGCAGGGTGGGGGGAGGGGGGTATGATTCTTTGGTTGTGAGCCTAGTCACATAGGAACTAAATAAGCCAGCATATAGAAGAGAGGGAGAGTCACATTGTTGAGAGGAGTGTGTTTGGGTTTTTTGTTGGTGAACCACATCGCTGGTTAGTAGAAATGAAAATATCAAAAAATGTAAAAGTTTTGATGAAATAGTCACGTCGGGACCAAATAAGCCAACATATAGAAGAGAGAAGCCACATCGTTGACACGGGTGTATGATTCCTTTGGTTGTGGGCCACATAGCTGTTCAAAAGATAGAAAAGTGTCCATTGTGACAAAAGGACGAAAGGCTTAACAAAAGAGTCACATTGTGACAAAAATGTTGGACATTAAAAGTATATTCATAATAGATCCAGCCTGGGGATACAGAAGGAGATAAGTAGATCCAAAATAGATCCAACCTGGGGATGCAGAAAGGGGATAAGTAGATCTATAATAGATCCAGCCTGGGAAAACAGAAGGTGATAATTAGATCTATAGTAGATCAAGCCTAGGAAGACCAAGACAAAGATAGAGTTCACCTTACCCAAAATACTTACATATAAATGAATACAGCTTTAAAGCAGAGGTCATCAATGCAAGAAGAAGACAATTATATACTGAAGAATTATTGGAATTATCACCTGTTTAAGTGATAGGAATAACAGCCATTTGTATTATTGCGAACATCATGTTTTAAAGAAACTCTTAAGTGTTAAATATATACTCTTATTTAACATATTAATAAAAACTGTTGTAAACCACAAAGTTGTATTAGTGCCATTTGCTCAACCCTTTTTAAATTTTTAATTGTCATCGCTTCATCGGAAGCAATAGAACAGAGTTCTGCAATTTGTAGAAAACATTACTACACTCTGTGACAGTCCTTGACCTTTTCAAAGGCTTCTATTTGCCCTGCAAGTACTACATCTTTGGCCAACAAGTCGCATAATGGGTTTGTGATTTCTGAGAAATTGGGTGCGAATCTCGATAGGTAATCGACCATATGGTTTGCAACTCAGATTTACTTGTAAGTGGCAAGAGAAGAAAGGAACATGATGACAATTTAAGAGCTGTACTTCAAAGAGCTCTTGATGGGTCTATTGTTATCAGCTTTTATGAATAGAATAACAAGATCGTGTTCTTACTAATGTTTATTAAGTTCCAAAACAATATAAATATATAACAGAGCTAATTATGGATCAACAATGGAAGCTGGTATTAAAGAGGCAATCTGAGCATGAGTACATGTAACTTGTAACTGATTCTACAAAGTGAGACGTCTACCTTATATGTATACTACACAAAGCATGCAATATAAAATAGACTGGCTACAATAACATAGTCATAACATAACATCTCCTTTCAAAATTTAGGTTCAAATCAATAAATATAAAAAAATTTAAAGCACCAAGAATATGAACATGTCCCTTTAATGTAACAGTAAGTACCAGTATGTTCATTTGTTACCAATGTCACACCAACAATAATTTGTTCCTAGATAAACCCAAGTGTCAAATATCAACTAGAAACCAATTTGGGTTTCATGTGTCTCCCATATCTGGTGATATATACCTGAGAGTCATGTTTATTTACACTTTGCTGGGGGTATTCTGGAGTCTGTGGTGGGTCTTTTGTTTTTCTTGATTCATACCTTGTTTAAATGATGTTTAAAATTATTTACTTCATGTAGTAACACTACTTGCTGTTTTTATTAAAGAATATCGTATTGATCCTTTTAAGCGATACCCAGCCCTAGCAGTAATCGGGCACTTGTTTATGCTTGTTTATGATGGCTTTTATGCTGAGTCATGATGTCTTAGCCAGAGCCAAGAGACACACTTGGCAGCTTTGCTAATGGCCTGGACTGCAGTCTTTCTGGACCATCCAGTTATGCCTGGTGAGCCTAGCATTCTCCAGAGAGAGTGGCTTGGCATCTCTACATCCAACCTCAAAGATTAAATGAGTTGGGGACCTGCAGTCTTAGGGCAGCTTGTTTATTTCTTTTCTTTATCCATTTCTCCATGTCTCCTTTTTTGGGTATGAAGTCAAAACAATTTTTTGTCATGCTTCTGTTTTTAAATCACAATAATGGATCCGCTGGTAGAATGACACTTGAGTATTGGGGAGGTCTGTGGTTTGAATCCCGCTAAGGACTAAACTTTTCTGCTACTGTTAGAATTAGCAAAAATCTTATTAAATCGGTAACCTGGGGTAAAACTATAAGAGAAAGGTATAAATCCTACCTTACAATTCAGTCTAAAAAAATCAAATGGCAGATGCTGAAAAATGTTATCACTTTTGTTTTGTTTATCTGAAGATATAAATCTGTATAGAAATGGCTTTAGTGTTGAATTCTCAACATATTTTTAGCAATTTAGGCTTGAAAAATGTTAAATTAGCGCATTTTTTTAACCACATCAAACAAATTGGCTGTGTTATCAAACAAAAAAAAGTTACTGTACATTTTATTAAAAAAAATGGTAACAAATTGACTAAGTCTTATTCTAATCACTATTTCATACACTGATGCTCTGAAGTCACAGAGATTCCCCTATTTTTTTCAAAGATTTAAAAAAAAGTAGGTTTAAGCGGCACTTGAAACAAGTTTGTTAATTATAAGATTTGATCAATGCAAATGTTGCATCATCATGCGGTTTAAGCCAGTATCCTTATGTTAACTGCTGATATTTCAAAATGACTGACTGTAAAAGTTGTTGCCAATTATGTTTAACTGATACTCTTTGTTTTGTTTTGTTTTCCAACAAATCATGGCATTAATACTGCATTGAATAAGATTGTTACAAACACAAGCACATTTAAATTTTTTAGTTACTTTGTCTTGGTCTTGTGTTCTTTGTCATCTGACAGCAAACACTACTGTTGGTATGCAGGCATCACAATGATCTAAGGAACATCCATGTACATTGTACACTTTGATTGTAATGATTTATCATAAAAAGCTTTTAAATACAGCCATATCATTTAGCAGGCCCTGCACAGTTTTATTACTTTCATTAGATATTTTAGAATATTTTTTTTTTACTTCATTTTATTTCTTCCAGAGCCATTCCACCACAGTCTTACAGATGTTGCCTTATATTCCCTGGGAGGCATTTGTGCTGTTTCACTTGTCCAGTTGTTCGAGGGTGAACACAATAGGTTTGTTATTCTACTATACAATATCTGGATTGCTATAAGAATTGCTTGTAATACACATGTGAACTTTTTCTGAGGCCAAAGTGGGAAATTTTCACTTGCAAAGTGGGAGATTTGTTATTTTCATATATAAACAAAGAAGGAAGTTACCTGTTTTCAAGTAGGGAGATTTCAGAAAATTTGTAAAACACCACTAATTTTCAAATAATTTTGAACCCTAAAAGAGGGAGTCTCCATGCAAAAGCAGGAGAGATCACATGTATGTTGTAATTTGCATATGGTGTACTGGTAGAGGCTAGCAGATGATTTAATCATTTTCCCGGGATAATTAGATACATGTGGCCAAAAGGATGAAGGTGATACTATGTTAGTTGACTACTTGACACCACTTGAACAAAGTCCTACACAAAGAAACCTTCAACTTGCTATTACCATTCAGCAGATCAGGAAGATACAGCTGCAGTCAGTATGTAACAATAGTGGTGGAGATTTCTTGGGAATATGCAGTTTGTTTTGATTGGTTGACTGCCATCTATGACCCTTAGTTGATGTTATTAATTCACGACATGAAAACTAAATGAGATCAGAGATTTATTTATATCCAGACCAAAGTTTCCTATTGATTGTATAGACTGTAGAAACCCATGTAACTAAAGGCTGCATTTTAATTTGTATATTGAACTTCTGGCTTTGAGATGCAGCTCTTGACATTAACTTTTGAGTGTGGTTGCCCAGTCGGGCTACTTTCTAGAAATGTAAGTTGCCTGACCAAGATTTTAACTTGCCTGAATATAAGTATTTATAAAAGGTGTGTACATATGTGATAAAAGTGAAATATTGCAGATAAAGTTATTTTTATTCAAGTTTTATTAAGTTTTATTAAGGTTAAGTTCCCCAAACCTCTCACAGTGCAAAACATTGCCCCATTTTTATCATCACAGGGAAGCCACTGGAAGTCTGACAGATTAAAGCATATTTTCTTTTCAGTTCATTTTTGCTTTGGTGCATATGATGTTTTAAAGTAAAACTTAGCTTAAGATTCATTCCACTTTTCCTTGAACTTATTATTCTGTGAAACTTAAACAAACCCAATATTTTTCCAGCATGCCTTTCAAGCATTATGAATGTAAACATATGTAAACTGATATGAGACATTGTTGCAATTTTGTATTCATGTCTTATTTATTTCGTTTTTTATATGCAGTTGTTTAAACTAATCTTAATGATTATTTTAAAGTGCATTAATTGAATTATATATCTTAAAAAATTACGAGAGGATAAATTTAAAACAATCTTTTTGTTAGTACAAATATCTAAATTGTTTTTTTTACTGGTTTAGATTGGCTTGCAAATATTGGTAAATTTGAGCCGAGAAACATGGAAATCAAATGATGTACCAGACTTTGTTGCATGTGCATCACGTTGGTCATTTTTAACTATCAAGATGCATTATGGAGAACAAACACCAAAGATACTGATTAATATGAACCAAGCATTTGATTTAATAATTTAGCATTTTATGTTGCCTGATCAGACAGCCTGTGGCAAAAACATGTTGCCTGCACCAGGTTTTGGGTTGCTCTCTGCAGTCGAATTTTTTAATGGATTGTCAATAAATTTTGTCATTTTTATGAAAGTAGTTTTATTTTTGTTAATTTCAGTGAGTTTAGACGACAGACCATGCAGAAAATATTGAAAGACTTAGGACTGCCTCCTCAGGTGAACATTAAACTGCATGTTTATTGTACTTTAAGTGAATGTCAGTGGATAATAATTACAAATGTAGCCAGGTGATAGGGAGAGAATGTGTAAGGGGTCCGGTTAGCTCATCGGAAGAGCATTCGCCCTGTTAGCTAAGTATCCCGGGTTCGAGTCTCGGACTGGCTGCACATTTTTCTCCATATGTTACAATGGCGCCCAACGTGGGGCGACATATGTAGCCGGGTGATAGGGAGAGAATGTGTAAGCGGTCCGGTTAGCTCAGTCAGAACAGCATTTGCCCTGTTAGCGAACTGTCCCGGGTTCGAGTCCAGGACTGGCTGCACATTTTTCTCCCTATGTTACAATGGCGCCCAACGTAAATGACTCGCAGTCGTTACGGTACTCAAGTTAACCGGGGTGTATGTAGCCAGGTGATTGGGATAGAATGTGTAAGCGGTCCGATTAGCTCAGTCGGTAGAGCATTCGCCCTGTTAGCGAAGTGTCCCGGGTTCGAGTCCCGGACTTGCTGCAAATTTTTCTCCCTATGTTACAATGGCGCATACATTATATTTAAGCTACATTTTCACAGTTGTGCTTTGGTACATGACACATAATATCTGCAGTATCTGCACTTCATATGCATTTAAATTATTGCAATATTGTTTTTGATTTATATAAGAGTTATGCTAGGTTGTTAGGTAAAAAGAAGCCTCACAAGTTAAACACAATCTTGTGATGGACAGCAGGTATCCATTTTATGTAGCTATTCAAGATAATATTTTGTCCTAGTAGTCACTATCATTCAAAAATGTTAACAAAAAATAAAACTTTGACCGAGACCACATTTTTTACTGAGTCTACTATTATAAGGTTGTTGACATAAAAACATTAAAACAGTTAAAAAAACTAACACTTTCAATATCTAAAGGAAGAAGCCTAAACCAATCAAAGAAAACGTGTTTCTTTTACAGATCGCCTTATTTATTTCTTTATTTTATATCAATTTACTATTTTAATTTAGTTTTCTTAATCTTTTTTTAGCATTCTTTCTTGTAAATATTTAAGCGGTGTGTTCCTAATGTTTGTTTTTTACATGAGCCTTTGTAAAACATTATTTCGCTGGATGTCTGTAGTCAGTATTTTTTTTTTCAACAAAACGAATGCAAATATTTAACTATAAAAACACAAATTTTATTCAGACCAATGAGTCGATGTTTGCAATATTAGATGGGGAGATTATGGATGATGGTTCAGCATTTGTTGACAGCCTTACTGCCGACGAACATCTGAAAGAAAGCCGCCAGCCAATTATCATGGACCTCATAGCTCTGTCCATATCTGAAGGTTGTATTTAAATTGTAGAATTCTACCTACATTCCTCTTTAACCAAATTATAATTTACTTCACAGCCCTCTCAATTTATAATGGAAAATGTTGAGTTTAATGGTATATAGATTTTTATACATGATTTCTTTGTGCCCCTCCAACCTCAAAGAATTGTCAAATGAATCTTATTCTTTCTAGCATTACTGAAAGATAGTTAAATGGTGACTGTATAATTATATGATTCTTAATATCTAAGTAAAATGCATGTCATTCCCAATGTAAACCACCAATGAAATTTTTTTATCATAAATGACCATACATACTTTAATGTTAATAACATTACAAAACATAGTTTGAGTTATGTACTAATGTGGTTGTGTGTTATTGAACAAGGAAAAATAATGGAAAATATGCTTTGTGAGTACTACATTGGGGGAGGGGGATTATATAGTAGAAAATACAGTATATGACATTACCGGTATATACAATTAAACCAAGGAAAGAACATCTTAACTTTTTTCTTTCCGTATCGTTGATTGTAGACATGTATTTCTTTTTAGAAATATATGTAATTTGAGGTAACACCTATATTTGAAAGAAACTTTGAATCGCCACTCATTTTTTCCACAAAGTATGCTATGACAACTTTGTTAGTAAAACATTTGCTTGCCAAAAGGAAGATACTGTTACTACTTAAAAAAATCCTTATCCACAGCAAAGAAAATAAAAGCAGCATCTTGCACTTACCAACATACAAATTTACTGTAGGTTGCTATGATGCCCGTGTGAGAGTGTTGGTGAAGCACATTGCCTGGCAACTAAGGGTCTCCTGGGATATAGTGGAAGCCATAGAGGAAGAACTGGCAGAAACATTGGAGTATAACATCTATGTCATGTCCGAGTAAGCTACATTTTTATTCTGTATTCACTTTTACAGATTAAAATGATCATATCATCAGATCTTGACAACTAATGTAGACCCAGATCAGCCAACTCTTGTGGGAAGCTGTCTGATCAGAATCTACTAAATGATGCTAAGTCTCTAGCATGACTTCAGGTCTTATAATCTGGGAATAAAGTTGTTAGAAAATAAATTAGTTTGAGGTGTTAAACCTGTCCCAGGTCAATGATAATAATGCATTTTTCAAAAAGCTGAGTTAATTTTAAACTTGTTTATGATTGTTATTGTCAGGTTGTAGCTTAACAATATCTGAAAAATCAATTTAACGTAGGATGTTCTGGCTGTTTCTAAACTAGCTGCATGTCATCCTTTAACAGTGTTAACCAATTGTTCAATCTGGTGTTTTACTGTTTTAAAATTTGCAAGAGGTTTCCAGTCTATAGCTTTGATTTTATTAAAGTGTGTTTCAAGCATACTTACACTCATAAAGGTATACAACTACAAAAATTGGACTAAAAAAATCTTGCTAATTCCTTGCTAAGAGCGCCTTCTGAAAGCCTCAGAAGCCAGTCTATCTGAACACCTTGTGTATTTCAAACTATTTAGCAAATCTTTTCCACAATTGTTGCAAAACAACCAAAGATGTTACATACCCAGTTGAAGTGGGCTAGATTTTGCTGGGCAGTTATGTGCCTGTTAGACTGAGCCTACAGTGTTTATGTGTATAAGTCTTTTATTTCTTTAATATTCTCTTTACTTCCTTTCTATATATCTAAGTTATAATGCAATATTCTAATTGGATAACATTTTTATTCATGCAAAAAAGGCTAGAAAAAAAAGAGAGGTAATTTTTTTGTCTTTGTTGTCAATGTCTTTTGTGATGTTGTATGTGTATATGAACTCTACACTGTTCCATTTTTGTATCATGTTTCTAGGTGCTTTCACAAATTCTCAAAAAAATCCTAAAGACAAAATTAGTCATCTTAATGAAAAAATAAAAGAACAATAAACTATTAAATGAAATTCTTAACTGAATTTTGCAACAAATCTGAAATACTGAAATATAGACCGGACCTGGTAGCGCAATCGGTAGAGCGTCGGCTCCAGGTATGGCAGGCCCCGAGTTCGATCCCGGGCCGCGACATACCAAAGTCATTAAAATGGTAGTGGTATAGTTCCCTTGCTAACGCTCAAGCAAATATAAGGGTAGTTCCACAACTGGTTGGCTCATTGTCAGGATAATTTGACTGGGTGTGGTATCATGCCTGGTGTTCATGGCATGCTATACACAGTGAAAGCAGCTCTATATCTGCTTCAAGTGGACACCGTCTCCAGATAACTGAAATACTGTTGGTGGGACGATAAACCCAATAAACAAACTGAAATATACGGTATTATACATTTATTCATATTCGTATGTATTTTCATCATTCTCATTAGGTAGATTTTTGTTGTACTGAAGTCAAACTTTGGTTATTAAAATGAGGCTTACTTAAAGCAGTGGCATTATTCTAAGTCATTGGTCAATCCTAATTTTTCCCTATATAATTTCAAAAACTTTATTTTAAGTGACAGTCCATTTTCCCCCAACATACAGTTTTCTTGCTTTCTTTGTACCAAAGCCTGCCCACACTCCACAGCACCATTCAGCCATTGTGTATTGTTGCTTTGTGCAAAATGTCAGTAACATCAGTAAATATTGACTTAAACATTGTAACATCTTAGGTTTAACAGTATCATGGTACTTACATTTCTGGCATGTTAGCACAGTAAATTTGAACAACCAAAGTTCGACTTGAATTCCTTTATTTATTGTACATGTGTATAATATTTGATATTGTGAGTGATGTATGTAGCTTGTGAAGTTTCCTTTTTAAAAATTGTATTTATTTTGTGCTTTTATTCCTCATTTATAAAAGCCAGTTTTGAAATTTGCACTGTTAGATTTTGTTGATTGTGAAGCGTATTCTGTTGATTGCAGATTTCAGATTTCATACTTACCCTTACAAGTCTGATCTCAATTAAGTTGCATACATATAGAGGATGCAGTTTGTGATTTTGAACTTATAGTTTGTTTAAAATAATACTGTCAGTTTAATTTCACCCATTTTTAATTCTATATGGGAATGTTTTGAAAGAAGATGGAATCTCATTTTGCTAATGCCTAAACTGAAAAAAGGAATTTAAAGCTATGAAGCATGCTAGCAAAATGAGAATCAGTTCTAAAGGTGCAGGCATATTTTAGTTTCAGGCATCATACTTGACTACAGTTTTAAGGCTAGAGTTTTAATATACTCGCAAACCCACAGGGAAATACAGCTGAATTTCAAAGCCATTAACGTCCTTTTAATATGCCCACTTGTCTAATGCCTTCACTCATGTTAATGTCATGGTGTTCATGTGGGTTAAATGTAATGTTGCCAAGTATGTCCTTGTAAAGGTCACAGGTAAATTTAAGTAGTCTACTTTTTTTTTTACTTGAAATAATCTTCAACTGCCAAATTGCACAATTTACTTGGTATGATGAAACTTGTGTGATGTACATAGCATGATGTAAAAACTTAAATTTTTGGTGCATTGATATAAGAAATCAACAAAAAAGTTTTAACAAATGTAAAGTATATTGTATATTATGTATTTGTCCAGAGAGGAGAGACAGGAAAAAGAGAAGAAAGCCAAAAAGTCTAAGATAAAGAGATATGCTTTGATTGGTCTAGCAACAGTTGGGGGAGGAGCTATCATTGGTGAGTAGGTCTTTTGATGTTATAATCAGGGATAGCTCTTGGAGATACAGACTGATTGATCTCTATTATTTGGTAGGATTTAGGGATATTACTATCTGGGGTAATGACTTAGAGATATATGCTGTGATCGGTCAAGCCACCACTGTGTTATTTATGGTAGAAGTGAAAGATAATAATGCTCTAAATCGCTAAGCCAGAATTTGGAAGAGAATATCATTGGTGGATAGGACATCTTACATTTACGTACAAGTGTATTGACTTCAAAGAGATTGAGTAGTTCAGGATTTTGATTACTTGCAGATTTACATGTTTTTTAGGTGTCAAACATTCGTATTCAATTTTGATGTACCGTATTTACTCATCCATAAGTCGTGTAAAAACATGTCCTAAAATTGCTCTGAAAAGTCTATTCGACTTATGGGTGAGGTATCAAGAAAAAAAAGGGATGTCAATTTAGGATGAGCCTATGGACAGATACATCAATAAACATATATGCATTGGACCTTGTGTTTCCGTGCAAAAAGTGATTTTGTAATCATTTAATCAGCTTGTATTGAGTATATATACATGTATATATATTAAGTTAAAAATATAATTTATTACAATACTAACCTTTTTTAAAACGCCTAATCATTGTGTTCAAACATGTCATCAATAATCCGAAATAATCACTCAATTGTGTGCTGGCTTACAGCTATGAAAATGTGTCAGTTTCACATGTGACAAATGAAATTAGCAGGCGTTTACCTCTCAGATTCAAGTACAACAGCATCCGCAATAACCTGAATTACTTTGATCAACGTCACCAAGTCTATTATGATGCCAGATATCAGTGGGATGAAATTGACACATTACACAAGTTCATACAAGGCAAATGACAGCTTAGCAATTATCTGATGCAATTAAATTGGCTGAGTTAAGCATATGATGAAAGGTAACACTCAATTACTGTTTACGTGTTATGTTGCATATTATTGGGTTAAATCTAAAGTCTGACAAAATTCTGAGCTTGTACGATATCATTGTAAAAGCCGCTAAAGAAATGCAATCATGTCCAAAATGAAAAGAAAAGACATATTGTAGTTCTACTGTGTTTCATTCTGATAAGAAAACACTTATTGCCCCACAAAAATTCAACCTCTGTCGATCTTTTTGGAATAACGTTTACTTCATAAATATCAGTCAAGTCAAATTGACGCTAATTATTATTCAATATGGCGGAAGTCATTTAACATTTAACAAATTAGCAACTGATAGAGTAATTGTATTGGAAAATTAACAATTGTAGAAGATTTAGAGAAATGCTGTCACACTTGAGTTGGCGATGTGACTCAGAGCACAACGAATTAGCTGAGAATATATAAAACCAACCTCATTATCTTCATTGCTTGTTAGATTCTACTATTAATAAGTAAAAGTAGGCCTACATGTTCGCGGAAAAGTGATAAAGAAACAGTTTGGTAACAAGCCAAATGAAGTTTCAATATGCAACCTGTAATCTATGTTGGGAATGATAATGATGATGCAATTATTAAAGCAGGACCGAATATATTTGTCTTTTTCTACTGCTCTCAAGGCCTTTTAGTTTAAAACTATTATATAGTTCCCAGGTACGACGGTAAGGTGAGGTAAATAAACTAGTACAACAGCTTAACGCTGCACTTTAAATGCATTTCAAACCACATTAATCCCTTGTGTGTATTGCAAGACAGTGATATCATGTTAACTTGCCGACAGGGTGACAGTCTCACCAGACAGACTGCCTGAGGGCGGCATATATGGTCAGGATAAAGGCAGCAAGGTGCATCATAAATCTGCTCTAGATATAACGCTATATCACCTTGACTTATGGCCAGGTGGAAGTAAAATCAGACCATTTAGACACATAAAATTCCCCTCGACCTATGAGCGAAGTAGACTTATGGGGTAGTAAATACGGTACATTTATACATTTAAGCACTTAATTCAATTAAATAATAATAATTTTGATTTTCTACTTCGACCAACTCTGTCTCCATTATTTTACAGGTCTCACAGGTGGTCTGGCAGCCCCACTGGTTGCGACTGGAGTTGGGGCCATAATTGGTACTGCAGGGGCTGCAGCTCTAGGGTCAACTGCAGGGGTTGCTATCATCGGGTCTCTATTTGGTGTCGCTGGGGCAGGCTTAGGGGGTATGTGTAAATCATTTTTAGCTCCTCTTTTTTTTTTTTAGCTCACTTCTTTTTTAAAGACTTTCTTCTTTAACCTTTTTGTAAATGTCCATTTCTGGACATTTATCAAAGATATTTATTTAATACTTTGGATACTTATTCACTCAAAAGTAAACACCATTTTAAAATGGCCTATAACCCTATGAATCATTTTGGCAAAGTTATGCCCCCTTTCTGTCTTATTAGGGGCTGAGGAGAAATGAAGACCTATCTCAGCCAATCAGTTCTGTAAATTGATTTTGTAAAAAAAATGTATTTAAAAAAAAAAGATAACCCATGGTCTGGTTATCTAGTCTCTTTGTTTAAAGTTCTTTTGAGATATATTGCACACATCATTCTATTTTTTTCGATCATAGTCAAGAAAGTACTATCATTTAGATTTAAGAAAATAAGAAAAGATTTTGTTATAGTATATAAGATATTGTTTACACATTGCAGGGTACAAGATGAAGAAGAGGTTTGGAGCAATTGAGGAGTTTGCCTTCGAGCCACTGACCCTGATTGGTAGCAGGTTTGAAGCCTGCAGGTCTGTGAAGCAACTTCATATAACTATAGCTGTCACAGGATGGCTTAACTCTTCCAAGAATGGTATGCTTGTAATTTAGTTTTTATTTATTTGTTTGTGATTGCTGACTCATATCTTCCACTAAGCTTTTTTGTTTTGTTCAGTTTGTGCTTGTTGTCTTGTAACAAATTGAGGAATTTGACTCTTTAAATGCATTTCTTTTGGTCATTTTCTACATTGCTTGGTTTTTCATTCATGTATTTATGTACTTTTTTGCCTCTTAGATTTCCGTCTTCCCTGGAGTGCCTTGGCCGAGTCTCGTGAACAGTACAGCTTGCGATGGGAGTCCAAATACCTACAGCAGCTTGGGGAGGCCTTTGAATTGATCCTACAGACTGGAGTCAGTATGGCCACCACTGAGGCACTTAAATACACAATTCTCGCAGGTAAGCCCAGGCTTTTGGAAAGTTTTTAAGTATACCTGGGGAAAAAAAAGGTTGGAGAAATAGCAATATCATGAGACCCTATCATATAATACAGTTTGTAAATTAAATAGTAATTTATAAATGAACTAGTCAACAATAAAGTAAAGATTTAGTTTTTGATTGTTTTGAAGAGTCTGTACATCTACATAAAAGTTGTTTATATATATTTGTCTTCTGCAACTGTTTTCTTCTCTCCAGGTATCATCTCGGCCATTGCTTGGCCAGCTGCCCTGATCTCTGTTGCTGGGGTGATAGACAACCCCTGGAATGTGTGTACTCAGAGATCCATTGAAGCTGGGAAACAGCTGGCAGAGGTGTTGCTAGCACGTGAGCAAGGAAGCAGACCAGTCACTTTGGTTGGCTTCAGCATGGGAGCTAGAGTTATCTTTTACTGCCTAGAGGAACTCTCAAAACGAAAAGGTATTTTTAACAGGTGGATCATCATCATGTGTTTTAAATTTGCAGTAGTTTGTGATGCATAAAATGATAAATTTATTGCATAAGTTGTTTTGTGATAATGGTAGAATGTTATAGTGGTAAATAAGGTCTTACTTTTACCATGGTTTATAAAACAAATAATACAGTCAATGACTATAGCAGCAGATAGTCAAAATCCTAATCAGAATTCTCTCATCCAGATCTGTCTGGTCTAGATCTACACTTACCTTAGCTGCACTACATTGTGCTAGAATTAAATTTAAAACGAAGAGTCCACCACCAATTATTGATAGTCGTATCATTTGACTTTAATAGTTTTTTTATTTTTAATATATATATATTACCATACCAAGTTATTTGTTTGTTTTTTTGGCTAAAGGAAATTAATTTGTTTGTTTAATTTGTTTCCTGTACATTTCAGGAAGTGAGGGTATCATAGAAGATGCCATACTTCTAGGGGCACCAGTGACAGCTGATCCAGAAAAATGGAGCCGTTTTGGTCGAGTGATCGCTGGCAAGATTGTTAATGGTTACTCCAGGTAGCTTTAGATTTATTAATATTTAATATGTATTAATCTTACAAGTTTGTTTATATATATATATATATATTTTACTCAAAATTCTAAGAAAGTTTTAAAACATTTTGATGAATAAGGTGCGATGTCATTACAAATTTTAATAAGTTTAATCATCATTAACTACGAAGTGTCCTTTTTTTATCTGTATTTCTTTTTACAAGAATTAGGACTGTCTGTCACATCTAGAGAAAGTTGTTCTCTTAATGTCCTGCAACCGACTGTGTTGGCACACACCCCAAGAGTCTTTCAGTCCCCTGATCATCCCAGGACAGCTCTTGTCTGCTTCTCCAAGTTCTCTGACCAGTGTAACTTTATATGGGATAACATTTTTATCACAATGGTGTCAACATCTGTCTTGGTATTCCACTTTTAAAGCATTTCCTTTATTTCCAGAGGTGACTGGTTGCTCAAGTTTCTCTATCGGACCGCCTCTGTCACCATGAGTGTAGCTGGGCTGGGACCAGTCAAGTGGCATGACAGACGCATGCACAACATTGATCTCAGTGATGTGGTATGTGTGATGTAGCATCAATTTAACTAGATAACATTGAAACCACTACTTCTTGAGTATTCATTGTTTTGAGCATCGTTGGCTCAAATGTCAAGGGAGTTAACTTCTCAGGGAATAACTATGTCTATAAGGTATGATCCTTCTCTAGCTTAAGCTGAGTTCTTTGATATATAATTGTAAATATTATAGGAGACATGTAAATCAGCAACATTTTACTAATGACTTTTTAATAAATAGTTTTAGATTTTTTTCTGTTCCGCTAAAGAGGAGTGATGAGGGCATATAGTTGTTAAAGCACCAATGGCCAAGTAGTGGAGTTGGTGACTTGTAAACCTTCTGCCTGTCCAGCCCAGTTGGGTTTGAGTATGTCGACTGTTCCACTATAGCTACGTCATATATGGTCCATACTTGTGTTAGGATGCATTTAAAAAAACAAAAAGCATGTATTAGTGGCAGCTTTTCCCATTTTACTGTTTGTCATAGTCTGTCTTGAGCATTCATCAGAAATAATGTTGTACTATCTTTTGTCTGGGATAGATATTGAGGTGTGCATGTGCTAAATCCAACCATGTCATATACCAAAATTGTTGCCCTTTGTGGTTTTTATTTATTATTAATTTTCATACAAAGCATATTTTTACAAAGGTATAACATAACTTGAAAGTTAGTTAGGAATTGGTGAGCAGGATTGCACAGTGCAACAGTTCCATGACCTTATTCTCTGTAGACAGCTCCGTTATTATGTTATTACTAAAAGTGTACTTTGGAGGACATACACCAGTTCAGATGCTTTATTGTAAAACTAGGTATTTAAGAATTAAATTGTTCACACCATAATATTTTCTTATGCCTCAATTGTCAGCATAAAGCAGTCCTATTATTGTCCAGTCCATATTGTTTAAAGTTGTTCTATCAAACTACACCACTTCACACAGAAATACCCTTGAAGATGTCAAGTGCAACCACTAAGGTCAATGTTGAATAAACATTCCTTTTAAAGGTTTTTTCTTAAAAAAGGCTGCTAAAGTCGTCAAATTGTCTGTTACTTTGCTATATTTACAGGTATTTATTCAAACTCCACTATTTACTAATGTACCCTTAACAATGTGTTGAGCTTACCATTGAAGTGAGAGAAGCCCATAACAAAGTCATGTTTAGGATCAGTCTACATGAATGGCTAACAAAGTGTAGTACTTCAGTCAAATGTCCCAACTTACAGTATTATACCTGTCTCACAGATAATATTTACAAGGACAGCCATTAAGGTCAAGGGCACATAAATGAACAAGATCATAATTTAACTCATGTATATGGAGGCCACAATGACAATTCCAATGACATATCTTATTCAATACTGGTATATTTGATTTGTTAACTCTAGGAAGATAATTATCACAACTTAAGTACCAGGGGACAGAATTTGTGGGGTGTACAAATAGAATAATATCCCATAACATATTTGTAAAATTTTGCATCAACTTTGAGCTCAAGTCTGCGATAATTTCAAAATAACACATTGGTTAAATTTGATCTGACAATAAAGTCTAACCTACCAGATGATCTTTAATGATTGACGTTCCAAATTGTATGACCTTTGTTTTCAGATCATGAGCTGAACATAACAAGTGTATGTTCTTACTAATCCTTTTTCCATCTGGTTTCACTTTAGATTGATGGACATGGTGATTACAGCGATAACCTGCCATTGATCATGAAGGCTGTGGGGATTCGAACCAAGGACGAAGTTAGACCTAGAGTTGTTAGACACACTAAGGATAACAAGACCACCAAAAGTAAAGAACCAACGAAGAAAATTATTATATCTTCTGGCACAGGGAAGAACAGTCAAAGTAAATTATCAGAAGCTTTGTCATCTAATCAGAAAACCAAGGTTCCTGAGTATGAGAAAGAGCCAAAGCCACAGGATGCTGGCAGCGATCTGGATCGTGAGGTTATAAACAAGGTCACAGAGGATGGTGAAACTAGAGTCCTTAATGATGATTCAGGTGTGTATGATTCTGGAACAGATTCCTGTAAGGCAAGTGTCAGTGATGACAAATCTCCCAGACATGTGAGTTCTAAATCATGTGACATTGACACTAACACTTTGACCAATGACAGTTCTAGTATAGACGATGTTGAAATCCAGCATAAAGGCAACACATCAGGGATGAAAAACCTATTACTGAAAATTCCAACCAGGAAGTCTGTTAATGCAGACACTTCAGCAGATGAAGATTCAAACTCTGAAGCAGGTCCATCTAAAGAAACCATCTCCCCACCTGAAACTCCTGTAGTGTTGCCAACCTCACCAGACAAGAAGAGTTTGGATCCAGTTGCAGTGCGGGCTGATTATCTGCGGACTCTGCCAGTATACACTGATGATGGGGTGGTGCATGTTGCCAATGTCCCAAACTCAGAGAGCTGCTACTTCACTGATTCTAATCCTGAATCAGAAGAGGATGAAGAGAAGGAGGAGAAAAATGAGAAAAGGAAAGAGGTGGAGAATGAAGAGAAGACTGATGAGAAAAAATATAAACAATGAGAAAAGAAATTAAGGCTCAATTAAAGTCTTAAAATTTAGTAAGATATTATTTGTTCCAATTTAAAACAATACATTTGTTTTAATGATGTAAATAACAAAACCTTGTTGATAAAAGACATTTTTATGCAATTGCAATGTAGATAGGATATTATAGTTCATTATGATAGGCATGGTGGCAGTGAGGGTTTTTTTACCATTCTACTTTTAAGATACACTTTTATAAAAAACTCTACAAATATTTTCTACACATATTAGTTACAGATAAAGTATGTGCTATTTGTTTTGTCTGCTCATTTTGGTTGTTGTTCCTGTTCCTCTGAGACTGTTGTACATTCTGATTGTGGTTCATTGAAACATCACTATGTGACCATTTGTGTGTGTTTAATTAGTTTGTGGGGAAAGGTAATATTAAGATAAATCATAAGATTTTACAATTTAGAAGTACTAGGAATGTATATTCACTTAATACTTAAATGTTTGCTAAAAATTGCACTTTATTTTTTTAAATCTTACTAATTTGGTTCATCTAAACTGAATTAAGGTAATTATAAAGCAGTTTAGTCCAAACTGTTTCAGCTTTTGTCATAATAATTATTATTGTGCACAGCTTAAATAATCAGTTTCTGCACCCATTACATGTTGATGGAGATCCTAATCCTAGTAGTCTTGTAATCAGCAGTGGCACTGTAGAAAAAATGATTTTTACAAACTTAGTAATACCTGCCCTAACGTGCTTGTGTCTTGCCTCTTTCATATTTGCTCATCTTATCATTTCTGTAGCAGACAAACCCTAAACCTTATTGCAGTGAGCCAGTGACTAATCTGGGAAATTCCCCAAAGCTAGTCTAGGCAGCCACAGACGATGATAGCTATTGGTTTCCTGCTCGCATACTGTACAACATAGTAGGCGAGTAATCTCAAGGATTCAGCTTCATCAAAATATTGTTTGATGATTTTATAATTCATGTGATTTGTTTATAACATACAATATGAGGTTATTGGCAAATCAGTTAATTGAGTTTTTTTTTAAATACAATGTGTCCCTGTATCTGATAGTTTAGGGGGGCAGGTTGGGTACTGGTTATGATAAGAACTACAAGTGAAGGGATATTTTAAATGTTTTAAAATTCTGAATTCAAATAAATTGACATTATTGCAAACATAGAAATAAGTTCTGAATGAGAATTGGAGTTAACGTAAATTTGTAAAAAATATCAAGATGAAAAGTGAAATTATATATTTTTCATGAACTCGTACGCTAATATGTACTATTCATGGGGTAAATAAAAAACACAAGAAGATATATTAAAAAATATATTTGTTTTCATAAAGCATCATCACTCAAACTACATATGTATGTTACATTCAGATATTTACTGCCTATTAAGTATTCAATGTACAAGGTATACAACATGGTTGATTGACATCTCTACTAAACAAAATGTTATACACATGTTTGTATTATGCATCCTTCATAAAGTCTAACTTTTACAGCGATTGCCTGCTGTTTGGTAAGCACACTTTCTTCTGTTTGTAAATCTGAATACCAGTAAATCTGTTGGGCCAGTGGTGTTGGCACTAGTTGGGCAACATTTCATTTTTTAAGGCAACATGCATAGAGGATCCAGGATAGATATTAAACATTCTGTAACAGAGTCAATAGCTACAAACTTCCTGGTGATAACCTGTGTCCTGTTTTTGAGTTTCAAATACTTTTATCAAACAATTATACACCTGTGGGGTTGGACTGGTTGTGATGGGTGGAAAGAAAACATCAAGTGTGATCTGTCTGCCATTTCTTTCCATCCTGTCATCAAAAGTTCTAATCCATTCTGTAAATGGATGTGATGTCATTCAAGAAGAGTCACCTGAACCTGAGGGAGGTAGTATGTTGCTTTGAGGTGGCCTGGGGATAATGTCAGTGTATGATAGTCACTTGAACATGAGGGAGGTTGTATTTTGCCTTGAGATGACCTATTGATACAGTTATACAATACATGTATATGTTAGTGTATAAGGGTCACTCAAACTTGAGGGAGGTGGTGTGTTACCTTGAGGTGAGCTAGTGATAATGTCGGTATATGATAGTCACTTGAACCTGTGGGAGGTTGTATGTTGCCTTGAAGTGACCTGGTGGTACAGTTATACTAGGTGAATGTCAGTGTATAAGAAGTCGCATGAACTTGAGGGAGGTGGTATGATGCCTTGAGATGACCTGGTGGTACAGTTGTACTAGGTGAATATCTGTGTATAAGAATTCACTTGAACTTGAGGGAGGTGGTACATTGCCTTGAGATGACCGGGTGATCCAGCTATTCTTTTTTCTTGATTGCCCTGCATGCCATAGAAATGTTCATGGTGTTTTTTAAGCACAATGACTTTGTGGCTTTGCTTATAGGAACTTTCAGGCTGTATATTAGCTAGGGGAATAAATAAAGCAAAGCAAAAATATGGAAAAAAAGTATAAAGTCTGATATTTAAGATTAAGAGCAACTTTACTACAGAAATGATGTGAATGCCCTTTAGTATGTGTAAGCCATACCTCAAACTGCAATAGTTTACAGCATCCTTTTACCACAAAACTATTTCTTGTAAATATTGTTAATCACTGCTGTCTGCCTATTTCAGTCTCAACAGGCAGTGAAGAAAAAACTCCAGGTGATGGAAAGAGTCACTTGAACTTGAGGGAGGTGGTATGTTGCCTTGAGATGACCGGGTGATCCAGCTATTCTTTTTTCTTCATTGCCCTCCATGCCATAGAAATGTTTATGGTGTTTTTTAAGCACAATGACTTTGTGGCTTTGCCCCTATAAGCAACTTCCTCGACCCTGACCATTTTACATACACCAGTGTGAAAAAATGTTATTTATTTTTCCTTTGTGACAATGACTATTCTTTATTCATACCTCTTGTCTGGCCTTGCCCTGTAAGAATGGCAGTGCCATCAGTAATGAAGATGCTGTTAAGATTTGTGTGCTGAAAACTTATCCTTCAACCCATTTTGCTACTTATAAGAGTCATTGGTCTGACCAACACTCTAGCCATCTCACTAAGCCCCCAAACAGAGAATGTTGAGCTGCTGGACAAAGTATTGTCTTCTTTCAATGTGTTTTACATCTGGCATGCTATTCTGTTCCATTGCATATTCTAAAAACATGCAAGCAAAGCAGATTCTATTCCAGGGAATGTTGCTGTTCAAAATCTTCTTTTTTTTCTGGCTTAGGCTTAATAATTCCAAACAGAACTTTGCCTTAATACATTGTATGCCTTAATACATTGTATCATTTTTTCTTTTTCACTTTTTCAGCCAATGTAAAATTTGTTTGATGGCATGCCAAACTCGGTTGCAGTCTCTTTTTGTAAATACTAGCAATCATTAATGACACAAGCAATGTTCAGTTGTTTGTTAAATGTTCCTTAATATACCACACACACCTGTGTAAGCTATGGATTAAACTGAATAATTTACTTTTCCAGCCAGCTTGGGAATCATCAAAATTGCTGCCTCTTTTCCTAGGCTTTCTGTGCTGTTTACAGTCAGCCTCAGTGAGTTTCCCCGAGTTATTTTATAAACTGATAATTCCATTCGGGCGTGTCGAATTTTATTATTCTGTGTTCTCACAGTTTAACTATTTACCCATTTCCACAATCTCTGTAATAGGGAACTTCAAAAGGCACATAGCCTAACTTAAAAAACAAAGATATATTGCTACATGTTTTCCAGTGTACGTCTGCAGCAACACCTACCACCCCTAATATATATTGGGTCTATTCCTTCATCAAAACCATTCATTCATAAATGATACGGTCTTTTTTCACATTTAAATAATGTTAACACAAGTTTCATTTGTGCATCATGTTACTATACAATAACACCAACAATCGCCATCATTTATATTGAATAGGTTGTGAATAGAATAGCAATAATTATTCTTGAAGCTATGACACCAATTAATCCCCCCATGAACTACATTATGCTGTATTGTTTGGTGAAGAAATGAAACACAGCATGATCCCTATATCCTCTCAAGCTTCCCTTGACGCCATAAAAAACTTGATTTCTTCTTTCTTTTCAGCCCATGTGTTTCCTGTTTCAGGGTTGGGCTATTTCAAGTCAGAGATTTTACTTTTCCACTTATTTTAGTCCTCTGTGTTTTATGGCACAAGGGCAGCATCAGTCAAATCCTTTGTAAGACATTATTACCATGTCTTGTCGGGTTGCCTCTAGCTTGTCTCAAGGGTATTGCCTGGTTGTGAGCATACTTTGGCAATTTACTATCATCCTAGTGTTCCATTTGGTCAAACCAAAAAGCCCTGCACGTTTTGAAGTGGTTTCTAGATCGGAGATACCCCGAAGGGTGATTGGCTCAGTGTAGCATTTCCCTATAAATAAAAAAATTGGGACATGGTTAAAATTTGTGATAGTGGTAACTTTGACATAACCTTAGTCATAAAAACAAGTTCCAACTGTATTTTCAAAAAGTACTGATGAAAGCTAAAAAAATGACTTAAATAAACTAATGCAAGCTAAAAAAATGACTTAAATTAACTAAGAGTCATATGGTTAAGTTTTCATATAAAATGCAAATTCTTAATGTGTTCGCGTCGGCTTCAGGTATGGGAGGCCCCGGGTTCGATCCCGGGCCGCGACATACCAAAGTCGTTAAAAATGGCAGTGGCATAGCTCCCTTGCTAACACTCAAGCAAATATAAGGGTAGTTACACAACTGGTTGGCCCGGTGTCAGGATAATGTGACTGGGTGTGGTATCATGCTAGGTGTTCACGGCATGCTATACAGTGTAGGCAGCACTATATCTGCTTCAAGTGGACACCATCTCTAGATAACTGAAATACTGTTGGTGGGACGATAAACCCAATAAACAAACTTAATGTGTTCGTTATCTTTAATGCTAAATTGTAACATATTGTGCAAAAAAGCTAAAATCTTGCTTCAGTAAAAACTTGAGAGCAAATAGAGGACAGGTATGTTAAGATCCAATTAGGAACTGTCTGATCTGGATTCACATGTGTATCTCATATGTATCTTAAAGTTGTTTATTCATTTATGCTTAACAGGTATTGAATGTAAAGATATTTCTTTGTCTCATAATTATTATTTTTGTTGTTGCAATATCGTAATTTTACTCAAGCCAAATGTCACCTTGATAAAATGCTATATTTAAGCACGCAAAAAAATTCAGACCAATGTTCAATGTTTAGCATCCAAATTATGTACATATAATAAGCCAGAGCTTACTTAAGTATTAAAGAGCACGGCATATGAGCAGTGCTCATTGAGCACTTATGTTAGATATTATGTAAATATACATTGAATATAAGCTTTTATATACAATATTTTGATCACCAAGGAGTGTTTTAAAAAGACCACCTACTAATTTTTATGCATGTAATTTTTATTAGAAACACAAGGTGCCTGTATGTGAGGAAAGTGCCACCAACATGTACATCTTGTATTTATATATTTCTGGTTTCTGGTTTTATCACTTTTTACCTACATTACTCTTAGTCAGCTAAGCATGACTTTATGAGGCTTTGGTAAATCTTGTAGGTCCAGACCTGGAACTGCACTATTTGCTGCATTGTCTCAGTACATCTAGTAATGTTTGCATGTAGCTGACAATTATTGTTATTGTTATATTGTTGAACATGCAAGAGTTTTAAATTTTATATTATGATTCAAATGTGCCTAAAAACATGTTGATTGTTACTTGTTGAGTCTTTTGTACAAATGTAGATAGCCTAATCTTAACATTTGTTGTTTTTTTTTTAAATTTGAACTTGAGCTAATTACTTGTTAGTAATTTCTTTGATAAATTAGCCTAATGAATGAACTAATTCCTTCATTAAAGTTATCCTATTGGAGTTAAGTGTAAAGTTTTCATTATACATTCAAAAAGATGACTTGAGAGTTCTTTGGCATGTATGTTTAAATAAAAACAAGAGACATAGAAATCTGCTTTTAAGTTGGACCATTCTCCTTGTAATTTTAAGAAAACAAATAAAGTTTTAAAGATTTTTTTATGCTCCCTGATTATGGGGACAACAAACTACAACATATTGTCTCCATTTTGCCCATCCATCCATCATTGTCACCGTAGAATTCATTACAATGGCAATGTGAATTTATAACTCAATACAAAAAAGTAATAATGATAAAAATGTTTCATCTTTATTTTTAGTTTGGATTGCATTATTACCAACTAGGGTATTTTAATGTCATATGTGTTATCTCTTATTTAATGTCATTAATTTCGAATCAAATACAAAGGAAGTTTAAAATTGTTGTTGGCCAAATCTAGTTGGATGGCTTTAAGTAATGTTGTTAACATTTTCATAATGTCTGTTAACATTTTCTAACTTACGTTTAAACATAAGTACTGTTCATACGTAACAATTGAGCACAGTCTCCTAGTAATCCTAGTAAGATGCACAAAATGTTACTGTTGCAACTAATAAGTCAGATACTGTTTAGATAATGAAAAATTGTAAATGAAAGGTCACATATAGTAACCTCTTATATCTTCTGTGAGTGGTTGTTGCTCAAGAAGCTTCAAAGAATGTACAATTGTTTTTCCTTACAAAGATACTCAATTTTTTTACATCCTGACTTTGTTAGAGGATACCAGTATATACATTATATTGTTTACCAGATATAGTTACCTGTAGACATTTTTTAGTATTTAGAAAATTGTGTTCATAAATTTTTTTTCTTGTTTTTCTTTTTGTTTAAGCATTACAAGATCGCTTTATACAAGTTGATAGTATCACATGACTTACAGGTAGTATTATATACTTGTAAAAGTACATGTATCACAAAATAATTGTTTATAGCTATACACTTTTATTAATGACATCAAAAAATGTTTTCAAACACTTGTCACAACCTTGTATCATGTGTTCTATAAAGTGGCTTGTCTTTACACACAGTTAAAATGCACAATTATTGTTGTGTTTGTCTTTTTTGTTCATATTTTTATTGCACTGCTTTCTCAATGATGCCTTGCAAGCTTAAGAATAAGTATTTTTTCATCTTTAACCTTTATCCTTTATTCTCACGTATATTATCCTGTATTTAAAAGGTCTATATATTGGTAGTAAAATCTTTTCACTGTGAAATCTTATGCATTCAGCATGTTAAACAGAAAAAATTGATGATCTTTTATAATGTTTTTCAGTGTTAATTTTAAATAATCAACTTGCTGCTTTGCAACTTTGCACCCAAAAGTGGGTTTGGAAAGGTCCATTGTTTGCTGTCAAATATCTAATCAGTGTCATAGAACGTTTAACATACCGTGCTGTTTGTGATACTGTGAAGTTATGACCTAGGCATGTTCAAATTATCATTAGGGGAGGAGTTATATACAAGGACAGAATGTTCTATGTTAAGTCACTCAAGGAAAGTCATACACCATTCATTTGTAAATTTTTTATGCATGTAACATTTTTTTGTATTACCCGGTAACTAACAATGCCACAGGTTCTTAACAAGTAAAAATTAATTTCTGTATAAAATAAAAATGAATCTATCGATATGTCAAAAATATAAATATTAGTGTGGATTGATCCTTTGATTGATTATGTATATAATACAATAAAAAAGATTTGTAACAATGTAAATTATAACTGGTAATTAATTGTTAATTTCTTAGATAATGTACTTTTATAATGTTGATATTAAATGCTATTATTATATTTAATTGTATTAACGTGTAAGTGATTTAATGAATGTTAAAATGAAGTTGGGTCCTGCAATAAATAATAAGTACAAGACATAACTACAAAAGGTCTAGTCATCGAGCACAATTCCTTTGTACCTCCATTACATGTACACTTTCCATCCTAGCTGAAAGTCTGAACCCTGTTGTGAACTTGTATGATGTTTTCCAATTTATGTTGTTGTTGTTTTTTGTGTTTTTTTAACTCTTGGCATATTCTTCCTGCAATTCTTACTACACAAGATTTGCCTATGTTTTAAGCATTTTACATCTTTAAGTTTAAATGCCTTATAGATTGCTTTCTTAGCTATTTTTATTGTTCTTGATTTTCTTAGTAAAAAAATCAACTAAGACATTAATATTTAGATTTTAATTGTTGCTGCAATACATTCAAAACAAAACTTGGATTTTACAGTAATGTATGTTTTTTTCATGTGAGTTTACCAGTAAAGGTGTATGTTAAATGAAACTTCTGATTTCTGAAAATATTTTCTGATTTGTATGTGATCGGCAAGTGATATAATTTTACTGCTTGATTAAATTGAATTTAAATATGTTTTATATATGGTCTGGTACTTAGATGTGGAGCTCCAAATCTGCCACTGACATCAATTTACAGTTGAGTGTCTACATTCATAACCATTTAAATGGAAAAGACATTGATACCCTAACATTTTTTAAATAATTTTGTTTAAGTATCATGAAAAAGAATTTCATTTCAAATGGTTCATTTCTATAAAAAGGATTTTACTGAATATGGTGCCAGGTTCTTCTCGAAAATTTATTTTGTCTCTTCTTGCGCCAATAGTTGCCAATAAACATCTCCGTGCATTGCGTCTACAAACCATACCGTACCTATGTCACAAGTTGACTTAAGATGTTGCCCTCCTTACACTTCAGTGTGATAAATTTTAAAGTTCATGGCCTAAACTTTTCTCAGGGGACAAATTGTTGGTGAATTGTAGTTCTTATTGTGATACTGAACATATCATTACAACAACATTTGAATTATTTTGAAGTCATGCATCTCTCATCTGTGTGATGTTTACATTAGGATAAATATCTTAATACTAATTATTATAATCAGGGAGAGGTTTTGTCATAGTTTGTGACCTTAAATCTTTATGATGGTTTTTATTAACATATGAAGAAAGTAGTATTAAGTATTTCAACATAGTTAAAAATAAAGTATGTCAGACAAGGCTATATCAAACATTTAATAATAGTTTTAAAAGAAACGTATTGTATACTAAGCGTTTTCACATTGCATGTGTTTGAGTCCCATTTGAGTCTTATATATAATAGGCAAGACTTGACCCATTTACTTGAAAAAAAGAATTGACAACTCTAATAGCAAATAGCAATAAGCATTCAATGTGATTTATAAAAAGAAATTTCATAATGATTTACGTATTTTCATTTATCATGATTTAATTATTTGCAAAAGATAACTGGTAACAACCTTTTAACAATTTATTGTTGCATACACGTCCGTGTTTACAATTGCAGTTATGTTGCGGGATCACAGATTATAATGTGTTATCATAATTCATTATCATTTTGTAAATGGATTTTACAAGATATTGTTTAAACCACCTTATTCACAGCTACTAATGAATATTACAGTTCCAGAAACAGGGGATAGATCTAAATTGCTAACATTCAAGTATGCCACTTCTTAGTCACATGCTGTCTAGCTCTGAAGGTCATACATCATCCAGTGGGTACAAGCCACACTGCTTAGTACTTTGTAACAACTCCCCCAGCAATTATGGACATAGTCAATATGAACAAATCTGACTGGTTCCTTTATTTTTATCAATATAGGAAATATTAGCAGAGTAATTTTATACTTATCCATGTGAATGATGTACGATTGTGAACCCACTTTATCTAATGATGATATAACCTTCATTGAAAAAAGACAACAAGATAGTCACTATTACTGATTTCGGAAGTTGTTTAATAGAGACCCTGTACATTTGGTAATCATTTAATTTCAGTTAATGAGACAATTCTAATAAATACCAAAAATGTAGAGTTTTGAGTAGACGAAAAAGATTCAAGAAAATTCCCATCAATTGGACACCTGAGTATTCATCACTTTGTTATGTTATTGATTTGAAACATTGACAATAAAACTGTAAATTTAAACTCTGTGTTTATTGATTCTTGTTCCACCCATTGACATAATACTGATATTATAAGTTTGTAACATAGGGAGATAAATGTGCAGCCAGTCCGGGACTAGAACCCAGGAGGATCCTTTACTAACAAGGCAAATTCTCTTCCGACTGAGTTAACCAGCCCACTAACACATTCTCTCGCTATCATGCAGCTACATACACCGAGGCAACTTGAAAATTCGTCATGGAATTTCGCCCTATTACACAGCTACATAACAACACAACTACTGTCTTTCGGTCAATTATAAGTAAGGAGGCTGTAGCAATTTCCTAGTGTGTGATGAAAAACATTGCAAGAATATTATATAAATACCAATTAACAGTTTCACATTTGTGCTCTCTGAATGGGTTAGCATTCCAGAGGTGGGTCCAGAAAATTTTGGTGTGTGTGTGTGGGGGGGTATGAATCAAGATCCATTCAACTTTGGCACAGTAAATACTGGACGTGCATACACAGTTAGGGACCTTAACTTCGACCTAGGAAGTTAACAAACAAAATTTACTTTAAAGCATAGTGTTTTTTAAGCCTACAAGTAAGTGTTTTCACAACTCTTCACTTTTACCTGGTTGGTTGAGGTGGGGGTGGGGGATGTGTCTTCCCAATCCCCCCACCCCACCCACATGGATCCTTCCCTGGAGCATATGCTCTGTCCTATATGGTTTATCTCCAAAAACTGTTTGATATACTAACTTCAAACTTTAGTGAAATAGAGGTGCAGTGCACAAGAACAATCCATTACCTTCTGGTATTAGCTATAGTTATTTCCCCAAATTTATTTTTCTTGTCTAGAAAATGATGTTACAACAACAGGATATTAGGTTGTCTAGTAATAAGTAGAATACAGGTTTGCATTCTTTTTCTACTTTTACCCTTTATTCATTATTTCCACCCATGTGACTGGCTTGTCCACAGAATATCTTGAAAACTGTTGCATGGTTCTACTCCAGACTTTTCAGGGGTTGGAAAAACTTTTGAGTTTGCATGACATCATGAGATTGGTTGGATTCACACAAATTTGTATCCTGACCAATCAGGTGCTAGAGATTTGTCACGTGCTTAATCTAAAGTTTTATTTTCTTTAGCCCCGATTTGAACTAGAAAAAAATGCGTTGTACTGTAATGTGTGGAGTGCATGTTCAAAGCATTGTTCAAAATAAATCATTGTGGTCATTTGATTGCATATTAGGATTCGACACTTGGGGCATTTGGGCATAATTTTTGTATAAACCCATACTTTTGTCTAAATAAATACGATTTTGAACACTCTAAATGTGTATTCTTTCTAACTGCTCGATTGTGGTCTCTGCTAAAAATAGATATCGACGTCAGAGCGGATTACCCGGATGACTATAACGTGATCTTAAATGTAAGAGGTCACGTGGTTTTCTAAGTTTAAAAATAGCTATCTCTGCAGCGTGGCTCGAATAGGAAATGCCTGTTTGCAATGACGAATGGTGATCTATGCTTGACGGTTTACACAGATCTTAGACATCATTTTGAAGCACCTGTTCAAGTAACAATGACTTATTTGGTTGAGAAAAGAAATATTGGTCCAAACTGAGGATACCATCTTCAAGGACCAAAGATGATGCGAATGATTACCTCCGAGGCCTATTTCTCCTCGGGAAATTCCGTCCTCGGGACAATCCAATCGTGTTCGCGGGACACTAATTCGTGAATTATCCGAGGTGTTCCGATTGGTCCTCAGTCTGTTGAGTTATCTCGCCTGACAAAACATTTCAAACTTCCGGTCAAAATGAAAGTAGAACACAATGTGTATGTATTATTAAAGCCACCCATTAGTTCAAAATCGCCTAAATAAAAGCAGATCAAACCTATTACATGCGAAAATATAGCCTTCCATTTGAAGATGTTCAAAATTTGAGCATAGTAGAACGTAAATTAGACCCCGATTGCCATCGATATATATCCCAATATTTGTTTGTGGTGGAAGTCTTCCGACATTGTACGAATCATAATCGCGTACGATTGACTAGCCCGTGAAATCCCGATATTCTCGCCACACGATCATTCATAACGCATGCGCAGTTCATCGCTAGCGCGATGGCGAATGTATAAACATGGCCATGCTGAATCGAAAAGCTTGTTTGACTGAATTGAAGAGATAGTGTCGATAGAAAAATGTGCTAGGATAAAAAATAAGACAGGAAAATTCAACAGAACTTGAATCAGTCGTAGGACGAAACTAGGAAAAGGATTTTATGCAGCTGGCTCCGCTAGACGCTATCAGTATCAGCATACAACAAGTAGGTCAATATTCTAGTTTCTACTTTCGCTTTCTCAGTTTCTGAAAACTTGTTAAAATCTTTCTGTATGCAAACGATTTTTTCCTATTGGTACGCGTTTGTTTGTTGTTGGACCATTATAAAACGTGTATTCATTGCATGCCGATGATTGCTCACATCTGTGACGTAAATCTTTCATAAAATATAAAGGATCCTGTACAGTAAGCAAATTTGAAATGCTAATTATTCAGTATGTTGTTCGAACTTCAAGTTACCTTATTACTGCCACTTGGTAAAAGTTGTTTACAATAAGCAGGTCCCACGGTTATCAAACCAAAAGAAACAGATCGGTCGGGGAGGGGGGGGGGGTGCATCCCCCTTCACTAACTAGGTAAAAGAGTTGTGAAAACACATGCATGCAAGCTCAAGTAATGCGTGATATTAAACAGTGGTATGTTGTAGAACCTGGGATGTGATTCAGGGTGAACATCTTTTAGCAAGAAGAGAAGTGTAGTGGTTTCAATGCAGGGGCGGATCCAGAAAATTTTGGTGGGTGGGGTTTTAATCAAGGTCAATTCAACTTAAGCGCAGTAAATACTAGATGTGTATACACAGTAAGGGACCCTATCTTCGACCTAAGCAGTCTGCAGACAAAATTTACTTAATATCTTTTAAGCTTACATGTATGTGCTTTAACAATTTTACTCTTTTACCCGGTTGGTGGGACATCCCCACCCCCCTGCATAACTTGTTCACTGGTAGTTTATTCACTGAACCTCTTTAGCTCAGTTGGTATTGTGATCCGCTAGAGTTGGGGAGGTCTATAGTTCAAATCTTGAGGAGGTTCACTTTTTCCTGCTCCTTTACATTATAAATGAGTGTGTAAACACAATATTAAATAAACAAATTCAATAAATAAAAATATTGTCATTCTCATAATAAGTGCAAAGCTTTAATATAATTTTCATATGTGTTCACAGGAAATGAAAGCCTGATGCTAAAGATGACCTGATCCAATATGCGAGATAAATTAGTGCCGGAGAATGCAATGCTCAATGACCAATCAGGAAAGGTAAGGATGAATTTTGTTTCTATCACTCAGACTGTATGACGATTAAATTTAGAAACATAGAAATGAGATCAAGTGCTTGCTGCCACTGGGCTCCCAAGTCTAGTCCTTCATTAAAAAATGCCACTAAAAGCAACTAACTGCACAGCTCATATTTTTTTGCTGACTTTGAAATGCATCACAAAGACACGGATGTGCTCATGATAATGATGTCCAGCTACAGTGGTGCAGTAAGACCCAAGACAAATGTCATGGTAGAGCCACCAGTGTACTGCAACCCAAATGAATTTTAAGTTAATGTTAATAATGATTCCATCTTGTCAACTAGAGAACAAAAACAGTACATCTGTCTTATAGCCTCAAAGAATGGTCTGAAGACTATATTGACATATTTTGTACTTAAATAAAAAAAAGTTTGACTAAAATTATAGTCTAAATCTGGCACACGTTTTGTTAGTAAAGTTGTTTTTTTTTACAGCTACCAATATAGCCAGCTTGCTTTTCATTTCATTCCCTTATATTTTGGCACATTACTGTACATGGTGATTAAATTTAAAAAAAAAATCTTTTACATTGTTTCTTTAAATTTTGTTGTGATTAAGGGGCACCCCAGGTCAAGTACATGACTTTATCCCGCATGGCATGGGTTTGCATTCTATTGAGTGACAACTTCATAACATAATTAATTAAAAAATATTATTTATTGTCTTTACATGGAAGTTGTGTTGTCTCCCAACAATTGCACATATTTTATTTAAATGTAGATTTATAAGAACAATAGGCCTAGTTGTTATTATTTTTCTCATTAACTTAATGAACCAAAATGTAAAATATGTTGTTTCTTTTCTTTACTTTGCAGACTCAAAAGAGACAGAAGTTACTGGTGCGATGATTGTGGGTTGTATATCAACGTAGAGAAAACAGCAAACTGTTTCTATATTCTCTACTGGTGACTGCTGAAGGCAAAATAATGAGAAGGAAGTTTGATGTGGATGAAAAGGTCGCCACAAAAAATAAACTGGTTCATGTCCTACAAGAGGAGTTCAATGATAACCTGAATGTGTGCTAATAACTTGTCAAATCAAATGGACATTGATTTCACACACATTATTTTACTATCAAAATCATCTTTTGTAAAAAATAAAACAATAACAATAATACTTTGTGTTATTTATTTTTCAATAAGCACAACCTAAAACATGAAAATAAGATTAAAACTGCAATTTAGTTAAGCCTACAATCAATTCCCCTGATATTCACTTACTTGCAATGTTATTAAAAAACAAACATATTAAAATTCTCACTTAAGTTTTCAATCTTCTGTCTGACATGTCTATCTCAAATACTTATATAGATACTATTTATTATCTTACATAAATTTGAAAATCAAATAAATATTAAGCAAATTACATAAAAAAAATCATGAAATCTAAATATGAACAAGTACAAGACACAGAACGTTAACATGAAGACAAAATGTCTTTTGTCTACTTACACTCATTTTAATCCCCTTTAACAACCTTATTTAAAGCCCTGACCCTCATCATGACTACATGTATATTGTATATGCATGTAAGAATTTGATTTGCCATAGTGGTTTAGAAAATAGAAAAGAAGAATGTTTACAGCTGTAAAATTGTCTTTATTGCTCCCTTTTTACCTATAAGCATGTAAACATATTGGTTTAAAGCAAGTGAGTCTGGCATTTTGTCTTAATTACCTGTAATCTTTTTATACTGACACTACATTGCTATCCAGCTTTTAATAGTATTATTGATAACTGAATAATGTTCTTTTTTTGGTGCTGTACAGAATTATTCCATGTTATTTCAAGACGCACGAAAGTTTAAATTACAAATGCGTTGTAACATAAGTCAGGATGATGTTTGTTTGTTTATTGGGTTTATTGTCCCACCAACAGTGTTTCAGTTATCTGGAGACGGTGTCCACTTGAAGCAGATATAGTGCTGCCTTCACTGTGTATAGCATGCCGTGAACACCTGGCATGATACCACACCCAGTCACATTATCCTGACACTGGGCCAACCAGTCATGGAACTACCCTTATATTTGCTTGAGCGTTAGCAAGGGAGCTATACCACTACCATTTTTAACGACTTTGGTATGTCGCGGCCCGGGATCACACCCGGGACCTCCCATACCTCCTGTGTCGCTCTACCGATTGCGCTACCAGGTCCGGTTTCAGGATGATGTCTTGCCTGGATGTTTATAGTAATTTTATAGGAAATTAAAAAGTAATGTGGATCACTTGACTTTGTAATTTCCAATATAGGTACTATAAGCATTTGTAAACCCTAACACGAGAAAATCAAAACATTTTGAGAAAATACATGTTTACACATAAACATGAAATAAGCGTTTATATAGTAACCCAATATTATTATGAAATAAATTTAAACAAAAACATTGCACTAGATTCTTTGTACAAACATAGTAAACAATCTTTTATTACTTGCAGTACAGGTCTGTACTTTCTCAATTTTTTTTTATGTTTATCATATCGTAACTAAAGTGATTTAATGCATATTTGTGTCCCTCTAATAGGCTTCATTAAATAAATAATAAAATTAATAATACAAAAATAAATAATAAGTAAGTATGAACAGATAAGTTACAATTTTTAATCCCTTGCTGACATATTTATGAAAAATGTAACATTCTTAGTACTACACAGTCATTAAGCTGGTCTAATAACTATTTTTGTATAAAGGTAAATAATACAAGTTAGCATACTAATAGTAATTGTCTAACAAAGTAAATTAACAATGACATTTTGTTTTGTTTTCTAAAAGGTAAAAGTAACTGAATACTTTAAATGACATGTAAAATAATTCAAAATTAATATAGTGACTTAAATCCACAGATACCCAAACACAGGCTAACAATATTCTTTAGATGGTATAATGTTATATACAGATGTGATTTAACAGGCACATTAGATCAGTTTCCTTGCCTATGGTAGAAGGGACACACAGGTCCCTTATTTATTTTTTTACAAATAACAGTGTTTTCATTCCAAGAAGTCAGTCTTCTGTGTTGACAGGGTTTTTGTTCATAATATTGCACTCCTGAGAAATCCCTGCCAGGGAAAAGTTACTGTCATTCCTGAATGATCATTCCATAAGCAACATGCCTTCTTCTGTCAACAACATCCCTTCTTCTGACCGTTGTCTCAAAATCACTAAAACAATAAACCAATCAAATCAAATCAAACACTCTCAATGGAAAAATAACAACATACATATCTGCTATATTTAAAGAAAATAAGTTTTATGACAATATAGTTTTTTTTACACTAGTGTCCCCTAATGATACTTCAATATCATGTGTGTACACTCCTCACGTAATGCAGCCTTTCTACTGCCTCTTCACAAAAAGTAAGACAGAAGTAGGGCATGATTTTACAAAAAAGTAGGGCAAAGTAGCAAATTTCGTAAGTAATTACCATTATTTTTTAGGTTACTGTCATGATGTTGCCCAACATAAACCATTGTTTTGTCCATGCTTGAAAGACAGGCACCTCTGACCAATATATCTGGATTGACTGGCCAAGGGACCATGTTGCTTTATAGGATGGACATTCCAAGGAGTACCCACGAGCACATCTTAACATCTTCAGTACCTGGTGCCTATGCTCTAATGATTACGCTACCAGATCTGGTCTAGAATAATCATACTATATGTAACTGCACAGAAGCAACATTTGCTTAGTCATATAAGGAAAATGACATACACCCTGGCTGCCATGTCTTTTGACAGATCAATATTCTTTTAACAACTTTCCATTCCTTCTGTCTGCTGAAGCGCCTGACTGAGGAAGTTTGGTGGGCTAGCAGTTTCAGAAGAAATGTCATTTAAAGAATTTTTATGAATGTTTGATGGTGGTGGTGTGCAATCACAATAGCTTATTTTGAGTGTATGCTTAGGTGAGCTGAAAATGCTAATTTCACCAATTGTGACCAAGTTGCTTTAAAAGAAATTAAATCTGAAAACAATACATGTATCTGGTATGTAATCCTTACCATATTTATTGGCTGATTGGTGGTCTGTGTTTCAATGATCTCCCCTTCTGATGACCGTTGGCCACATAACTGCAATTTAAATAAATTTGCTAAATATGTGATTATATGTGACTTGTTTTGTTTTTTATTGAAAATTTTGCAGTATGGGTTATTTGCGGGAAAAATCACAAAAAAACATCTTAACAAATTTAAAACTGCAAATAACACAAAACTTTAACAAATTAAAAGGTCAAAATTGAAAAGAAATTTTGTGATCTTGATATCAGTTGCAAGCTCTTCTATGTAGGGCTGCAACAATTCATTTGCAATTGGATTTGATCAGATATATTCCCCTTTAAAAAAATCTTTCCCCTAAGCTGGCAAGTCAATCCTTTCGAATTTGTCATAATTTTAAAAGTATAAAAATATTCACATGGGTAATAATTGATTTTCTGGTGTAAATTATCTTAATCCTTTGGTTTCCTTACTAAAATTTATACTCTTTATCATGAAAAACATTTCTGTAGTGGCTTGAACACAGTTAAGTGACAGTAATATTCACATTTAGACTTTGTTGTGAGCCATGCATCATACATGTATTTCAAATACATCATAACAGTCTGGCACATAATTGTACAATTTATGAATGACACATTAAGTTGACATAGCTGCATGCTCAAACATGGATCAAATAATATTTATAAGATCATTAAGCCTCTAAAAAAAATAGTTTGAAAACTGTTTCAACATATTGATTCTCCCAACCTGAAGACATCATGAAAGGTAGCATAGTCACATATCAATAATATGTTTTCAGTGGTGGTGATATTGTAATCCATTATTGTGTTTTAACACCTTTTGTTTATTTTTTTTCAATAGATATAATATGGCAACAATATTATGGTTACTAAGTTACTATAGTGATGTTCAGTTATGACTGTGAAGGAGGACCCCAGATTGGGTCAGCTGACAGACCCTTCCACATGAATGTTTTCATTACAACCAGGACTAAAAACACGCAGTGAGCCACCAAGGACACTGGAGTAATAGCTGACAACACATTCACTTGCTCACATTCCAAATATGAGTAAACTGATCAGCTATCAATTTTAAAACTGGTTGCACTAGCACTAGTTTCATTTTAAGTCAGCATATGGGCACAGATTATATTACCACTAATTAATAGACTACTTGTCATTATAAAGCAGCATTTCAGTGTGGTGTAGTGATTTTTCAAATTAAAAAAATGTGGATAATGAAAATAAAGTAAGTGGCTAGCCTCATGGTGAGCTTATGAACTGATCTAGTACTTCAACTTCAACTTTGTACTGCCAAAAGTCAATACTGACTACATAAGGCAGGCGCAAGTCTGTAAAATAAATAATAATAAAGTTGTTGTGGACCATAAATTTCTAGTAGTACATATTCTACATGTAGTTCTAAAACTTACTCAAAACACAAATTACACAACTAGTTAGCTGGTGCTTGGCTGGTTGTCATGCATTACAAGAGGTAATCTGTCCCTCCCTTTCTCTCTAGGTCTGTTCCCATGGCTTGGTCCAGCAGTGGGGTGGTCTAAAACCGTCTATGGTAACAAGGTGACTGCTACTCTATAAATATAATGCATCCTAATATGAAGTAAATACCATGTTAAAAGAAATATAAATGTTGTCGTTATCAAATTTGCTTTGTTTAAAGAATGGCCTGCTAGAATGTAGGTTATAAAACGACCAAAAAACGGCAGTTTAAATTTGATTACGAAAATACATGGGTACGAAAGACAAATGTCCGTTTATACTAAAATGTTGTTTAAATTGTCAACTATGAGAGTATAATGAATTTAAAAAAGTAAAATATACACATGTTGAAAGAAAAAGTAAATCGGTTGCGTTAAAATAAACTATAATCTCTCCGATACTCTGGAGCCGTAAGCGAGCGAAAAGTGAAAGTTGAACGGTAAAAACAACAACTGTACTGTCAACTAGTGTCAAGGAAACAGGCTAATTCAGTGCAAACCATCAAATGTGCTCCCTAAATTAGGGAGCTCAATAGCGAATGAATCAATAACATACAGCAATCATACATGTTCACTAGAAAATGTGCATATATAGAATAACAATACTCACCGTCGAAAACGGCATCTTGTCAAAAAAAAATTCAACATGGCGGGCGTGGCTTCGTATGTAAAGTAGTTGGTTCTCGGCCAAGCTTCGACATATGCCGTAAACTATCGGTATTTCCCGTTGAACTTCGTTTGTTGTTTATATTGTCGATTGTTGTTTATATTGTCGATTTGTGTAAAAGATTATTACCCGGTTGGAGACATTTTTTTGGCTTGTTGGTAACATGAATGTTAAAGTTGATGCTTTTATTATTATATAATGGCATAAAACATTAAATTTGAGTTTTCAACTAATTTAGTGCGACCGAACTAATGGGTATCTTTAAAAAACAGGGAAATTGGAAACGACAACCCTAAAAAGACAAGTTTAAAGATTTTGAAAACTCTAATTACGCAAGTAAGTATTGTAATCTTTATGTGAGAATATTTTGTCCAATAAACCTAGTTGAGAAGTCTCTCTTTCCTTTCAACTTCAAGCATTGAAACACACTGATTGTCTCTTTCTCATTATGATGGATCTATAAATAATCCACTTATAATCATTAAACACTTTCTTCTGAAATAGGCATTCTTAACATCATTGTTTCCTTTCTTTGTTAAGCTAATCAAACATTATTATTTGATTGTGAACTTTTATTTTCATTTTTTTTAATGAACTACATCTGTAGGCTACCTGATGACTTATCTCTGTCCACATCATAATTTGTTTCAGCAGTTGGTGAAGACAGCAAGCTTCTAAGGGTTTTTTTCAGTAGAAATTAGTTAATAAGTGCTAAAGCAATCCAGGAAAGCTTTGCATTTTTGACACTATTTTACTAATTCACTCTTAATGTTTGCCACAAATTGGTTACTTACCGAAAACAGTATAATTTATGACATCAAAATGACGACAATGAAACAAATGACCACAAATATATATAGTCACCTGTTTATAAAGTCATTTATAAGCTGTTAGATTTGTAAATCTTCAAGAAGTTTGGTGAGAATGACTGATTAATGTTCTTTGTATTGTAAGCCTTTAGTGACGCTCAGCATTTAAATCATAAGCACAAAATTAATGACACCCACAATTTGTATAACTTTCAATGTAACTCACCTGAAAATCTCATAGAGTGAAGTTGTCGGTCTTCGCTGTTGGAGACAGATAGGGAGCTGCTAATTCGGCCAATGTATTTTGTTAGAACGCCATTTCATTCCATATGTCTATAAAACTAGGTCATTTCCCACGATTGAAAAAATTGCATTATTCCTAGTAGAAATTCTGGGGAAATGACTGAGGTGATACAATCATCATAATACTGCAATTTAAGTATGGCACTTACTCATGAAAAAAAACACAACAACATGAAATGACACAAAATAACAGCCAGAAAACTCTTTCTAATTACTTTTATAAATATTTGGTGAATTTTGTTGCGCTCATGGGCCCATCTATAGATATTTTGTTACGCCATTTTTATTTTTTAAGGGCTAATAATGCTTAATGCATCCTCGGCAGCTCTCTGCTCTAGGAATGGGATAATGCACTGTACTATTCTTTAGAGGTTAGTATAGACTTGTCACTGGTTAGAAGCTTAAGGACAACTTTATTTGCAATGCAAAGACGGGTCTCTTCACCACATGGTTTTAATTTTTTTAGACTTTGAATATACCAGGCAGTGAATTTGTAATTAAATTTAGCTCAAATCATACAATTAAAAGTCATTTACAAAAAAAAAATTAAATCTTTACACGTTTCCTTTCTAATCTGGTAGATTGATACAGAAATAATTGCCAAAGTGAAAAAGTTAGACGAAAAAAAAAATGCCCATACCTGGACTGGAATCCTCAACCCCCTGTTTTGAAGCACTTTAATCTTAATTTTGATACTCTTCAGTTTGAGGCACAGCATAACATTTGCTCTGAATAAAGTATATCTTCTTGTGTCCTGGTAATTCCCTGTGGAGCATCCATTGGTTGTACCAATATCTTGTTTAAATAAGTGTAAATTTTTCTTTTCTTCTTTTAGGGAAAAAGAAAGTTTGAAAAGGTTTGGACTAAGAAGTCAACCAAAGCATTCCAGTATGAAAGGTAAACTTGTGAGACTTATTATTTTTAGATGTATGTCATTATATTGTTTGAGCTATTTTCCTAGTATATTTAGAATATTAATATACCTGTGCATTTATAAAACATGCATAATAAGTTTTACTTGCTGCTTTTTTTTCTCTAGCAACAAGTGCATGTCACATGTTAACAAAAATTATCTTAATGCATGTATATGTGAACTGAATCTAAGTGCAGCAACTATTTTCTTTACAATTTGCAAAATTTATTACAAATGTCAAATAATGAAGCAACCTCTTTATTTCTGTTATTCCTAACCTAACACATATCTTTATATTTTAGCGGGCTGCTTTTTTCAGACAATTACAGAACTTGTCATGCAGGGTGAGACACTTTTCTTGAATTTATTACTATGTTGGTGGATTTATTAAATTAACACACTTTGACAGACTTTGAATTTTTCTTGATTATTCTTTAATTTATAGTAAGGAACAAGTTTTCTTTATATTAGGTTTTAATCCACCATTGCAAATCTGGTGATAATAGGAATGGCTTCCAGCTGTAAATCCATCAGTTTTTCACACTTTTCTCTTCATATCTTATAAATCCTTTGAAAGATTTTCAGCTCATCTGAGCACAAGATGTTCAAGGTGAGCTTTTCTGATACCACTATGTCCGTCATCTGCTGTGTGTCATTGGTGTCAACAATTTGCATGTGAATACACTATAGTGAATACACTTAAGTTTTTATCCAGTCTTCACTAAAAGTGACCATAATGTTTGTCTGCAAGAAATCTTGAATGAGTTCATATCTGTATCACTTGCATTCAAAAGCAAGGTCACTAGGTCAAATTTTAGAAAAACCTTGCGAACATGCTAAAGGCCACATTTGTGGCCCAATCTTCACGAAACTAGGCCAGAATGTTTGCCTGCTTGAAATCTTAGATGAGTTTGAAACTGGGTCACATGGAGTCAAAAGAAGGTCACTAGGACAAACCCTACAAAAACCTTATGAACACACTAGAGGCTACATTTATGGCCCAAGCTTCTCCAAACTTGGCCAGAACGTTTGCTTACATAAAATGTTTGATGAGTTCATAACTGGGTCACGTGTCAGAAAGTACTTCACTAGTTTAAATCCTAGAAAACCTTGTGATGACCCCAAAGACCACACTTATGGCCCAATCTACACCAAAGATTTCTAAAGTAAATAACTCATAATTACTTAGTGCCAGATATGAGTTTACAAAATGCCAGTGTCCACAGGTGTGTGATTTAAGGCCATCATGGCCCTCTGTTACTAAACTTTGGTGGTCAAATGTTCTAATTTCATTTGAAGAATCCATGCCCCAACCATGCCAGCTTAAGGTCAAGGTCACAAGGTCATGGTCCTAAGTCTTTGTCAAACATTATCCACAGCAAGACAACGGGTAGAGTCCATGTCCCAACCCTGTTGGCTTAAGGTTTTGCCTTATTTTCCCTTCTATCTGAGTTAAAAATAATGATAAAACTTTTTCCGTCTTTGACATTTTGTGTTCCAAAATTTAAAAAGTCAAAGCATCCATAGTTTTTGCTTTGAAGTATAATTTCATATAAATGTTTAGTATTACAAGTGTGGCAAATATGTCTTCAACTGGAAAAAATCTTTTAGAATTATTTACATTATATGCATGAGAAAATTTCTTATTTTTAAGCATAGTTTATGCCTTCTTGAGGAGTGTATAATTATTGATGGTAATTGGAAAATGTTCACTGATTTATACTTATCTTTTCTTTAAATTATTTAAAGTTACTATTTTGAACCATTGACATTGCATGTAACAGTGACTATAAAGTTGTTTTAATCTTACTTCTAAAAACTTATAAAAACCATAAAAATTTAGTGAAAGAGACATTCTTACATATGCACATTCCTTTCTTTTTTGCTCTGGTATAATTACTTCTAACACAATGGATTCGGAAGAACGAATAATGACTAAATGTATGATTTTTTTCATTAACTCAGGTACACAAGAACTGGGGGACTTCAACGCATTTGTAACATAAAGAAGGAGAATGACTTTTCCAAATGTAAATTAGAAGATGCTCTCATATACAGATGCTTCCATGTAAGAATATATATAGAATGAATGATGAGTGTTCATAGAAAAGTATTTGATGTGGCTGACATTGATTGTATTTCAAAATGATTACCATTACATAACAAACACATTGAACAGTTAAAGTCACCGACCTATAACTCCTCAGCCTCGTCAAGGTTTTAGTCTCTTTCAAGGAAGGTCTTCAAGCTGGTCTACAGTGCATCAGTGGCTATAACCAGACATTTTGGGAACTACTTTACTACTTATATCTTGACATGTTGGTTCTAAGTATTTCCAAATTGAAACAAAACATGATTTTCAAGTATAAGAGAATATCAATGGAATGCCATATTAATAAATCCATGTTAGTGTAATAATATATGATAAAAATGATAATTAATTCTAAAGTAAGTAAATAAATTTGACAAAAACTATCATTTGCCTTTTTGTGATTTTTTTAAATTTTTTAAATCAATACAAGTTGCTTTCTTTTCTGTCATTTTGAATGTAGTAATTACATGTCAAAAGGTCTTATTTCAATTGCTAGGAGAACTTTCATCTCCATGACAATCACCTGGGTTTGATTGGTCTGTTGTCACGGGAGATGGGTGAGAGTTTGGTACTGTATGACCTCAAAACTGGACATCTGAAACAAGAAGTCTTCCTGTCCCATACTGTCCGCTTTAAGTAAGTCCTGTGAACATTTTTATCATCTGGCTTGTGCATGATACTGGGTCTTTCCCTTACACATTCAGTGAACTTCGGAGACATTCATAATAACATAATACATTCATAATTATATCAAATAGTCATTTACACAGGAATGCCTCTTAATTACCATCATGTAAATTGGTTTTATCATATCAGCACCTTTTGCTCTCAGCAAAGATAGCAAATCTCTCTGTCTGTCTCTGTCTGTCTCTTCCCCTTTCTCCTTCTCTCCCTCCCTCCTCTGTCTCATTCTCCCACCCCTCTCTCTCTTTCTCTCTCTGTCTCGTTCTCTCTCTTTCTTTCTGTCTGTCTGTCTGCCCTGTCCTGTCATGTTCCTGTCTCTGTCTCAGTCTCTCTCTTCTCTCTGTCTCTCTCTTCTCTCTCTCTTCTCTCTGTTTCTGTCTCTCTCTGTGTCTGTGTGTCTCTCTATCTCTCTCTCTTCTCTCTTTCTCTCTCTCTCTGTATTTAGCTTATTATGTTTGCTTTTTAATCTAATATAACAAAAGCAATGTGTGGGTAGTGGGCACTGCTCTGTTCTTCAGCCTGTTTGTTTCTGTAAAACAAATAAATATATTGAAAACTTATTACATTATATATATTTACTTTATTATAATTATTCCCCATTTGTCCCTCTAGATACCTGTCCTGGGCAGAGCCTAATGAGCTACTGGTGGTAAAGTCCACCCACCTGGCAGACAACTCTCGTCTTATTGCTGATGTAAGCTTATTTTGGTACATACCAACACATTGATACTTGAATAAAATGGTTTTATAAGTTGTAATGCTACACTAAGGATTACTGTTTTACATGAGGAAAATTCATATGTTAAGGGACATTATAATATTTATTTACCATGGATGTATTTTTATATTAACTAATTTACTACCGAAAGGATTGTATTTTGTGACTCTTTAAACATTTGACATAGAAACTTTACCTAATTAAATTTGTTAGAATTTATTAATTCTCCTCATTTACAATAACAGAATAGTTGGATGAGAAGTAAGGTTTAGTGTTAGTAATACTATTTAAAACCAGGACCTCTGTAAACTTTGTAATATTGATTACAATTGAACTTATACAATCTTATACTGAGTGTGAGAATTTAGCTTGTATTCTTTGTTCCAGGCTGGTATATCTGCCAATGTTGCTATGCAAATGGCAGTGTTCTCTGCCTTCCCTCTGCAGTTTGTGGGCATGTTCAGGATAGACAGACGGGTAGGGTTTCAGATATTGACAATTTAGATGACTAAACCTTTTTTTTATGATTAAAGAAAAACTTGTAAGATTCGTTAACCATGCACCAGATCATAAGCTACAGTAGGGATAACTATGCTGGAACTTGAAAACCGTTAAACACCATCCTGGCGGGTTATGGGAGGACCTATGACTTCTAGATGATGGAGTCAAGTATAATCTAGATCAGAATGCAAATGGCCACACTAACAATTGAACGGCATAGGTTGGAGAATAAGGCTGCTGGTATTCCAGCTTTTTGTATGTAAAGGGTCTTTACTCTATTAAAAAACTACATTCTTACCTACCTTGCAAGTAAGTATTTGGTATATATTTACAGCGGAAAACTTAACAGTGTTACACTTTTTAAACTTAGAAAAACACTTAAGACTGAAGCATGCCCATAAAATAGAATCTTATTGATTGAGATATGAATTTACTACTACTAGAGCTAATACTCAGGGTGAGCTACATGTATTGTGAACGCCCACCAACGGGCATGATGCATCTGTCAACATTTTCAAACAACATCTTTGAAACCATTGGGAAAAATTCAGCCAAACTTTCTTAGAAGCTTAAGAAGGCAGGGGGAACAAAAAGTTGTTTAAATAATTTTGATCCGTCAAAAATCATAGCCATCATGGGTGTGGCCATTTTCCATATATGGCTTTATAGGAAAACTGAGGAAATCTTCTTGCTGGAAACTTGATATTTGGTATACATGTTGTTTTGATGGCCCTGTATAAAAATTGTTCAAATAATTCTGATCTGTCAAAAAACATTGTCACAAGGGGCATGGCCATTTTCATTAAAAGTCTATATAAAAATCTTAAAAAATCGTACTGTCAGAAACCAGAAGAGCTAGGCTTTGATATTTGGTAATGTACTCCTTTGGTTACCTTTCATTAAGATTGTTCAAAGAATTTTGATCTGTTGAAAAGCAAATCCATAAGGGTTATATGTATACAGGTGAGCAATATAGGGCCTTAATCATGGTCCTTTTGTTTTAAAAAATAAGCAAATTAGAAAAAAAAAATTATATTTCTTATATAAGGTATATGAAGTTACTTTTCTACAAGGTTGTTAACTAAAACATTTCTTTCATTTCAGAAATGGGTTATAGTCCAATTCACTTATTTTGAGAACATATGTATACCAATATTATAACAATTAAGCAAAAATATTTAATTATTTTTGTTTTGTTTCAGATATTTGGCTCTGGTATCAGGATGGCCATGTTATCTCATGGACTTCTCATCATCATGTACATCACAGGCCATGTCCGATTTTACAGCTTCCAGTATATACTTCAGCATGTAGGTTTATATTACTTTAACATTTAAAGCCAGAGGAAATTTGATAATAATGTATAAGCAGTCATTTAAGCTTAATATTTCCCTCGTATTTATCCTGTTTGTTCTGCAAGATTATTTTGAATTCATTTATAAGTGAGTCTTGTATGTTCTGATTTCAGTTCAAAGAGGCCAGCCACAGCATCACTGCCCATATTCAATCACAGAACAACTCTCCTGATGGCTTCAGAAATCTCCGGCCAGGCCTGCCCATGAACATCAAAATTACAGGTAGGTTTTCATATATTTCATCAAGATTTGTTTTCTTCACAAGAATGAAACAAGTCTCTAATGCCAAATTCCAACAATGCAACTAGAAAATGTTATGCCTAACAGCACTTTAAATTTCTACACAGAATATATGTATTCGTCGGGAGTATTAACATCACAAATTATTTATTGTAAAGTTGTTAAAAGTTATTTCTCAAAACACTTTCATTTTCTTGTAAGCCAGAATAAAAAAACCCAAAATTAAGCCCTGAGTTTTAAAACATATTCTATTATGAAACCACCAAATAGTATTAAATTTTGTATTTTTAATGAAAGAATGTCCGCCAGTCCTGTTTGAGATTCGTTGTGAGGGTCAGGATGTAAAGATCGGTGGTTTTCCATGGCATTATATCATCACACCATACGGGTGTCGAGAAACTTTCAGGGTCTTCTCCTTGCAGCACAACAAAAAGGTAAAATATTATTGATATTTTTGTTACAGATAGATGTTTTGCCTACCCAAAACGTAGAGCTGAGTTTGATTGATATTTTATTTCGTTTATTCATTTGTTAATTTTTATTAGTACCAAGATTTTTTAGATAGACTTTTAATTCTGGAAAAAAGAAAAGTGCTTAGAAAAATGCAGTTTTTGCTTTATGCTAGATAAAATCTTTCCTGTTAGAAGCTTTATACTTTTTATTTTCAAAATGTACCAAAAAAATAAAAATGTCAATATCTAGGGTTTTATAATAGTTGTACCTATTTTAGCTCACCTATGCATATGCTCAGGGTGAGCTGCATGTATTGTGAACACCCACTGTTTGGCATGCAGCATCTGTTTTCAATCATTTTAAGTAGTGCTACATTTAATAAATAAGGCTTTATAGTAAATCTGTGAAAATCCTCGCGTTAGAAACTACAAGAGCTAGAGCCTTGATATATATAAATGTTCCTTTGGTGGCCCTCTATCCAACAAAAATCATTGCCAGCTGGATCTTGACCATTTTCCATGTGTGGCTATATAGTACAATTTTCTTGTCAGAAAGTTTGAAAGCTAGAGCCTTGCTTTTTGGTGTACATGCTTCTGGTGTGGCCGTCTACGAAGATTATTAAATAAAAAAAATCCATCTAACCGAACATGGCTGCCAGTTGCGTATCCATTCTCCATGTGTGGCTAAATAGTAAAGTTTTGAAACTTACAGTCTGACAAAAACTCATTGATCAATTTACGTGTCAAAATGATGCTTCCCTCGCAATGAAACAATAATTTTGATCTGCTTGGAAATATTATGCTACATCTATGTATTGTTTGCAAGATAGGGCCAACATGGCTCTTCTGTTGTTAGAAAAACCACTTTGTATACTGTTGCATTGGAAGTTGAATCAAAGAAAAAAAAATGAATAAACTACATGTAAATTTATAATTCATTTCTACCTTTTTAACTCACCTGAGCACAACTTGCTAAAAGGGAGTTTTTGTGATACTGCTTCGTCTGGTGTCTGGCCTTCGTCATCAACATTTTAGCTTGTGATCACACTAGAGGCCACAGTTTTTATCCAATCTTCATCAAACTTAGAATGTTTGTCTGCATGAAATCTTGGATGAGTTAATTATTGGGTCACCTGGGGTCAAAAAGTAGGTGACTAGGTAAAATTTTAGAAAAAACTTGTGAACACACTAAAGACCACATTTATAACCCAATATTCACCAAACTTGGTCAGAATGTTTGTCTGCATGAAATCTTGGATGAGTTCATACCTGGGTCACGTTGGGTCAAAAAGTAGGTCCCTAGGTCAAATCTTAGCAAAAGCTTGTGAAAAAACTAGAGGCCACATTCATAGCCTAATCTTCAGCAAACTTGATCAGATTGTTTGTCTGCATCAAATCTTGGATGATTATATTATTGGGTCATGTGGGGTCTAAAAGTTGGTCACATTTTAGAAAAACCTTGTGAAAACAATTAAGATGCCACATTGATGGCCCAGTCTTCACCAAACTTGGCCAGCATGTTTGCCAGTATGAAATCTTACATATGTTTTGAAGTGAGTCATGTGATTCAGTAGACTACTTGGTAAAATTCTAGAAAATGTTATCAACCCAGTGGCCACACTTATGGTCCTATCTTCACCAAAATTTCTAAAGTAAATAACTCTAATTGCTTGATGCCAGATTCGAGCCTACTAAAAGCCTGTGTCATCAGGTGAGCGACTAAGGGCCATCATGGCCCTCTTGTTCTGTATAATTAGGTTTTCCTTTTGTTCGTCTCAAATTTGTCTAAATTAAGAACCTCATACATTTTATATTTTATTACTGCTATCTCTGCTGCAGGCTAAGAATGGTTCCCTGGACAGCCAGTATTTGAGTCCTGAACCAGACCGATGTTGTTTCCATGACGACAGCTCAGGGAGGATACTACACATCAGGTCACCTGACATTCGGTGAGCTTATTACAGTAATAACATTGACACAGACAAAAGACAGTCATAAATGAAGAAAAAACATTTCTAAATACTTTCACTGTGAGACATTTTGACAAAGGACGGGATCTACCTCTGTTACATGCTTAATGTCATATGTACTACAGATATCTTAGTATGAGTTGTCATCATGTACCGGTATATACAATGGTGTAATGCTGTCAAGTAATACCAAAAATAAACAGGAATTTTTGTTTTCACTTTTTATAACATTAACATTTACAGGTTTCTTATTTGAAAGGTTTTCTTTATAGAAGTACAATCTTCATTTTTACATTATTTTTTTATATTTTTATTTAAATGACCCACCAAAGGCTTTGCAGTCTGGAAACAGATTCACCAAGTAAATATAAAATGTTTGTTTCTATCACTAGGGTATTGACATTGAAGACAAAAGCTGACACTGACACCACAGAGTTGGTTCAGCTAGCTGACCTTCAACTTCTACAAGACAACAAGGTCTGTTGTGTGCTCATATACCATATATGTTTTATTTGATCAAGTCTTAACAGGACTATTTCATTTAGTAACCTGGCACATTTTGTCAGGATTTTGTGATTAGGTCATGGTCACTGTTACTAAAAAAAGAGCACACACAACTTCGTGGTAGAGTCGCGGACTTGTAACTTCCTCTAACTGCGTGGCTTAAAGTCCCGTTTGAGGTAAAGGACTAAATGTTGGAAGGTCTTCCAGTTGTCTTGGCAGGTTCTACCAAGACTTTTGTTTCTAGGGTCAACCTCCACCAAAATAGATGGACATCACTGTAATGACTATAATTGGCTGCAGTAATTTATTTCGAAAAACAAAACTCTTTCTAAAATAGATTTTTGGAGGGTATGTTTAGATCACCTGGGTCTGGGCCTTGATCACTTTAACTAAAATAGGGGTTTTATGCTCCCCGAATGAAAATTTGAGGGAGCATATAGTCACCGAATATTCCGTACAGATGCCCATCTGTCTGGTATTCGTGTTCGGTCCATAACTTTGTTATTTATAGTTGGATTTTAAAATCATTTCACAGAAATGATTGCCATATCAAGATGACGTGTTGCATGCAAAATTTGGGTCAATATCCTGAAGGTCAAGGACATAGCATGACCTTGAGGCAAAATCTTGTCCGGATCATAACTTTGTTATTTATAGTTGAGTTTTAAAATTGTTACACAGAAAAGATCACCATATCATGAAGACATGTTGCGTGCAAAATTAGGGTTGCTACCTTGAAGGTCAAGATGTGACCTTGAAGCAAAATCATGTCCAGCCCATAACTTTATTATTTCGATTCACATTTTACAATTATTTCACAGAAATTATCGTGATACCAAGACAAATTGATCATAAAGCAAAATTATGTCCAGCTTATACATTTTTAGTCTATCAGTCTACCTTATTAAATACAAAACACAATAAACTGTATTTCTTGAATTCTTTGCCATTGTTAGTATGACCAGTTCCATTGTTCCTAAAGTTAACTCAATTGTTGAAATAGCCATTCCCTTCAACCTTCATAGGTACAGGTTTGATTATGTCTGATTTTATAGCAATAATACATTTACATAATTCACCTTCATTGTTATACAACAAACCGTTTTTGTGACAAAATACCCATTTAGGGTGCATCACCGGTCTTGGACGGTCTCTTGTTTTATTTGTCTTTTTTAGTAATCATAATGTCACCTTTCTGTCTGTTGATCTAAGACTCCTGCATTGCTAAAGTGATTTTTTTTTAATTTGAAAAAAATGTTGAAAGAAACAGGATACATAGATATATGTTTTGATTCATGAAAATAATGTTTTAAATGTTGAACTGTCAGACCTTATTATAGTACATTGTGTTTATATGTTTTGTTTTAACAGACTACAAAAATCAGTCTTTATACATTGAGTTTTTTTACTTTAGGCAGTTAAGTTGATACAGTATCTCATTTTTCCAGGAAAGTTTTCCGCAGATCACTTCATCAGGCAGGTGTGTGAAGAGGAAGCAGTCAGATGATGTGGTAGAGTCTGACCAGCCACTGGTAATGACCTGAATGTTGTCAGACTCCTGTCTTATTTATGAAAACTTTTTTTAATTTTTGGTTTCTATTTTTTCTGTCTATGCAGTCCATCAATATAGTTAGACTTTAAATAAAATAATTAGGTGGACTGTTTGCAGGATAATACAATGAAAATAAATTGAATGATTAGACTTGTTATATATTGTTTTCAATGTATATCTGATATACACTATTGTTTACATTATGTTAAGCAGGTATAATTACATAAACACAGTTTGAATGAAAATGGCAAGAAATTGTGAATTACTATCATTATAACTTTTACTACTGCTACTGCTACTACTACTAATTCACCTACTACAGCTACTACTTCTACTGTCACTACTACTACTACTACTACTTTAACTACTACTGCTACTCCTACTACTACAACTACTACTTCTACTACTACTACTACTAATTCTACTACCACTACATCCACTACAACTACTACTACTACAAATACTATTGCTACTCCTACTACTACAACTACTTTTACTACTACTACTACTACTACTACTACTAATTCTACTACTAATACTACATCTACTATTATTATTATTACTACTAGTACTACTGCTACTGCTCCTGCTACTACAGTTATTAATTGTATTATTTTTTATACTTTTCTTTTAAGATTTACAAATAGTTTTCATTTGTGCTTTTTATCTTTTCTGTATTGACAGTCCATTCATCAGGTAGAATATGAGGATGAGCTAGACCTCCTGTATGTTGTAGTGACCTATCACTCACCCCACCGCCGGGATGTGGTGCGTTTCTATGACAACGTGACATTCAAGTTTCTCAGGGAGGTGGAGCTACCACAGCAGTTTGACGATGTAGGTAGTTTTGGTTGATTATTGATGATTATAGTGAGAACGAGGTGGAGCATATTGTTGTCATCGTTGTGTCTTACCTGAAACTATATTTTCACATAAACAGTTCAGAAAAGGAAGTAATGGCATCAAAAACAGACCCAGACAATGGCAAATATTCCAAACCAAAAAAAAACAACAGAAGGTATTAACCTAATATTATCATAACATAGTCTGTGTTGAAAGATGTTTGTAGAAATTTGCTAAGAGTGCCTAATGCAGTGGCAAAATTCCATTGAGAAAACATTATTTTGACTTCAAACACATTAACATTAAGCTTACTAATGAAAAAGCAAACAATAAAAGTTACTTTCAATATGTAATTTCTGCTTCCAGGTTTATGACTATTCGGTTCAAGTGGATTTGGACACATTAGTTGAACTTGTGAAACCCAGGCTGGGTATGTTTGTTTGCAACGTGTATCGACTGAGTGGGGACCAGTCTGTTACTCCAGTAGTCAATATCTCGGAAAGAATTCAACCTGCAGCTAGTACTAGAGTCAGGTCTAATCGAAGACAACTTCAGACTGAGCCACACTCAAATAATAGAAGCAGAAGATCTACAAGAACTACACGAAGATAAAAGAAGAAGAAAGGGGAATAGTGAGAGTGAAAAAGTGAAAGATTAAATTTTGTAACAGGAGAAAGTATTGTCTGAGAAAGGAACCTTACTGAAATAAATGGATAGTATGGATGAAAATATCTTAGGTGAAGTGGAGAGCTTAGTTTGAATTATATATTTGTACTAGTAACTTTTAAACCAGTGTTAATTATCATCAAATTAACAAGTCTTTTTGTATGAGTAAATTATGACACCAAATAAATTTGTAATTTTAATTGAAGATCTAATCATAAAATCCAAATTCCACTGCAAATATCCCATTAACATAGCTGGTTGAAACTCGTTATTTGCCTAAAGTTACGAAAATCACTAGACCCATAAGAGAAGAGCATGTAAAATTGAATCTTAACTGAAACCCCAAATTGGAAGTTAAGATAGGTCACTATAAAGAGCATATTATTTACTCATCATCATCATCATTGGTTGTTTAAAATATGGGCTCCAGTTTCTTGGTTGGACAGCTTTTTTTATAGCCCTTCTCCATTTGTCTTTGTAACTTGTATCATCTAACATAAGATATTAACCTGCCAGATCCTTTAAGATGGCCATTTGTCAAAATATCTTGAGCAGACTACATGGTATCCTCGAGGTATTCCAGTTGTACCAGATTTTTCTCTCCCCATTACTCATCTGTCTGATTACATGTCCATGCCATTAAATGTGTTCCCTTTTCATCATTTCTGCAATGTCCGTCTGCACTAGCCTGTCTGACTATGCTGTTTTCTCAACTTGATTGGGTCCTACTATAAATCTCAGATATGTGTTTTCGGTTGTTACAGTTCAAGGTTTAGTGGCCAGATTTCATACAACATGCATATACAGATGCAGCTGCTGAACACGCATCCCATCATTTTCAGGTTGGCCCTTTATAGGTGAAGAATCAAACAAGCTTACAGAATTTCTCCCAATCAATGCAGATGCATGTGTTTACAACAGCATCTGCTCCAAAGAACTGGCCAGCAACTGAAACTAGAAGACCAGTTATATTTTATGTCATCAACCTCAACTGTCTTTACATCATCTGAATATTTTGTGAAACTTGCTGTTTTGTCCCTGTAGACTTTGCATGTGCTGTCACTGACTGGAAACGTTTTTCCAGTGACTTAACCACAGTTTTGGTTCTTTTTAAGTACCACTGTATTCAAAGAATACAGTTCACACCCACTCCATGACAACAGATGGCAGGAGGGGCACTTACTAAAACTTCCAGTTTTGCCGACTGTGGAGAACATACAATTTGTCTTCCCGGGCGTTATGGCTTGGGCAATTTTTCCATGCAGACAACAATTTGGTCAACTCTTCCTCTTTGTCTGAAATCAGGACTAGATCCTGAACATAGAGGATCTCCCAAGTTTTAACTGGGGACAAAACATCGATCAAAATGGAAAACCCGAGTTGGCAAAGCACTGGTCTCTGGAGGACTCAAGCCTCCATAGGGAAGCTTGTAGCCAGGCTAATACTTGCCCTGATCACCGTCACTCCTGTACACCTGCTTGTCTTGAGGCCTAACTGCCTTCTTCACTGGGACTCAATCAAACACCTCTTAACGGTTCACAAATAACATGAATAAATATTTTTATGGCAGGGTCGTTTTCTTGTAGTTGTTAAACAATGAAAATGGAGTTTGTAGTACTATTTCCTGGAAGGAATATGCATGATATGCATATGATCAACCATGACTTACTATCTAATCTATTTTTTTTCTAGTACTCGTCCAAATAACTCCATCGGTTGTTGTATCGGTATAACCTCCACACAAGTGATTCGCCTTAATTCTTGAAAAAGGTCACAATGATGCTATTATTCCATTCTGGTGGTTTACGATTATCATCAATGAAGGTATTGCAGAAATGGCTCATCCACTGAAGCCCAGTGTCTCCAGAGGCCGATATCTCTGTGGCTACCCCTGAAGGTTCCCACAACCCCCCCCCCCCCCAAAAAAAAAAAATAATAATAAATAAATGATTTCAAATTAACTTTTTCGCCAAGAATACAGACAGTTTGGTCTCATGGAAAAAGTTGCAATCACCTTCTGAAATGCAGGAAACGGTTCTATTTGGCTGTTGCATTTCAAAAGTTTTATGGGACAGCATGCCCCTAGACCCCCAACACACACACTCTAGAACGACTAGCACCCCTCCCTGAAAAACTCCTGGATCTGCCACTGCACTGAACATAATAACCACGGAGTACCGATTGATTCGTCGACCTCACATAACCAATTGCTGCCGCTTTTGTATACATCCGCATCCATCCACAGATCTAGATTAAACATATTTCATACATTAAATATACACAAACATTCTATGTTTTTGCATTTATATACCGCTACGGTGTATGAGGTACACATCACATACATATACACTCATACACTCACCCTCCCCACAAATACATCAACCAAACCGGACCTGGTAGCGCAATCGGTAGAGTGTCGGCTTCAGGTACGGGAGGCCCCGGGTTCGATCCCGGGCCGCGATATACCAAAGTTGTTAAAAATGGAAGTGGCATAGCTTCCTTGCTAACGCTCAAGCAAATATAACGGTAGTTCCACGACTGGTTGGCCCGGTGTCAGGATAATGTGACTGGGTGTGGTATCATGCCAGGTGTTCACGGCATGCTATACACAGTGATGGCAGCACTATATCTGCTTCAAGTGGACACCGTCACCAGATAACTAAAATACTGTTGGTGGAACGATAAACCCGATAAACAAACATCACCCAAACCACCACCTTAAAGGCCGACAGCTTCGAATGTATCCATGAATTTACTGTATGAAAACTGGAAAAAAATTATTCAATTGTGCGTTTTGTTGCATAATATAGCGAAATTACCGTTCATTTAAAGTTATTTTGCATTAATGTGAAAATGATTGACAGCTAGCAGACGAATCAGATAATATAGTCAAGAAAGCACTTTATACAGTGAACAGCCTGAAGTTTATCAGCAGTATTTTTGTAGCGGAAGCATTTCTGAAAAGCAATAAACCTTTTTCGTTGAGAAATCGTTCAAGGGAATGTTACGCTAAATACCGACTGGAAGCAGAACCTGCGACATGGACATTTCTCTTTGTTGCTATGTTTTGACATCAGACTTCCTATTTTAAAGATAATCTTAGTCTTTTAGTGTCAAAACTTTTAAAGGAAACTGAAACCATGAATAATAAAAAGAAAGCAACAACAAAAAAACAACAACAACAACAAACTATGCATGCATGTGAACTATCCTACTTTTGGAGGGAGATTCCCTCTTAAGGTTCAAATGTTTTAAAAATGAGGGACGTTTTACACATTTTCAAGAAATCTTGGAATACCCGGAAACAGATAACTTCCTTCTTTGTTTATATGAAAATGACAAATGCACTTTGCAAGTGAAAATCTCCCACTTTGGCCTCAGAAAAAGTTCACATGTATGCCTATGCACAATAATGTACTGATCCACTTCTACCGGAAGTACATGATTCATTAAAATTCTGAGGGTGACCGGCGGGCAATTTGGCGGTATGTGAATTTCCGGAAGCAGAAAATTCTTACAAGTTGAAAAACCTGAAATATTTCTGGATCTTTTTAACAGATAATATATAAATCTTTTCACCTATATATACCATAGTGCATTTTTTCCCAACTTTTCACGATTTACTATAGAAGGTAGAACAAACTCATTTCAGGGTTTGCGAAAATATGATTACTAAGTCTTCAGAGCTACCGCACTGAACAAGAAACGTGGAAGAGGAAAAGAGATTGAAGCAATATGGGAACAAGTAACAAGGACATTTGAAACATTAAGGTTTTTGTTTGGAAGTTTTCATTATACTATAAATCTCGAGAAAATGTATGTACAAACTATATTCCTGAAACCATAAAATAGCTTAAAACAAAGCAAAACCTGATACCATTTAAATATGTTTTCTGTGATGTTACATATTTAGATGTTAAAATTAACAGTCATCCAAAAATAAATATAAAAATAAATAAATAAAATAGAACGCTGTTTACCGAATTTAGACCCGTATTTTATCAGGTTAAGAAAGTAAGCAAAACAAACTTTCCCCATGTACAAATTTCAGTGAGCATTACATATATAGGCGTCGCGCTCCAGCGCGTCGCCAACAATAACATCAAAGTGCTGCATGCACTGTAGTATTAAGTTCTTAAAAAATAAGCAAAATGAGTAAACTGCAGTTATTACAGTTATTACTTTTAGGACATTATTTTCCGACTAACTGCAATTCATGGGGAGGGTGTGGGGGCAAATCCTTGGTTGTTTTATTATGGCAAAATTTTGTGATGGGACTATTGATAACAAATAATTCAAGAGGGAACAATCGTGGCAAATGTTTTATTGAAAAAAGAACAAAGCATGCACAATATCGCAGATAAACCTTATGAACTTTAAATAATGTGAATAATGTCCTGTCTCTATATGCGGCTATGGAAGATTTAAACAATATTATAAACAAAGTTATGCCACAAGTTGTGTAGGAATGTGACGTTTTGTAGTTGTGATATTTTACTGTGGCAATTTTCTAATATTTAAATAGTATTAGAAGGAAGACGGTGAATCTTTGCAAAATTACCGAGAAAACGGAAATATTAAAGCTTAGCAATATTACAAAATAATTAGACATGTATCAGAAAAAGGAATGGCTTTAGTTATTAGACAGTAGTCTTAAAAAGTGAATTTGTTAAATTTTTAAATAAAAATCAGAAATGCAATTACTATATCAGGAATTAACCCTAGGAAGTATGTTGCATAAACTGTAGGTTAACAAACGTGTACAAAGAATGCTCATAGGCTCATCACACTGATAAAGACTTGTATCAATACAGAACAACATATCAAGCACAAACATGGTGCCATATACAACAAAAAGAGAAATGAAAACAAAGCATTTTCTTTATTTCATAACTATAGCACTGCACCTTAAATAACATTCGTTAAAAAATCTGGGACTAAACGTGTGTGCATGTCTAATGTCAGTCAGGGGTCTGTCTACATGTAATGCGCTTAAAAGAAACAAGATCATGTTACTGGTTATTTACAGGTGTAACGAAGGAAGAAGTTGAAATATAAGCATTTCAAACCAGCCTTGTTGCCTACCTCTGCGGTCGTTACACAGGGAATGACTATTTGCGAGTATCAATTATACTTAGTTTAAGGTATGATTTGATTTAAATGTGTGAATGAACAATATTTTTCAGTGTTACCTCAATGGTGGTATCCAACAGTTTGGACCAAGAGTTTTAATTAAACAGCCAAATAAATTATTGTTAGCTGAAAATTAATGGTCCCGTGAAATACTATTTATTTTTATGGCCTACATCCATGCCTTTTTTGTTATTATTAATATATGCATTTATTGTGTGTGTGTCTAGGTGTGTCTGTGTTTCTTATGTGTGTATAGATCTACTTCTGTATATACATGAACAATGTCAAGGCAATGTTAAATTATAACAGCAAGTGACATGTTCACTACACTTAATTTCAACAAATTGTATATGTCATACAAATGCCAATTAAGCCAAATTTAAGATGGTATACAATTACATTCATGTGATATTAAAACACGAAACAGTTAAGGTTTATGATTTGTACGATACTGAATTGTTTCCGTTTTATTTATAATTATGCTACATAATGCAGTTAGTATGGAAATACGATGCTAGTCTTTAATTTTATTGAGACATTTCTATTTTTAAAAGGAATTTACTTAATTTTTATTTTTATTAGACCAATTATATTAATCATATTGATATATCAATTTGCTTACAATACACCATACTGTGCAGCTATTCGTACTAAAGTTTGGGATCTTGCAGCACTTCCCAGATTTGTTTCACCATGTCAGGTTTTAGTGCAGTCCGCTTGAAACAGTAGATGATATCTGACAATATCTGTTGGCAGACTTTCAAGTATGGTATCTTCTCAGCTGCCTGACCAGTCAATATCTAAATCTCAGAGCACTAAGTGCAGTTTCATTTTTATTTTTTTATAGCAGTCAATGCTTGTTTCTGTGTGATTTCTTTCTAAAGAACTGCGCTTCAAAAGCAGACTTGTACAGCACGGATGATATATAATTTGTCAATGAGAAATGATGACAGTTATTACAGCCTTGGGTAAATAACCCTCATCAGTGCATATTGCACATTTTACCACTGCAAACTCACCATAACATTGAAGAATAAGTTGTGTATCGCTCCTGAAGTGGAAGCTGCCCTGACCACAAAGAAGCCCAATGTCATGGGACAGACTTGGAGCTCTTGCACCGATGCATGTGCATTACGCCAAATGCATTGACATTGATACAATAATGACAGGATTCTCGCGGGTACATTACAGAAGACTTGAACCTGTCGATATTGTAGATAGTGGTTTTCTATAAAACCTCTGTAATGGGCAATTATCACAGTTATGCCCAACATTTGTAGTTTATGGTATGTTAATTAAGTAAGTTAGTGCTTAATTTCTGTAATCATGTATGCAATTGGTATGTAAAACGCTGCTTTCGTGAAATGTGATTGTGTGTGCATATGTTGCTATGTATTTTACTTACTTTGGAAAGAAAATGTCTCATTTGAACAGTACTTGTGTTCTGTTTACAATGAAGCAGTACTTTTTACTTTTTAATAACATGGGACTAGCTACATGGTTCCCCTCTGTACCTGCGAATAAGTCAGATTTAGTGAAAATAATTTCCGTTTCAGTGCATTTGATACCATCATAAGACATGTATGGCTATTTTGGCTATTTCTTCTTTCATACCTGTGCTGCCAGCACACAGGCGACTTGCATGCCAAAAGTAAGCATGAAAAACACCTTCCCTCTTCCTCTTACTTACTTTTATTATTGTTGAGTGTATACGAGATCCATTGGTAACATCTTGGCAGCAATAATATAGATACTGATCAGACCGCTTTAAATAGATCTACGCTATTTGCCCAAGCCTTATCAATTTGTGCTTCGCAGGATAAGAGTTAATTAAAGTATGAGATAGTGCACAGCAATCGGCTTAATTTAGGTATCAATCCTATTGAAAATAATTTTATTTTGCTTATCATTATTTATGATAAAGTTCGTACTAATTATCTTCGATATCGTCTTTGAGAAGTTGAAACTAAGTACTTTTTATTTATGAAATAATACACATTGTTGTTCATTGTTGAAAGTCTGATTATTATTATTTATTATTAAATGATATTTATTTTAAATAAGCATATATGATAATAAATATGTTACGTTTCATATAATACAATAGGCATATATAATATTAATTATGGTATGTTTCATATAAGGCAGTAGGCATATATAATAATAAATATATTATGCTTCATATAATACTGTAGGCATAAATAATAGGGAATAGGTTATGTTTCATATAATATAATAAGAATATATAGTAATAAATCTGTTATGTTTAAAATAATACAGTAAGCATATATCATATAATATGTATGACTCTTACTCTTTTACAGAAGATGGCCTTTTTATTGAAATATGTAAAGACTAGAGAAACAAAGATAACATTTAAAAATTTCACTGGTTTTTGAATAACAGCTGTGGAATTAAACGTAATAACTCGAGAGATAATAATTTCAACTGTTTTAATAAAAACACACCATATAGTATTTTCAGGATGGCCAAGCACTGGTATTGTATATACATCGAAATCATATGTACTCAGTACACAATTTAAAACGAACAGTATACACGTATATACCTGGTATATACAACGTATCTACTATTAGATCGAAATCCTATGTAGGTTTATAAACAAGATGAAGAAAAATTAACAAAATAAATTTAAAACGATCACTTTGACCGGGCGGGGAGATATCAGACGACAAAGTGTTTTAACAGTGTAAAATACTATTTAAGTCAGAAAATGTTTCATCTTTTGCTGTCTTGGGTCTTATAATTAGTTTTAATCATGAATAAATAATATGAGTAAATTAAAGCACCGCCAACGCCACATATCTTTAAAAAAATAGTTTTCTTGTTATAACGTACATGTATGTAATGTATTCAATTATCCGTTACGGTTATCGAAATACAGTGCAAAATGCATCATATTAACTGGATATTACATATTTTATTGATAAATAAATGCGACTCCATAAAAAACATGCTTGCACGATTAGTTCATGATTTTTCCAATGCTATAAGATAGATTAATGTAAATATATTGTTAAAGCATGTGAAAAAAAGTCGAAATATTTTGTAAATAAAAGTCTTCGGCGTTAAATGATATTTCTCATCAAAATATTCAGTCCTGCACAAGCAATTAACAGTGTTACATGTTTTAAGATTTTAAGTAAAAGATTCTCCACTCTGCTTCCCCTTTTGTGAGATCATCTACCGGGGTATCTTCTGTCGCTCAGGAAAGCTCTCTCTAGCCGAAGTTCCTTGACAGATATGTAGATCACACTGAAAGACAATCAGAGTAATTGGTAAGTTTCAGTGATTCTCAAAGTGTATTGAGCACTTTAAAGTTCTGTTTGTGTTTTGGAAAATGCTTACTGATCCGAAATTTTCATTCCGTTTAATTAATCATAAAAATTGCCAGCTTTTGTGTTTGATATTCTATATGTTATTCAAAATGTTAATTGTCAACCATATAACAGATTTACTGAATGCGCATTCTCATTGTTCACCATGTGTTACCTATAAGCAACACCAATCCCTTACGATACTTTCAGTAATTAATTGACTATAGAAACTCGCATCAATTTGTCCAAACGTTATCGGTGATTTCCGTGTTTGCCTGTGTCGTCGTAAACATATCATTTAATAAACGCCAGCCAAATATGTTTATATTTGTCCTTTATATTTGTAATCATGTACATCGATGCTAAATATTCGTGGTTTCTGTTGTCAGTTAGGTAGCTGTTCGAATAAACGTTCATCTAAATCACTTAAACACTCCGCAAAATGTGGAAAAGCGCAGCAAAAAATGAATATTCACTTCTTGCAATGTCATTTTAGAATAACAACGCTTTACTGTTTATAGCTTCAGAAACATGCTTTATTAACAAAGGTAAGCCCGACGGTTTCCAGAATAATATCATATTTCCGTATGGTATTTTCAATTTACGTCTGAAAACACTGTTTACACTTAATTAGCGAGTAATTGTTAATAATTTTTGAATATTTTAATCATTATTCACAAACAATTGCCTATATTTGATTGCAAAACAACTGAATGACCTTTATGTCATCTTCCTGTATTTGATAAAAAGTTGGCAATAAAGTATATTTAAACAAAGTAAGCACTGTTTAAAACCACACTATGCGTGGTTTCACTTGTTTATTGTCTATTAATATATTTAAAGATGAATCAGTGAAAATGGAAAGTTAATATAATCAACAATCCGCACCTGGATCCATAACAAGCGAGAAAGAGTCCACACAAAATGGCGAAGGCACTGTCAAGGTACCACAAACTTTTGTCCTTGCTGTACACCACAGAAAATACTAGTGTAAAGATAGAAATGACCGCACCCGTCAACGTTGTGATACCTAAAGAAAAACAGAACATGACATTTTACCATATAAATCACAAAATCTTAGTTATCTGCTAGAACTACATGCAAAGATAACCAAGAATACTGCTAGGAAACCAGCTGCAGATAGTACAGATCCGTATAAGACAGTTCTGTTGCGCAGCACATAACTTCCGCCGGATAAACTCCCCGGTAAGCCATGTCCGTTGCGCCTTAAAAAGTACAGCTCCAGAGAGAGAGATATCCGTCGCGCCCCAACGAATATTGCTTCCTTGGAGCTATATTTGATAAGTGTACACGGATATAACTTCCCAGTGGTCATATTTGATAAACGACAAGGATACAGCTTCCGAGAGCTTTATCCGAAAAGGGTGTGCATCGCTTTAAAAAGTCCTCGAATCTTCGTCGGATGTAGCTCCACATCATGAAGTGACTGAGCAGCCTAATTTGCAACGAAACAAATCATACAACACTCGGGTTAAGTGAATCTACATAACTGGCTTGAAGCGGACACTGTGTGACTTTTGTCCTGCTACTAATAAACATGTTTCTACTCTGAGCACTTGCGTGTTTCACTGATCTGACTTCGATTAGAGTTATTTAAAGGTCAATTTAATTTATCTGAGCAGGTTTTGTCCATTTTTGATGATGATGATGATGATGATGATGATGATGATATCTAAAACAACCAACTAAATTATCCACGTCTGAAAGGATCCTGCGAGATACTATTGATTGATGTCCTACGTCTATGTGAAATATGAAGCATTACACTCCACTCGTCACTGCAGTATGTATTTCCTATCTGGAAAGCACGTGACCACTTACTTTGTATGATTACCTTTTAGCATCATCCTGATGATCCGCTATGATGTCGATGTCTATTTTTATAGCAGAAATCCCCCATTTAAAGAGTTGAACTGATCTACTAGAGAGGAAGTGTTAACGTTAGTTTTTTCTTAGACGAAAGATGAGTTTTCTGCAGAAATTATGCACAGACACTCCAAAACCTATTGCAAATGTTTGTTACAGGCAATCTGCTGGATTACACCTTTAAAGTTTACCAGCTGTCATTGTAATAACAAGAGTCTTTTTCTTGTACTTCTCGACAATTTTAGGGAAAATGGAGGAAGTGTAGCAACCGAGCGGGGCTCCAAAGAGCAAAAATAATAATAATAATAATAATAAACAAAAAAACAAAAACAAAAAATAGAATGAACTGTAGCACTTATTTAATCTGTCCCCTACATTATAGCTTAATCAGATGCAAGCATTTTATGTTTGCTGGAAGATAAACATAAATTAATTCAACGTTATCTTTTTTTTTATAAAAAAGCTCACTTGGTTCCATGTATAACTTGTCGAACCAGTGACATGATACTTTCATTGAGCACCACGTGTCGCATTCATGATATTTTATCGCAACCTAGCAAGGATCAATGACTGCTTTTGAGAAAACAGAGCGCCTTGATCAGCCGCCCAAGGTTAAATAATCTTCTTCCTTTTTTTTAAATCACACAAAAGCATAAAGGGTGAAGAGGTTTCTTACTCATAAATTTTCGAAATCAAGGTAATGTTCCAGTTATCGCTTATTCGTTTAGTATCATAATTTTGCTCACATAATAGCAAATGATATTTTCCCCTTAAAATATGATTTGAGTTGCATGTGACGGTCTGAAGCATTCTCAATAAGTGAAAAGGGAAACATCATTATTATTGTACAACAGCAAGTAAGCATACAAATATCGTGTTCAAATGGAGATAACCCAATGCAATATGAACGGTGAGAGTTATTTCCCTTGGCAATAAAAACAACAACAAATACTTACTATCGGTAAATAAGGACCGACACCGTAATTTTATCCCAAGGAATATTTTTGCCAGTCCCAGAACAAGGCAACAGAATGCATTGACGGCCGACAAGATAAATGTAATCAATGGCTGAAACAGAGATAATAATAATTACATAAGTAAATGTTATAGTTAATCTGCGGCTTAACCTCACATAGACGCGTGCTAACAAATTTATGACCGAGAACAAATGACATTTTCTTTGCATATAATCTTTTAAACGCGAATAATGCATCAACAGTAATGGGCTGTTAATTGTAGTATTAATGCCCCTGTTAATTGTAGTAAATGTTATATTTTTTAGTATAAAATTAAACCAAATTGCCACTGACAGCGCCAGGTTTGCTGTTAATCAATACAATGTTGTGTTGTTGTTTTTTCTTTGTTTAGAACTTTATGCAAAAGGAAATTAACATAATGAATTAATAATATATATGAGCAGAAAATAATTTAGATTCGGAGCAAACATCTTTTATTAAAACGCTGTTAGTAATTTGAAAAAAACAACAACAAAACAACAATACAACAACAACAGCAGGGAAATAAATATGTATCAATATTAATTTCTTTCTCTTTCCATTATCATTAATATTTATCTTCATCAGCATTACCTTGTCTAATGTCTCCACAATTACCACGGCATATATTGACGTTCCGGCAAGCAGACACGCCGACACAATAAAAAGACAACCTATAACAATACAAGCCCTGAAAAAAAATAATCAATTTAAATGTTAATCCTAATCATGCGACATCTGTTAATAACTAGACGTAATTTTTTATTTGTGTGTGCTCAGTTTCTCGATACAGCATCAAGATGCATTGACAAAGACTATAATAAAATAATAATAACAGAAAACTTGCCAGCTCAATCAATTCGTGCAGTGTAAAAAACAACACAGAAGAATTAAATCGGTACGAATGGACATAAAAAGTAAAAAATACGGTGTCGGTCCTTATTTACCGATAGTAAGTATTTGTACATTTAACTTATAAAACTGTTATTATGCGTTTTCTAAGATTGTACATAATTGTATCTGATTAATTATATGCTTATATTGCAATAGCAAACGTTGTCAATTTAGATGTCGCCTCTTTTGTAAAATGCTTAACGTTCTAAACGTTTCTGGCTATCTTCAGCATAACCACGCTAAAAGAAGGGACCGTAGTGCCCGAGTGTAGCTTCTTCATACCAAAGACTCAAGTTGTTTCTGTACTTGATCTTTCTTTCTCCTTTTCTTTCCACTGTATCTTTTTCCAGAGGAAGGGTCATGTAATAGTGACAAGAACACACAATCCAAAGAGATGTTATTGATAGCAAAACAGTGGAATTAAGTGCCTGATTAACACAAATAGAAAGTAATAGTAAATTAAATAGTTAAAGGGCATAATAAAAAGATGCTTAGAATTTCTGGATTAGTGAAATTCAGGAAAAGCATTGCTAAAGAGGAAGGCAGCTGGAATACAGCGATACATATCTGAATTATGTTCGATTGTTTGTTTACAAAATAAGCGAATCACCGCGGCTATTTTTACCGCGGCTTAATGACGTGTCAAAAGGTCACGTGACTTTCACTTTAGAGATAAACAACAAAATGGCTGAAACTCTATTGAAAGTCCCAATCGGATCTCCTCGGGTAATTCCGTCCTCGGGACAATCATTCATCGAATTAATCGTAACACCTCGGATAATTCACGAATCATCTCTCGGATGTATGTAGGTAGTTGGGCCATCTCGTCCATTTTCCTAAATTGGACTTCTTTTGAGATAGACGTCAAAACAAAGATGGCAGCTCGGGTGACAGCTCACCATAGTACGATGCCAGTAAAACTTCTTTTTGTGGCGGCTTCAAATTTAAATCAACATATTTTAGTTTACCGAGACACGCAGCTGTCAAACGAAGGCAGTACATGTTTTGTGGGAACTACATAGGCATATTCTTCTTCCTACTTCCGGCGAACAAAACGATCGTGATTTCAGTACGTATCATTGCACCAGATTCATCCGAGGGATGATTGTCCAGAGGATGGAATTACCCGAGGAGTTCCGATTGTCCTCGGGTGTATCTTTTGCAATGATACTTAAAGAACGAAATCACGATCGCCGGAAGTAGGAAGAATATGCCTAAAATGTAGTTTGCACAAAACATAAACAATGGCGTCGTTTGACAGCTGTTTTGTTTGCTGTGTAAATTAAACTTGGATGATTTAAATTTGAAGCAGCCACAAATTGAAGTTTAACTGGCATCGTACTATAGTGAGCTGTCTTCCGAGCTGCCCTCTTTGTTTTGACGTCTGTCACCAAATAGGTCCCATTTATAGAAATGGCCGAGGTGATCCGACTAACTACATATATCCGAGAGTTTGTACTGGCAATGGGGCAATCGTCGTGTGATATTCCCAATAAGCTTCGCAAAAACCGCGAACCGGAATCTAAATATAGCATTAAAAGGCTACGTTTTTTTGTGTGTATAATATAGTAATTTTAATAATACAGATTACTTTAAGTTGCCACATGCTAACATTCAGTAAGTTTAATCGCAATAACACCCATGATCAGGTAAACTCATCGACGTGCATACCCACTGACTCTTAGGCCCCTCATCGCATGGGTTCGAAGCCCGATCGGGGCGCAAACTTTTATGTGGGGCGTGCTTTGTGTGAACTTGCGTGCGACGGTTCTACCCAGACATTTGTCTATTGGTCTTTCTTTCTCCACCAGAGATTTCTGCACGCCGCTATATAATGACTGATTTCGCATGGTAATTAAATAGTCAAAATTAAATGTTCTGTTCTGTTCTTGAGAAACGATTTGCGTTGTAATACTGACTTTATCTCCCTGATGCCAGATAGTTCGTTGTCAGCTCCGTAGAATCGCCACAAGACGGCTATCGACGAGAAACTATCCATCAGTGAGTCCAACTGTCAGCAAGAATTTTAAACAACAATGTTAATGATACCTTTTGTTGAGCTCTTGAAGTGACCATTATGTGCGCCCAATGGATATATTTATTTATTTCAAACTAACAGTTTAACTGATAATTAGAATATAAAAACTTGGAGGATTAAGTTTACACTAAGGGCTAAGAAAATGATATGATCGAGGTATCTTGATGTGCCCCAATTGTTTAATAATCACACAGCCGTATGGACGTGAAAAATAAGTGTTGATGGTTCACCTTATATTTATGTTTATTGAAGTTATCTTTATACCAAAAGGATGCATTTCTGTTTTGCCATCATATAGCCAAACTGAGAGCAGAAATTATTTATAACAGGTTTAAGATGAACTGGTAAAATTATTTTATATTTATTTTATATTTATTTTAAAGGTCATGTCCGCCAGTTTGTTGTCCGTTTTATGGGTTTCCAAAACTCACAAAATGAAATGATTACCTTTTATCGAAATAAATATATAAGTAGACTCTTTTCAACAAAATAACTATTTTACCTAAATTGCTAGCAAACCGGAAGTGTATTTTAGTTTATAAGCGGCTCGCACGTAATCACTTTGGCCATCAAAACAGATACTACGTTTCTGCAGTTCTTAAATATTGTTCTTTGAACATGACTTCATCGGAATACCTCGACTTTTTGTGAAAGAACTGTCCAAAAAGTTACTTTTTCAATTGTACTGAATTACCAGCGCTGTAGATTTTATTGAAAATTCTACATATAAACAAATATCGAGGAATTTAAAAAGTGCATCGTGCCTAAAATTTTGCTGCATTTAACGCAAACAATTTGGGTTGTACAATGGTTTCTTACGTTTTGGTATATAAACTAACTGGCAGACAAACCATTTCAAACCAAACATTACAGGACTTTAAATTGCATCTGAAACATACATACCCCGAACCCTAGTAGCGATTGGCTTTCGAAAAGGACGGAACTCACTACAAAACATAACAAAAGATATCGATGCTAAAAGCATCAAACAGTAAAATATTTTTTGTGTGGTGTGGTGTGTGTGTATGTGGTGTGTGTGTGTGGTGTGTATGTGTGTGGTGTGTGTCTGTGTATGTGTTGTGTGTGGTGTGTCTGTGCGTGCGTGCGTGTGTGGTGTGGTGTGTGTGTGGTGTGAATGTATGTTTGTGTGGTGTGGTGTGTGTGTCTATTTGTGTGGTGTGTGTGTGTGGTGTGTGTGTGTATGTTTGTGTGGTGTGTGTATGTTTGTGTGGTGTGGTGTGTGTGTGCGTGTGGTGTGTGTGTGCGTGGTATGTGTATGTTTGTGTGGTGTGGTGTGGTGTAGTGTGTGTGTGTGTGTGTGTGTGTGTGTGTGTGTGTGTGTGTGTGTGTGTGTGTGTGTGTGTGTGTAACCATTTCATTAGTATTAATGTCACATATTTGTCTAGTGCTACAGTTAAGACGAGTAAGCAAATGTACGCCTAGATGTCCTAAAAAGAAAAACACTGAAATTAACTATTTGTGTAAAACACACTTTCTATGATTTCTATGAATGTCTTTCAAGCATTTGAAATACAAGAAAGGGCAGTATTTGGCTTCTAGATGTCAACACTTTTCATGTGGGAGCAATCTCAATACCAAACTACCCGTTCCTAGTTCCATTTTTCCCCATGTCCCATGAACAAAATATTATTGGAAATGATTTTTGTCATGGTGAACACGATCTATTTGTTCTCATGGGGTAGCTTCTGAAATGCAGATAATGGCTCTATGTGGCTGCTACATTTCAAAAGTTTTTTTGGGGAGCATGCTCTCATACGCCCCCACCCCCCATCATGGCCAATTAGGACCCTGCCACTTTAAAAGCATCATGGATAACCCGAGTGGTTGTAATTTGCTCGATTATTACCTTATGAACATGACACAAAGTGGAAATGGTACGAAGTGAATAATAACGACAAAAAACAACAACAGTAACAACAGCAACAAAAAAAACAACAACAACACACACACACATCAACAACACCGCGGCTTCCTTATAATGTATATGTGTTCGCAATCATGTATGAAAAGATCGACATATCTTCCACTCTTCATTTAATGCTTCTACCAAAAATATTTTAGAGATTCCGTCAGAATTTCACTGAAGTATTTTTCTGATTCTGACATGATTCAAACGTTTTGGTTTCAATTCATTGCAAATTTTTTAACAATATATAAAGCTTTTTGTTTCTTTTCAATAAAGTGGTTTTTGCCAGTTCACCCAATCGGATATTTAGAACCATATGTAAATGATTATAGCGTTTGTAGCTGTATTTCTCCAAACTGTCACATAAGTTATAGAGTCAGTTATATTTTTCTGATTATACTTAAATATATCTTCTTGAATTGTCAAAACATATTGACACCAAATTAAGGCCTATAGGAAATATTAGTGTAACAGTACTGATGTAATAAAACATACAATTATATTGCCACTATAGAAACATCAAAGTTCAACTGAACTCTTAAAGGTAGTATATGACAGCTTGCCCATGTTAAATACATGTAAATATCTGAACCCTGTGGTAGTATTTGTGCATAATTTCTGTAGAAAAATACTTCAGTCTAAGCAAAGACGACTGAAAATACTAAAAATGTTAAGTCTTTACAAATCTATAAATAAGCAGGATTGGTATTTTTGCTGAAAATAGACATCGTCAGAGCGAATGGCCCCCGGATGATGTTATTACGTGATCTCAAATTTAAGTGGTTAAGGGGTTTTTTAGTTAAAAATAGTTAACTGTGCAGCGTGACTCAGATAGGAAATATATGGTTGTGATGACGGTCGTGGTATTATGCTTCACATTTCCCGTAAAGATATCATAAACAAAATTCCACGGGATCTGTTCAGGTAAAACATGTTGTTTCGTTATATGAGGGAAAGGAAGCTTTAGTCCAAACCCGGTTGAATACGACCTTTAAAAGGTCGGCCAGTCCAGAAACTTGTCTGAAAACACAGATGAGTTCCAATTTTGTAATTACCTAGGGCGATGACGCCTAGGATAAAGGAGATCACTGCAGAAAACCAGGAAGCTATAATGGCCCACAGGCGGTAGTTGGGGGTCCGTTTCACGTGCAGAAGTCGAGCTGGATAATAACATAGATATCCTAGTGAATGTATAAGGACAGCACAATTGTTAAAAATAGAAACATATTAAAAACATGTATGTTTCTATTATAAATACATCGCAGAGAGAATTATCTTGGTGGAGTAAAGATATATCCTATAGCTTAGTTGACCACCGGAAAGAAACACCGGCGAACCACATGTCAGCTGAAAGACCTGCAAAAAGTAACACTGGCACACCACAGGCCAGCTGGAATACCTTCAAATAAAAACACCGGCGAACTACATGTCCACTTGAGGACCTCCGGGTAGAAACGCCAGAGAACAATATGCAAGCTAGAGGACTTCCGGGTAAAAGTACAGATAACTGCAGGTAAGCTGAAAGAAATCCAGAGAGAAATACCGGCGTTCCACATGTCAGCTGGAAAACCTCCAGACAAAAAAACAAACAAATACATACCACAAGTTAGCTTGAAGACTTCCAGATTTAAACAAATGCCTACCACAAGTTAGCTTGAAGACTTCTAGATAAAAACAAATGCATACCACAAGTCAGCGAAAGACCTCCAGATTAAAACAAATGCGTACCACAAGTCAGCTGAAAGACCTCTAGATAATAACAAATGCATACCGCAAGTCAGCAAGAAGACCTCCAGATAAAAACAAATGCATATCACAAGTCAACTTAAAGACCTCCAGATTTAAACAAATGCGTACCACACGTTACCTTCAAGACCTCCACATAAAAACAAATGCGTACCACAAGTCAGCTTAAAGACCTCCAGATTTAAACAAATGCCTACCACAAGTAAGCTGGAAGACTTCCAGATAAAAACAAATGCGTACCACAAGTCAGCTAAAGACCTCCTGAATAAAACAAATGCCTACCACAAGTTAGCTTGAAGACTTCCAGATAAAAACAAATACGTACCACAAGTCAGCTTGAAGACTTCCAGATTTAAACAAATGCCTACCACAAGTTAGCTTGAAGACTTCCAGATAAAAACAAATGCGTACCACAAGTCAGCTAAAGACCTCCAGATTAAAACAAATGCATACCAAAAGTTAGCTGGTAGACCTCCAGAAAAAATGCGTACAACTAGACAGAAGACCTCCAGATAAAAACAAATGCATACCACAAGGACCTCCGGGTAGAAACACCGGCGTACCACAGGTCAGTTAGAGGACCTCCGGGTAGAAACACCGGTGTACCACAGGTCAGTTGGAGGACCTCCGGGTAAAAACACCGGTGTACCACAGGTCAGTTAGAGGACCTCCGTGTAGAAACACCGGTGTACCACAGGTCAGTTAGAGGACCTCCGGGTAGAAACACCGGCGTACCACAGGTCAGTTAGAGGACCTCCGAGTAGAAACACCGGCGTACCACAGGTCAGTTAGAGGACCTCCGGGTAGAAACACCGATGTACCACAGGTCAGTTAGAGGACCTCCGGGTAGAAACAACGGTGTACCCCAAGTCAGTTAGAGGACCTCTGGGTAGAAACACCGGTGTACCACAGGTCAGTTAGAGGACCTCTGGGTAGAAACACCGGCGTACCACAAGTCAGTTAGACAACCTCCGGGTAGAAACACCGGCGTACCACATGTCGATTACAGGACTTCCAGGTTGAAACATAGGCAAACCACATGTCAGCTAGAAGACCTTCATGTCATGTAATAAAAAAACGACACACAAAAGGTCAGCTGGAGGACCTCGGGTAGAAACACTGGCATATCACAGGTAAGCTGGAAGTCCTTTAGGCGACATACAGCTGGGGAGCCTCAGGGTAGAATCACCGGCATATCACAGGTCAGCTGGAAGACCTTCAAGCTTATAAAGACGGCATACAACAGGTCAGCTTGAGGACCTCCGGGTAGAAGCACTGGCTACCGCATGTCAGGTGGTATATCCCAAGGTAGAAACACTGGCGTTCCAGTCATGTCATCTGGGGGCCTTCCAGTTAGAAACACTGACAGAACATGTGAAACTTTGGCATACCACAACACAGGTTGAAGACTTTCAAAAAAGTAAGATCGGCAAACCCCAGGTCATCTGGAAGATCTAAGGCTTACCACATGTCCACTGGAGGACAATCGGAGAGAAAACTGGTGTATGTAGAAGACCTCAGGATAGAAACATAATGAAACCACAGGTCACCTGGATGACAACCGCAAAGAAACAATAGAATAGCACATGTCAGCTTGATGGCTTTTAGGTAGAAACAGAAGCGTACCACAGGGCAGCTACAAGACCTCCGGGTAAAACACCGGTGTACCACAGATCCGCTTGAGGACCTTCAGGTAAAAAGATCGGCGAATCAATGTCAGATGGAAGACATTTTCGAAGAAACACCAGCAAATCAAAGATATCAAAGAAAAGCCGGTGTACTAAAGGTCGGCTGAAAGACCTCCGAAATAGAAACACCAGCGTACCACAGATCAGCTGAAAGATCTCCGGATAGAAACACCGGCGGTACACAGGTCAGCTGAAAGACCTCCAGATAGAAACACTGGCGGTTCACAAGTCAGCTGAAAGATCTCCGGATGAAAACATCGGCGGTTCACAGGTCAGCTGAAAGACCTCCAGATAGAAACACCGGCGGTACACAGGTCAGCTGAAAGACCTCCAGATAGAAACACCGGCGGTACACAGGTCAACTGAAAGACCTCCAGATAGAAACACCAGCGTACCACATATCAGCTGAAAGACCTCCAGATAGAAACACCGGCGGTACACAGGTCAGCTGAAAGACCTCCAGATAGAAACACCGGCGGTACACAGGTTAGCTGAAAGACCTCCAGATAGAAACACCAGCGTACCACAGATCAGCTGAAAGACCTCCAGATAGAAACACCGGCGGTACATAGGTCAGCTGAAAGACCTCCAGATAGAAACACCGGCGGTACACAGGTCAGCTGAAAGACCTCCAGATAGAAACACCGGCGGTACACAGGTCAGCTGAAAGACCTCCAGATAGAAACACCGGCGGTACACAGGTTAGCTGAAAGACCTCCAGATAGAAACACCGGCGTATCACAGGTCAGCTGAAAGACCTCCAGATAGAAACACCGGCGTATCACAGGTCAGCTGAAAGACCTCCAGATAGAAACAACGGCGGTACACAGGTCAGCTGAAAGACCTCCAGATAGAAACACCGGCGGTACACAGGTCAGCTGAAAGACCTCCAGATAGAAACACCGGCGTATCACAGGTCAGCTGAAAGACCTCCAGATAGAAACACCGGCGGTACACAGGTCAGCTGAAAGACCTCCAGATAGAAACACCGGCGGTACACAGGTTAGCTGAAAGACCTCCAGATAGAAACACCAGCGTACCACAGATCAGCTGAAAGACCTCCAGATAGAAACACCGGCGGTACACAGGTCTGCTGAAAGACCTCCAGATAAAAAACACCGGCGGTACACAGATCAGCTGAAAGACCTCCAGATAGAAGCACCAGCGTACCACAGGTCAGCTGAAAGATCTCCGGATAGAAACACCGGCGTGCCACAGGTCAGCCGAAAGATATCCGGATAGAAACACCGACGTATCACAGGTCAGCTGAAAAATATCCGGATAGAAACACCGGCGTATCACAGGTCAGCTGAAAGATATCCGGATAGAAACACCGGCGGTACACAGGTCAGCTGAAAGATATCCGGATAAAAACATCGGCGGTTCACGGGTCAGCTGAAAGACCTCCAGATAGAAACACCGACGTGCCACAGGTCAGCCGAAAGATATCCGGATAGAAACACCGACGTATCACAGGTCAGCTGAAAGATATCAAGATAGAAACACCGGCGTATCACATGTCAGCTGAAAGATATCCGGATAGAAACACCGGCGTATCACAGGTCAGCTGAAAGATATCCGGATAGAAACACTGGCGTATCACAGGTCAGCTGAAAGATATCCGGACAGAAACACCGGCGGTACACAGGTCAGCTGAAAGATATCCGGATAGAAACACCGGCGTATAACAGGTCAGCTGAAAGATATCCGGATAGAAACACCGGCGGTACACAGGTCAGCTGAAAGATATCCGGATAGAAACACCGGCGTATCACAGGTCAGCTGAAAGATATCCGGATAGAAACATCGGCGGTTCACAGGTCAGCTGAAAGATCTCCGGATAGAAACACCGGCGTATCACAGGTCAGCTGAAAGATATCCGGATAGAAACACCGGCGGTACACAGGTCAGCTGAAAGATATCCGGATAGAAACACCGGCGTATCACAGGTCAGCTAAAAGATATCCGGATAGAAACATCGGCGGTTCACAGGACAGCTGAAAGATCTCCGGATAAAAACATCGGCGGTTCACAGGTCAGCTGAAAGACCTCCAGATAGAAACACCGGCGTGCCACAGGTCAGCCGAAAGATCTCCGGATAGAAAGACCGACGTATAACAGGTCAGCTGAAAGATCTCCGGATAGAAACACCGGCGTGCCACAGGTCAGCTGAAAGATCTCCGGATAGAAACACCGACGTATCACAGGTCAGCTGAAAGATCTCCGGATAGAAACACCGACGTATCACAGGTCAGCTGAAAGATCTCCGGATAGAAACACCGACGTATCACAGGTCAGCTGAAAGATCTCCGGATAGAAACACCGACGTATCACAGGTCAGCTGAAAGATCTCCGGATAGAAACACCGACGTATCACAGGTCAGATGAAAGATCTCCGGATAGAAACACCGACGTATCACAGGTCAGCTGAAAGATCTCCGGATAGAAACACCGACGTATCACAGGTCAGCTGAAAGATCTCCGGATAGAAACACCGACGTATCACAGGTCAGCTGAAAGATCTCCGGATAGAAACACCGACGTATCACAGGTCAGCTGAAAGATCTCCGGATAGAAACACCGACGTATCACAGGTCAGCTGAAAGACCTCCGGATAGAAACACCGGCGTGCCACAGGTCAGCCGAAAGATCTCCGGATAGAAACACCGACGTATCACAGGTCAGCTGAAAGATCTCCGGATAGAAACACCGGCGTGCCACAGGTCAGCCGAAAGATATCCGGATAGAAACACCGACGTATCACAGGTCAGCTAAAAGATCTCCGGATAGAAACACCGACGTATCACAGGTCAGCTGAAAGATCTCCGGATAGAAACACCGACGTATCACAGGTCAGCTGAAAGATCTCCGGATAGAAACACCGGCGGTACACAGGTCAGCTGAAAGACCTCCGGATAGAAACACCGGCGTATCACAGGTCAGCTGAAAGACCTCCAGATAGAAACACCGGCGGTACACAGGTCAGCTGAAAGACCTCCAGATAGAAACACCGGCGGTACACAGGTTAGCTGAAAGACCTCCAGATAGAAACACCAGCGTACCACAGATCAGCTGAAAGACCTCCAGATAGAAACACCGGCGGTACACAGGTCTGCTGAAAGACCTCCAGATAAAAAACACCGGCGGTACACAGATCAGCTGAAAGACCTCCAGATAGAAACACCAGCGTACCACAGGTCAGCTGAAAGATCTCCGGATAGAAACACCGGCGTGCCACAGGTCAGCCGAAAGATATCCGGATAGAAACACCGACGTATCACAGGTCAGCTGAAAAATATCCGGATAGAAACACCGGCGTATCACAGGTCAGCTGAAAGATATCCGGATAGAAACACCGGCGGTACACAGGTCAGCTGAAAGATATCCGGATAAAAACATCGGCGGTTCACAGGTCAGCTGAAAGACCTCCAGATAGAAACACCGACGTGCCACAGGTCAGCCGAAAGATATCCGGATAGAAACACCGACGTATCACAGGTCAGCTGAAAGATATCAAGATAGAAACACCGGCGTATCACATGTCAGCTGAAAGATATCCGGATAGAAACACCGGCGTATCACAGGTCAGCTGAAAGATATCCGGATAGAAACACTGGCGTATCACAGGTCAGCTGAAAGATATCCGGATAGAAACACCGGCGGTACACAGGTCAGCTGAAAGATATCCGGATAGAAACACCGGCGTATCACAGGTCAGCTGAAAGATATCCGGATAGAAACATCGCCGGTTCACAGGTCAGCTGAAAGATCTCCGGATAGAAACACCGGCGTATCACAGGTCAGCTGAAAGATATCCGGATAGAAACACCGGCGGTACACAGGTCAGCTGAAAGATATCCGGATAGAAACACCGGCGTATCACAGGTCAGCTGAAAGATATCCGGATAGAAACATCGGCGGTTCACAGGTCAGCTGAAAGATCTCCGGATAGAAACACCGGCGTATCACAGGTCAGCTGAAAGATATCCGGATAGAAACACCGGCGGTACACAGGTCAGCTGAAAGATCTCCGGATAGAAACACCGGCGTATCACAGGTCAGCTGAAAGATATCCGGATAGAAACATCGGCGGTTCACAGGTCAGCTGAAAGATCTCCGGATAAAAACATCGGCGGTTCACATGTCAGCTGAAAGACCTCCAGATAGAAACACCGGCGTGCCACAGGTCAGCCGAAAGATCTCCGGATAGAAAGACCGACGTATAACAGGTCAGCTGAAAGATCTCCGGATAGAAACACCGGCGTGCCACAGGTCAGCTGAAAGATCTCCGGATAGAAACACACCGACGTATCACAGGTCAGCTGAAAGATCTCCGGATAGAAACACCGACGTATCACAGGTCAGCTGAAAGATCTCCGGATAGAAACACCGACGTATCACAGGTCAGCTGAAAGATCTCCGGATAGAAACACCGACGTATCACAGGTCAGCTGAAAGATCTCCGGATAGAAACACCGACGTATCACAGGTCAGCTGAAAGATCTCCGGATAGAAACACCGACGTATCACAGGTCAGCTGAAAGATCTCCGGATAGAAACACCGACGTATCACAGGTCAGCTGAAAGATCTCCGGATAGAAACACCGACGTATCACAGGTCAGCTGAAAGACCTCCGGATAGAAACACCGGCGTGCCACAGGTCAGCCGAAAGATCTCCGGATAGAAACACCGACGTATCACAGGTCAGCCGAAAGATCTCCGGATAGAAACACCGGCGTGCCACAGGTCAGCCGAAAGATATCCGGATAGAAACACCGACGTATCACAGGTCAGCTAAAAGATCTCCGGATAGAAACACCGACATATCACAGGTCAGCTGAAAGATCTCCGGATAGAAACACCGACGTATCACAGGTCAGCTGAAAGATCTCCGGATAGAAACACCGACGTATCACAGGTCAGCTGAAAGACCTCCGGATAGAAACACCGGCGTGCCACAGGTCAGCCGAAAGATCTCCGGATAGAAACACCGACGTATCACAGGTCAGCTGAAAGATCTCCGGATAGAAACACCGGCGTGCCACAGTTCAGCCGAAAGATATCCAGATAGAAACACCGGCGTACAAAAGGTCAGCTAGAAGACCCCAATTGAGAAACCACTAATAGTTTGCAGACCTCCGGATAGAAACACCGGCGTACCAGAGGTCAGCTATAGGACCTCCGGGTGGAAACACCGAAGTACCACAGGTCAGCTGAAAGACCGCCGGATAGAAACACCGGCGTACCACAGATCAGTTAGAGGAGCTCTGGGTGAAAACACCAGCGAACCTTATGTCAGCTTTAGGACGTCCGGGTGGTAACAACGGTAACCACATGTCAGCAGGAGGATGTCCGGGTAGAAACAGCGGAGTACTAGAGGTCAGCTATAGGACCTCCGGGTGGAAACAGCGGAATACTAGAGGTCAGCTAGAAGACCTCAGGGTGGTACCAACGGTACCACATGTCAGCTGGAGGCCCTCCAGGTTGTAAAAATGGTAACCATATGTCAGCTGGAGGTCCTCCGGGTGGTAAAAACGGTAACCACATGTCTGCTGGAGGCCCTCCGGGTGGTAACAACTGTTACCATATGTCAGCCGGAGGACCTCCTGGTGGTAACAACTGTTACCATATGTCAGCCGGAGGACCTCCTGGTGGTAACAACGGTTACCATATGTCAGCAGGAGGACCTCCTGGTGGTAACAACGGTTACCATATGTCAGCTGGAGGACCTCTTGGTGGGGTGGTAACAACGGCTTACTGCGGGTCAGTTGGAGGACCTCCGGGTACAAACGCCGGTGAACTACATGTCAGCTTGAAGACCGCCGGTTAGAAACAGAGGTGTACCAGAGGTCAATTGGAAGACCTCCGGGTAGAAACACCGGCGTATAACAAGATCGGGATAGACAAACAAATGTAATTTGATTAATTTATCTCAAACTGTTCGATATATGTTATAACTTGATTAACCAGTTTTCAGCTTAGGATGCATGATTAAGAATTATATTGTTTTGGTTGAAGCATAGATAATGAACATTCAGTAAAGGTGGTATCCGACAGTTTGCCTATACATGTATCTTTAACATGTAACAACATGTTATTCCTATTCTAAAGAATTTGTGCATAATTTCTGCATAACCACATACTTTAGGTAAAGACTGTTTATAACATTACTTCAATTACAAGACAGTACATATCGTGAAATATATCACTTTGAATATTTCTTATTTTCAAATCTATAAACAATCATGATGAGGATCTCAGCTAAAAATAGATACCGACGTCAGAGTTGACTACGAGGATGGTCATATACAGTGATCTAAGTAGTGCGTTGTCACGTGGTTTTCTTAGTTCAAAATAGCTAACTCTCCAGCGTGGCTCATATACAGGAAATACATTTTCATGACAATTGGGGTGTATTCCTTACTTTTCTCTTGGATGTAGGGCACCAGTAAATAGCATTTCGCGGGATATTTTTAGGTGACAATTATTTATTTGTTACATGTGAGCAATTTTTTGTTGTTTGATACAATCTTGAAAAGTTTTTAAACATGGAATTTAAGTCGATTAAATATTACTTTTCAAATGGTGCAGTCTTATACTGGATGGCTCTCTATAAAACTAATAAAATAAGGTTACTACATGGTTTTGATTAGATGATTGATTAAAGAAATCGCCGAGCGCAAGATAGCTCGATATTTTACGATTCGATTTTTTTTATATTTGATTTCACTAAATATAAACTACTTTTACTAAATTAAAAAAAAATAAATAAATGAACCATGATCTAAATTTGATATCAAATTAATTTCATTATGGTTATTTAACTCAGAAAAAAGTATGGGTCTTAGAACAACTTATACATTATTTCCTTGCCTAGTATATACTTTGCGTTTTTATTTCTGATCGCATTTTTATATTATTCCTTTACCATATACATGTACTTTATGATCACTTCTCTATACTACAACCTATATACGTAACGGACCCCATATTTATTTCACGACTAACAGGTGCGCACTAACATGTGACCCTTACGTAAAGTTTTGTCAGGCGGCTTAGCGAGGCCTCATTGTATTCGCGTTTCACCGACACTTTCGTCAAGCCAATGGCTCAGTAATGCTTCGTACACATATATCTTTAATATTGTTGTATATTATATTCTTACAGGTTAGAGCTATTATGTTGTTGGTTTATTATATTTTCATTAATAATTGTTCTGTTTAAATACTGCATTTTAACTGCTCATAATATATTGTATATTGTGTGTTCATTAGCGATATTTCGCTTATTAATTATGTCGTTGTATCACGATCAATACAAGCTTTACCCTTATGATTATTGTTCTTACTATGCATTACATATTTAAATCATTTATATATTTCATATTAATAATGTTTGCATAATTAACTGATTGCAATCGCCTTACGCCGACGCTGTGGTACACATATATCTTTGATCCTGTTGTATATCCTTACAGACCAAATCCTTACAGACCAAAGAACCCACGCCGTCGCGGTCAACATACGACTTTTTTTTTAATTTGGCCGTCTCTACCAGGCTAGACCGTGACTGAACAAAGAACAATGAAAATAAAATGTTAAATTGAGCTTTCTCAATACAAAAAACAACAACACAACAACACTGAATAATAATTTCATGATCATTACTAGAAGTACAAGCATACCTTAATTTGATGTAAATATACTTACTCGATTCATCATCCTTCCATCCATTCACTTTGTCCCCAAGTTCCGCTCTAGACAACTCCATTGTTCAAGAATTTACAATAACTTCACAGAAGGCATGTTCTTAGGCACACTGTAGTCACATATGATGGAACGTCCGCAATTATGACACCAATATCCAATGCACACCTATAGTATTATAGTAAGTGATTCAGCAAACGTTGATATGGACATTTTGATGGTCTATTTGTACAATAAAGAAACTTTGCTGGTTTGCATTGTTTGCTTTGTGATATTTATAAATAGTTCAGTTTGTTAATCTACAGATGTATTGTTACCTAACCCATTCCATAATAGGAACTCCTCGGATAATTCCGTTCTTAGAATGATCACTGATGACTTGGTCCTCTCCGAGGAGTTCGAAAGACCAGCTCCACTGCAAATATATATGGTTACTACCCCTTACAAGTTACGTTACTCCTCGCTTTGGTTAAAATCAACTGGTTTTGAAGCTTTTTTAATGTTAAACTACTACTTAACGACTGTTGTTACGTCTCTGAAGCAATGAACTTAGGTTTTAATTGTCAACAAGTTGTCAACTTGTTCAAAACTGGTGCATTAGAAATTCGTATGATAACTCCCAAATCAAGCTAGCACAAACGAAAATGGCGGTGATCTTATAGATGATTTTAAGATAAACTAAATTAAATAATACGCCTACAGTTTTTTTGTCGCGTTTTTCCAAACTGTAAAGATTTTATTTAGAGGAATATGCGAGTGTTCACATTGATGTTATTCTTTCTGTATACGGAAGATGCAACGGACAAATCGTCAGAAATTTGCACAGTCAACCAGGTGGGAACTCTGCTGACAGCTTATTCCTAAAGCTTTTATATAATGGCATTTACATCTGTCATATTTGATGGATTATACTGGGAATTACAAAGAAATAACAACACATGAACATCTGAGAGAATTATTTCCTTGCTAAAGTGAGCGTCTACTGACAAAAGCTTGGAGGAGACATCGAAATGAGACACTAGTAGCAACAAAAAACAACAACACAAACAACAACACAAATATACAAAAGTTTACACTCGTGCAAAACTACACATAAACATTTACACAAACGTTCATCCTCATTTACAAACACTCTCCTACATACACAAAATGGCACATGACTGGCTCACTACACGCAATAACACGCATACAAGTATATGAACACATACTTGCAAATACGTATACTTGCACGGGTTAAAACATGCTCATGCATTCTTGCAAACCCATTAACAAATGCACACAAACGCACATACTATACAAGCAAACTCGAGCAAACTACGAAATTGAAAAGACATATTAGTGTACGTTTTAATATGTGGCTGCTGTATAAAGCTGGAGAAAATTTCGACCATCAGATATGTCATCAATATCAACAAGGCCACGTTGTATTGCGATATCTATACTTCCATCTAAATACATATCCCAACATTTCGTGCGTAGTAATAATAACAACCTTTAGATATATTGAGTGATATGCAATATTACTCATTAATCTTACATTTATTCTAAGTCACGTGCTCTCTAATACAGAACAATGGTGCGACATCATCGTTCATACGATACCTATATACCAGTTAGTAGAACGATAAGAGCTAGTATATTAAATAGATACTTTTCATTTTATTTGGCAAGTCAACATTAACTTTAATTGAGCATTTCCAACTGACATTCGTATTACTTACATAAACAAGTTTTAGAAAGAAGATAACATTAACGCCATGCTAACTTCCGACGGGACACGTTGCTTACCAGGTTTATAACATTTCCAAATTGTCAGCGGTTTAAAAGTATTACCGTATTTGTAAACGTATTTGTCGATAAAATAAAGAGCTGTTAACATGCCGTATAGTAAAAATGAAGGGAAAAAAAGTCAAAACTGTATTTGAAGCAAAATATAAGTTTATGTGTGGGATAAGAACCTAGGACCTTTAATGAGGTGCTAGTCAATGTCGCTACCTTTTGTGCCAAAAGCGCCAGGAGAGGCAATTTGTGTTTTGTTTTCTATGCATTGCGCTTGGTATCGAGCTTTCAACATCACTTATGTTATGTTTTAAAGAGCTTCAACCGGCGATTTTCAGACAAAAGCTTAACAACAAAAGTTTACAGCTTTCAGGAAGTACTTTTGCTACAAAATTAGTGCTAACTAACTTCAGGTTTTCCACTGTAAAGAGTGCAATATTGACAATATTATCTGATTCATCTGTCAGTCATAAAAGAAATTAAAATAGTTGAGAAAATATTGCTATGTTATGCAACATAATGCGCAATGATATACACCTTTAGACGTTCTTCCAAGCTGGGGTTGGGTGTTGTTTTTCTAGAAAAAGACTATTCGAACAACTGCGAACTGTGAGCTGAGCACAAGAGGGAATATGTCTGGGCAGTATCTCTTACTCCGTAGCGATATAACAATGCAAACACTGGTACTTGTAGTAAACAATGTTGATGTATCATCCATGTATAAAACATGGTTAAGTTAGATCTGCGGATGGATTCAGATGTATGCAAAAGCAGCTATTGGCTATGTGAGATCGACGAATCAATTGGAATTCTCCGGTTATAGTGTACACTGATTCGGTGAAATAGAGTCGCATTTGTTGCCACGTTGATCGTATAACTTGCATATGTTTATACAAGCAATGACATAAGCGTACTCATTTACACAAATGATGCTTAAGAATTAAATCTTCACATGTTACATAATGTTCTACGTTACAAAAATGTGCATAATATGGGCACATGAATACAGATCTATCCTCAAGTATAGAACACAGATCAACACAGATCAAAGAAAGAGACAAAGTGCCCCATTATCCAATCAACTTAACAACGCAAAGGATTTGCTGTTAAATTCGTCTATGCTGCAAATAGTACTAGAATGTGTTCGCTGTTTTCTTTTTACCAGGACTTTAATATTTAAACTGTTTTTAATATTTAGCCATCTATAAGAAGGACATGAAATGTTTACAAAGTATGTTGTCAGTTTGAACTTATTTCGTAATTGGAACACTGTATGAATTGATTGAACAACTCCGAAGCTTCTTCTATTAAGTTCATCTTGACAATACAGAGGTCCAGGTAGTACAATGTTACTGTGTTTTCTTCCTATAACATGTCTGTATAGTTAATAACTATACCTTGGACAATATGAAACAATAAAAAATAGTAATACCTGATGTATAATTGGTAACATTATATACAATATTATGTTACAAGGAAATCTTTAAAGCTTATGAAATGTATTACGTTTAAAAGGAAACTATTTCGTTTTGTTATTTCATACTCCTATTAACTGTTGCCCCATCGTTAATGTTTGACGCTCACCTTGTATGACCTAGATGTGTTTAAACAAGTTCTGCTACTGCCATGAAAAAGCTTCTCATAACTACAGTTTGGTCATTTCCATTCTATACAGTAACTGCATTTTCGCCATTAATATTTTGTAGCCATTAATATTTTGTATCAAGTTCGTATTTTTTCATCTGTATTTTATGTGTAAACCTTTGGTGATATTTGCAAAGGAAAATGTATGCATATAACAAATAAGTAGCAGGATATTTCTTTTCATGTAGAAGCCATGTTCAGCACCTTTGCTCTTTATTACCATTCCTCAAAGATAGCTGAAATATTTCAGAACGTTTTAAATTTTTTGGGAAACACGTTTGTAAAATCTGATAGCTTCGTGTAGTAATTTGGCAAAAGAAATGTTGAAAGAAAAAAAAACTAGAAACGCTGAAAATACGAGAAATTACCTTACCTAATGCTGACATTTGTATACCAAAAGCATTCAGGCACTGGATCAGTCAGACTTCACAAATTGCAATCACTGAATACAGTGCCATCCGCGCTTTGATTTTAAAGTCTGGCCAAAAGGAAGCGTCAATTGTTTTGGTCAGTCTTCATTGCCAAGTATGTCTTGTTTGGCATTGTTTAGTGCTGAATATGATGATTCGGGGGAGTTAGTATGACTTAAAATACAAATAAATGTAAACTATTTTTACGCTTTCTCGGTGATAAAGGACGAACAATATTTACGCTGAACTATGTAGGCAGTTGCAAACAATTAAACGTAGATATCAACTATTTAGGGGTCGAGCACGTTAACAGCTATGTCATAGTTTTAATATTTATCATCCCACAGTTAATTATATCTCTATTATAATAGAAAGCTATGTTTATGAATAGGGCGCCCATAATTATGCAGATAAAAATGTCACACTCAAATTAAATATAATTCCAACGACTTCTACCAGTTACTGAAGATTATGAATAATATTGTAACATTAACATCGTTGGCATGAAAACCAACAAAGAAAACACATTTTTGGCCCGAATTATCACCTCCCCAATAATTCTGACTAAAACACACGATCTTTACTTCAGTTAGATCTAATACCCATCCATTCTAAACTGCGTTTCTAAGTTGCTCTTTAAAGGCTAAGCGCTGTGATACTATAGACTTGCTAATCAGAAACCCTGTTTCATTCCAATGTAGTGGTGTGAATTCTATGCTCTTGAATGCAAATCCACAAATAAAACAGCGATAAAAGCACAAGTGTGTTTTTATAGTTGTTTCGGCCAGTTTGACAACTGTTAGGCCTTTGATATTAACAACATGTGAAATCGCAATTGGGTTCCCGGTGTGTAGCGAGGGCTTTCTGAATCTAGTAATCAAGGCTCTGATTGGCTGAATGAAAGGTCACCAAAAGATGACCCGTAATGCGTCTGTAACAGATCCTAGCCTAGCGTATCGTGTTCTTTGATTAAATTGGAAACATCCTTAAAATTCTAAGCAATTATTGGAAACTTGTTCCTTGTTATTGCCTGTATGGGATTAATTATTTATAATGCTTTAGAATTTCACAACGTTTCCAATGGCTCATACTTTTAAAATTTTTCAAACCGAAGTCCGTTGCCTAAATTATGCTTATAACTTATGTGTTTCCTGTCCAGTCGTTTCAAAGTTTAAAATATAAAAATCTAGACTTGTTCCGTTGTTGTTTGCCGTTGTTAAGCACACACATTATACTTAATATGAAGCACATACTCATGTGACCAGTGGATAACTCTTCATCAAGTATGCTTAGAAAACCGAGACTTCCAGCGAAACTGGGAAGTAGATTATGAACGATTGGCATTAATTTACCATTTTATGGTCATTTTATCCGCGCGCGTGTGTGTTTTCGTGCGTGCGTTCGGGTGTGTATGTGCATGCGTTTGTGTACATGCGCGCGCACGTATGTGTGTGCGGTGGCGGTGGGGGTTGGGTAGGGTTGGACAGAGGTATGTGTGTGTGTTTTCCCGTTAGTTTTATAATAATCGTACGGAGCCAAATTAATGTAAAAACGAACGGCAACCTAAATTACAGACAAGAGAGCATTGATGCAAAACATCTAAGGTCGCCGTTGAGGTCCTGTTCAACAATGGAACGTTTTTGTCAAATAACAAACCGACCAAGAAACAACAAAACCTTGTTGTTATTCAAAAGATTTAAAATGCTGTCAAAATTTCAGACTCATGTGAAAAGGTCCGAATACAAACAACATAACATAGGGTAAAATTTTACTTGTACATAGTACACCGTTGTAACAAATGCAGTTTAAACAAATCATACATACACATTTTTAACATTAACAATTTCAAGTGACCATAGTTGAATAACCGAAATTTAATGCATGAAAGCGTCGCACTTCACTTGTTTATAAAACATCCATAGGACTTCTCCAGGAACGATTACATATATACACGCCTCGCCGCGGCGACAGCAAAAAATCCATATTCCGATATAGATACCTTCCACGAAAAAAACTTTTTCATGTAATTCCTTTTGAATTTGTTATTTGATCCATTTGTAGTCTATGAACAATGTAATGGTTTCAGATAGCAGACAACAAGTAAGACAAAGAAAAATGCCCTTAAGTCAGTAAAAAGTGAATTCCCAACTCTGTAATAATACAACATAAGAAATGTTTTCTCAATTGTTTTATACAGATTTAGAAGTTCACAAGAAACTGTACTCAAAGATAAGCGGAACATATTTGGTTTTGTATTAACGTTCTTACATTTTAAAACGACATTGTACTTCCCATTTATTCTTTAGTGACATTAAACTAAAAAAAAACGTGAACATGCACGTCAGTGTTTAAAATCCTTCGATATGAATGCGATGAATGCGTTAGAAGAAGTATAAATATATTAGCAATAAACAAAATGTACTTCCTCTTAGAGTTGACATTTATAAGCCGCGCGAATTAAACACACTTCGCATTTGTAAGACTATCAATAATTGGGAAATATCATGCGTATGAAAGTGACCACATGCATCTAGTTTTATATTCATCGAAGCGACCCAATTATGTTCATACTTTTGACGTCCTAATACTGTTGGAAGAGACAGATAGAGACAGAGGAAAAAGTGTGTCTAGCCAGGTCCGCTGACTCGCCGCTGGCCCGCTGGAAGACCTCTCCGCACGAAGAATGTCGCCCCAACCAGGACTTCAACCCATATATTTGTGACATGTATGTATATTGCTAAACCTAACATATGTTGATATACATACGTTAGATTTACGAGGCATATCTAAATGAGAGATGTATCTCTTTAATTAAAATATATCGATTTGATGACATGTTGTACACTATGTACCGTTATAATGGTTATTTTAGTCACGCCATATGGGCCTACGTTAAAGTATGCTTGCCATTTTTGTGATAGAATTTGGTATTCCTTGCGCCGCTCCAGAGAGAATGGTCTCTTATGTGATAGCTGTGAACGAAAGAAATAATGTAGCAGACAATGACAGGTATTCACAGCTGTTTGGCAATGTCTTTGTGTCTTAAAGAAAAGAACCTTGTATATATTATGCCGAGGGGTAAGTTTTAACACCTGCCCGACTAGGTGTGGGTCTAACATTATAATGGCTAGAACGTGTTTGCAGGAAGTTAGGTCACTACGGATTTTCGCGGTCAAAGTGGCGTTCCGGGGCACCACATTAATTCATTGAATCTCTGCTTTTCGTGGTAAAATAGGCCAACTAAAAATGTTTATAATTATTGACTTTCATAACTATAAAAGCGACTTGGTTCATTTTGTATGACTTAGTATCATTTTATGTGATAAATCAACCACAGTTTTACTGTATTAAAATATGAAATTTGCTGACTTCATTGTACGTGAACAGCATAGTCTATTCGATTTTACTGTTATTAGTTTGGTAGAACCAAAAGCTTTGCTCAGCCTTATAGCAATTTTTATCTAATTAAACAACCTAGCATATCTCCGATTGGCGCATGCGGTAATAGGACCGTGTATGCGTCTGGCGTAAGGAAAACGCTGATTTGTTTTTACGTACCTACGCAAGACTGCGACCATGCCGCTATAAAGGTGGTATCCGACAGTTTGGACCAGACTTTTCTTCTCAAATAACCACACAAATTATTATTACAAGAAATGGTCCCTATCTGAGCTACGCTGTAAAGTTAGCTATTTAAACTAAGAAAAAACACGTTTATTTTGAAGTCACGTTATAGCATCATCTGTGTTATCCGCTCGGTATTTATTTTTAGCAGAAAATCCCAACGTGCTTTATATATTGGGAATAATCAAGAGTAAGGTTGAGTTTCTTTTTGACGATTTGTTCTTTGTAACAATTGTGGTAGTGTTCAAACCATTTTATTTAGATTTGAGCATAAGTTGATGCAGAAATTATGCCGGATTGCCCCAAACAGGGGTAAGGTATTGTTGATTGTAGTCAGTATAACCAAACTGTCGGATACCATCTTTAACACACAAACCTGGCTCTATTTCCTGGATAATCTATTTTATACATAGACAATAAAGTAAATACATCTGAGGGACATTAGGGAAATTACAATGATATGGGCAGTAAAATACAAGAGACATACAGCTGTGTTAAATTAATTTAATTTCTTATCCCTTGATGTACATACAGGTTTAATATTTTATCTAATTTCAAAATTAATATTTTCCTACCGCACTTCGTAAAGATTTAGAAATAATAATTTATAAACTGTATTAAGGCATAAGTGTATTTTAATACATGACTACATCAGCCTACACAATATCGAAATGGACAATTATGTAACAGATATGCATGACATCGATTTAAGTTGGAACGTGTTTTGTTTTTTTTCGTTTGGCAAAGAGCACAATTTAAGCTATATGGTGATATAAATTAATGTAGCTTGTTAGTGTTTGTTCTTCCACACACTTAAAAACTGTTTCCTAAAGAAATACTTGCTAATATGCAAAAGCGCCTGACCATTATGCAATATAATTTACTTTAATGAGAGTATGTCCGTCTAGTTAAGCCATTCAACAAGGCTATGTGGCTGTTACGTAAGTTACTATCATAGTCAGAATTATGAATCTATTGTGGCTTTCTTTAATTTCGCCGAATTGATACCATTAGTAACATCTGCGTACGAAGTCTGTTACCGGATATACCCTGGCAGGACAATTAACCATAGTAAAGGAATCATTTTTTCCATCAATGATTTTTTTCTAATTAGCAATAGGAGCTGATTTTGACTATTTCGTTGATTGTAAATAATTGATTTAATAAAAAAGTATACTTTCTCGTTCTTTCTTATTCAGCATCTGAGACAGAAACTTCACCAGGAACACATCTGCTTTTTGACGTCTCTTAAAAGAGCAGGACTTACAGTAAACAAAAAAGTATCTAAAATCCGTTGACACAATCAGCATTTTATCGTTAATGTCCGGCAAGTCTGTATTTGTCTTGAAGGGTTGTGTTTTCCGAATGTGTTTTGTATATAGATGATTGAAGTCAATGTGCTAAAAGTTTGCAAATGGAACTATATAAACTTGAGATAACATATATGCTTTTGTTTATGGGATAATGCACTCAATATCTGTCTTAGTAGTTAGACGGGGTTCTAAGATGCCGAAACGAACCTGAAAAATATCCAACATAAAAATAGCATAAAACCCCATCTTTCTAATACAATCGCAATACAAAGAAGTTGCTTCAGATTTCTTCTTTCATAGGTAATAAATGCACATTTCTTAGTGATAAACCCACGTCATTGTAGTTTTTCACCTTGGTGTGTCCGTATTAACTAAGATTATGGGTTTTTCAAAACCAAGATTAAATGCATACGACACAGAAGTAATAGGTGACTATAGCTAAAACGATAAACAGATTAAATAGTAAATGACACGGGTTAAGCTCGTGTGGCTAAAAATGACGTCAGACATTACAATTTTTTTAATCTATTTAATCTAACACAAGATTATTTATTTTTGCAAAAAATGATCGTACGCTGCTAAACAAGGTTACAATGAATATAATTATATATTTGATAAAAGCATTAGGAGCATCTCATAGAATATTCCGAGCACGCGTTCATATTGCGATATTCGGTTTATTTAAAATAATTCTTTTGAGAATCGTATAGACACAAAACCCATAAAGCTTAGAAAGTGTATTAGTACTTTTCACCTTTATTCCTGTTTGTTATTTTGTTATTTAGTACTTTCCTGACAATACCATGGCCTGATTTATAGCATTTGAATAAATATAGAGTCTATATTTTTAGACAAATACAATCAAATAATCTAACACTAATTGTTCTTGAATTACACATTTAAAACATAATTCTTAACTATAATATACTAAATACTCACCAGATAAAATCTGTAATAACGGTGGGGAAGTGTCTCTTATTCTGAATGCGTTCACGTCCAAATCCTCCTCGTCACTACCGAATGGTAAATCATCCACTAGTTCTTCACCATTACCGATCACTTTAAGCCTTTCTTCTAAATCTAAATCCATGCCCTCCAAACATTCGGCACACAGTTTTAAAAAAAGTTCCCTCCCGCGGCCATTTTGAAATACCTCCACGTCTATTGTGCGGCGTTTTCCAATTCTTGGATACTCGTTTTCGGTACTTGTGGTATAAAACATGGCAGAAATTTGGTGCAAAATCGCAATAAGTAACACGATACAAAACACTACTCTTTTGTGACCCATGGTTTTCTGGAAGTGAAAACATATTTTTGTTTGTTTTATTTTTCGAAATTTGTTAACATAATATAATTTCAAGATATAGCAAATTAGTAACATTTTCAAAATGAATAGCATGATTAAATAAACAAAAGAGCAAACGATTTAAGGAAAATAGATAAAATATTAACACCATAGTAAAAAAAAATTAAAGAGATTTTGCATGCTATTTTGTGTTTTAATGTTAAAAAATCCAACGCAAACAATGATATATAAAATGGAAAAATATTTTGGTAAATCACTGAATTAAAACAAGTGTATATAACCTCTAACTTTAAATAAAACAACAAATCTTCAGACCATTCAAATGTCTAGTATGCTAAGTATATTGTAATAGTGTCATATACTATTTTGTCTTATTAGTCTATTCCATTAACGTTCCATACTTGTGTTTATTAAAAGTAATATGTTATCTTTCAGATTTTCAAAATGAAGAGTTACACTAAAAAGAACTAACACTTAGATCCGTCCAAGTAATTTAAGTTTCTTATACAGTATAACTGCATACACTTCATACTACCGGACCTGGAAGTGCAATCGGTAGAGCGTCGGCTCGGTTACGGGAGGCTCCGGGTTCGATCCCGGGCCTCGACATACGAAAGTCGTAAAAAGGTAGCGGTATAGCTTCCTTGATAACGCTCAAGCAAATGTAAGGGTAGTTCCGCGACTGGTTGGCCCGGTGTCAGGATAATGTGACTGAGTGTGGTATCGTGCCAGGTGTTCACGGCATGCTATACGCAGTGAAGGCAGCACTATATCTGCTTCAAGTGGACAACATCTTCAGGTAACTGAAATACTGTTAGTGGGATGATAAACACAATAAACATACAAACACTTCATACTAAACCTGTTTATACACCACACCTTTATATGTTAAATCCGTTCGCCGATCTAGACCTAACTAGGAAAGAAGAGAGAGAAAGAGAAAAAAAAGAGATGTATAATCGCTGGTTCTCAAATAACACTGGGCTTCGTTTCCGCGACATCTGTGTCTTTTATCCGGTTCTTACTGATATATCTGTTAAATGTGGTATTCCTCACCTTCGACGAAAGATTGTCATTAAAATATGACGGCAAATGCGCAGTTTTATTGTTAATCAAAACGATATTGTCAGTACAAAAAGTCACGACAACAAATAGAAAGTGAACTAATCAGTCAGTTAGTATATAGGTTTGTTTGTGTTGATATACAGAAATGGCATTCGGCTCCCTTATCTCCATGGCTAATTTGAAACATCGCTATAATTTTCAACCGGTAATAGAATGTGTCATAAAATGTTGCCGATTTATTAAATTCGTATTAAAAACGATCATTCCCCATATGTGTTTCGCATTACTTGATTGATTTATGGGTGTGGCAATGTTGTAGAGACGGTTGAAAATCATCATACAACTAACTTGTGATGATTTATACGGTATTTTAGTTTTTTTGTAATATGTAAAATATTCTTTATATGAAATGTTCCTCATTAAGGTGTGACGTTGCATCTTATGCCATTTGAATTGCTTTAATGTTCACATTTGGATAACAGAAAAGGGTAATTAAAGCTAATCAAGTATTGTGTTGATATACAAATCTTAAGACAAATTACGAAACTTTTATAAGATTTATTCATAAAAGATGATTGTAAAAGATCATTCTATAAGAATACCGTGATGAAAACGTATAATATGATCGTTAACTCTAATAATAGTTTTAATTATGAGGCCGGAAATTTTGATAATTACTCTATGAGATTTATTACATTTAAATATAAAGCATTACCCGAAATCAGTGTTTCTTACTTGAACTACGTCGTAAGTGCTCCAAATAGCCATATAGAAATGCTTATTACGTTATGGCGTCATCGTTGTTTTTAGCATATGGACTTCTCTTTGCCTATTTTTACCGATGATGGCATAAGGTTCAACACCGCCAACGACGCAAAACCATTACGTGATTGCATCAGTAAAATACGTATGATGGACAGAGTTTTGCGAAGTACGATCACGCTTATTGACCTCGTTAATTAATATGACCTTTTTGCTATGATTCCTTGGCCTCAGTAGCTCTGATCTCTTTGGATCATCTGCACATTCCGCCCTTAATGAAAAAATATTATTCGAGTTGTCCTGTCTTGCTGATTGTTTATACTTTTTTTGGTTATTACAAGGGATTTTAGTGTAATTAATAAGACAAAAATAAAAATATCAAGTATCAAATTTGAACTCCGTGTATAACTTAATACATGAAAATCGTAGTGGACGCATGTATTCGTTGCTACTAATATAACGTCTGACTATAAATCACAGTATTGTTGCGATTGTTTACAAAATAGAGAATCACCGCGGTTATTTTTGCCGCGGCTCAATGGCGCGTCAAAAAGCCAATAGCCTTAACTTTACATATAAACAACAAAATAACTGACACTAGTGACAGTCCGAGAAAGGTTTGTATTGACAATTAAGTAACAATCGTCGCGTGACATTCCCAATACGTATTGCAAAAAAACCGCGCGGAATTTAAATATAGTATTAAATAGCTACGTAGTCTTAAAATGAAAAGACCCTATGTAAAATAGTAATTGTAGTAACAAAACACAGATTATTTGCTGTTGCCAAGTGGTAACATTCAATAAGTTTAATCGTAATAACCGTTCTTTTTTAAATATGATGAACATCTTATTTTTTTTAAAGCAACTAAAAACTCATGTTTTACAAATCTGTAATCTTAGCCTGTATTATCTCGACTTTTTGGACTTCCAATAATACTAATTTCAGTCATTCTTTCACTTTGCGAGTAGGTTAAATGACCACTAGGTGTTTGCAGTATGTTGACGCAGTGTCAGGTTGTATAGGAATACGTTTTATAAAGACGTTTGGTCGATTGTAAGTCCGGAACTGCATATTAAAAAAGTTCTTAATGCACGGTCTTAAATAACTATTTAAACTCTTCGAACAAATTACAAAGTTTTGACATAAACACGTTATAACAACCCTTTTTATATTGTTTTATAACATACTTTATGTTTCCCTTAAAAACTCATGTTTTATTCTTTAGATCTCTAGTAGTGCAGCAATGGGTAGGTAATCCAGACTAAGTTATTTCTAGATTAAAATGTCCGGATCCATTTGGAATAGTATAATGCCTTAAGATAATGTTTAGACTAAGCTTTTTGTCTCAATAACTATATAATGTATTCATAATGTAAAACCAAGTCGAGTTTACCTAATATAAAATATAAAATCTAAAAGTTCACAACAAACTTTCAAAGGGTTTTTCTTTTTTATTTCTTATTCGAAATTTCACAATAATATCGGATTGTGAATAACAAACATAACAGGATCAATGCCTTTAAATGGGTGATATTTTTTTTTTATTAAACATGTTTCATAAAAATAAATAGTTAAAAATAGTACAAACAACACAGAAAATTTTGACTTTTTTCACACCAGCCTTTGGTTAGTGATTTTGGTTCCTTTCTAAAAATAGATGTGACTAGTAAGGTAAACGTTCTTTTACAAATTTTCGTTTAAGTCGTATAATCTTTGTTATGATGCTATAAATGGGAAGAGTCCAGTTCTAAAACAAATCATTTTACAATTTTAGTACAACTACCGACAGTTCATAATACGGTACATTTGTTTCATCATGTGTAAATTTAAAGTGTATAAAAAGTTCTATCTTTTACAGATCTTTTATCATATTTCAATGTTTTAGTGTGGTGTTGATGAAAGGAAATATATATGCATCCAAAAGCAAAATATGACTTTAGTTACTGATGTCCGAAATGTATTTTAAGAAGATTGTTTAAACATTGAACATTCATAGGTAATAAACGTCGTCATAAGAAAAAAAATGAATAATAACATTTTGTGTGTTGTAGGTCACTGGTCACAGTTCTTTACCAAAAAAAATCTTCAATGTCTTATAAATAGTTAATGTAATTTATTGCCTATATGAATACATGATATCAAACATTTAAACAGTGAACAACATTAAGTATTGTAGAGTTAAGTGAGTAACACGTTTATATCAAAATCAATATAAAAAAAAGCTTCATTAGATACAGATAATCAAAACACAAAATGTAAATTCCCTTTTGTTTAGATATTTAAACACCGCATGTTTTAAGAAGACGATATTATTATAACATCTAATAATCCTTACTCATATTCTAACACAATGTAAACCACCGCAAATATATATATACATATAAATACCAGCCAGTTAAATTCGAGGTAGTTAATGATACACAAGCATTGGTATAAATGGTAATAAAATCAGGCATTTGTAAAGAAAACACACTCACGCGATCATATGATTTATGTTCTTTATTAAGGTCACTCCTGTGTTTCTATTTATATTATTAACTACAACAGATTTACAAGTACCGATTTATTAAAAATCACGTGTACAAATCCCACGCTTGTTAAGCTTGCACGACAGTTATGAGTAAGAATTGGTCAAACCAGTGTTACTATTTATAGAAATTACCGCGCAATACCTTTATTTCTAGATTTTGGTACATGTGGAGGATTTTATTACACATAATCTCTTTAATGTTGAAAACGGTGAAACCCGCTTTAATTGCAGATGTAGACGTTCCATTCTGCCAACTATTCCATGTTTACAAAAATGGACACTATTTTCATAAAGTGTAATATTTTACATACAGGCACATGTAGTTCAATTTTATGTTTGAATATTTTAATAACACGACCTCCATCAGAAGAAGTAATCAGAAAGAACTTACATAAAAGAGGTTAATAACAGTATTAACAAAATGAAAGACAAGCTTTTACACATAAATATATTACTAAGAAGAAATAACTGGGCTTGGTTTTGTCGAAAAAGAAATTATATTTATAAAAATTTCAATGGAAAGTAAGTTAAAATCGTTGTTTGAGCCCAGTTACATTGTTTGCTTGTATTGTCAGTTGCTAGAGTCTAGCAAAATAAATAAATAAAAATAAATAAAAAAATAACAAAAATAAATTGGAACATAAGGAAACATAAAAAATAATCATAATCTGTTATTTAAATCAGCATTTACGAGTCTCAGTTAAAGCACACAATGTTACACACAATGTTATACACAATGTTACACAAATGTTACACACAATAAACACAATGTTACCCACAATATTACACACAATGAACACATGTTACACACAATGTTACACACAATGTTACACACAATGTTACACAAAATGAGCACAAATGTCGCTAAACATCATCATGCAAGCGTGACACAGTTCTTCATGTCTTCGAGGCGGTAAGCACATCTTTGGTATGATTATTTCGATGCACTTTTCTCTTGAACACCGTATACACTATTGGCAGAATTTGCCCTCTGTTGCACAAAATTATTGTCAAATATAAATCGGTCCTTCAATAGGGCTTCTTCATTCGCAATTACAGGCCTTTTCACTGTTATCTCTCTAATTAAGCTTTGTCGGTAGTGCAAAATGACAAAAAATATAATTATACAATTTAATTAAAAGTTTATGTTAGCGGTATATAGACCCTATTAAGCCATAAATCACATAATGGTGTATAACCTTAGTGGGACCTTATGGTGACCTGGAATATCGGTAGTAAAGATTGTAGTTCATCGTAATGTTTAATTCATGTTGATTTAAGAATGCACATATTAAAACAGTTATTTATCGAATACCTTTTTTGGTTTTTAATGGGGTTGTAGTATCAGAACCGGTGATTATAGTTCAAATATGTTTTAATTTGTATTCTTCTTCAACTTGTTGAATACAAGAACATTTTCCCATTAGCTGGTGTTCAGCTGACCCGTATTAACTGACTGGCATCGACCATCTTGGTTGTTTAGTTATTTCACGGAACGCATCGTCCATTTCTGCCAGGTTTACTTGTGTGCCATCGAAGATAACAAATGCATCGTCTACGGCTGCCTACGAAAAATGGCGTAATTTTCTTAACGACATCTGAACAACTTTGATTGGTAAATCACAATATCCGTAATCACACTGGCATTTCAGTCGGAATTCAACGAGTAATTACCGTCCACGAAACGGTCATCTGGTGAAACAGTCAAAGCAGAGCAATGTATCGACGAAGTGATCCGAATGTACGTTTCATTATGATTCATTTAAGGAAGGGGCTGGAGTCTTGAAGATGGCGCAAGGAACATACTTGTAAATGAGCTTCCAGTTTATTTCTAAGTTCGTCCCGCTCCTTTATCACTTTCGTGAGTTCATAGCGCAGTTCGGTTGTTATACCTTCTAACCTCTGGCATTCCTGAAAATTGCAAGCACATGTAGTTAAAAATTAATATACATGTATAGAGTAACTAAAACACAAACCAAATAAATAAAACAATCAGTTGGATATTATGCTTTGACCGTTAATTTGATCTTTGATGATGATGAGGAAGGGGAGGAGGAAGGGGAGGAGGAAGGTGATAATGGTGGTGGGGAGTGGTGATAATGATGATGATGGTTGTGGTAGTGAGGATGATGATGATTATGTTATTACTAATGATGAGGAGGAGGAAAGAATAGTGAAAGTGGTGATGATTATTATCGTACAGGTCATGAGGATGATGAGGATGATTACGGTGATTATTTATGATGGTGTTGACAGAGACATCACTTTTAATAATGCTTATCTCCCTTTTTAAGCAATATTCCCCAGTACAAACACGAAAAAGTTGTAACTTTATCATACACATACATATATACATTTCCTAACAGCGATGAAGTAATTCTGACCACCGGAGTGGATATAACCATTGTTTACTTAGGTCTATTTTTGGACAAAGTCTCGGAAGTTAGGAGGATATTAATTACAATCAATCAATCACTTCTGTTAGTCATCCTTATATACAGCAAATGCGGGATTTTACCATCCGCTGGAAGGGTAGAATCATTCCTCAGTATTTCCCTTCGCTATCCATAAGGTAAAACAGGACGTAAATTTAACGACGTTGATTCATAGAAACAACACAATGCTTTTACGGAAAATGGTCAGTCATTTATTTATTAATAACTTTAATTCGTGTTTGGAATGTTTACTCAGGGGCCCCAGAGCGTGGCTTTGTGCGTAACGAGTTTGTATTTTTACCTTTATAAACTTAATTCATTATAAATTATTTTTATTATTATTATTATTATTATTATTATTATTATTATACTTTTTATTAATGGATACGCCAATTACGTTTAAAGGTTTTTAACAGCTTTGATTTAAGTCATTTTAAACGCGATTTAAAAGATAATAACAATGATTATTTTCATACGCCTTGTAATTAAATTAAATTCAACCATCTCTAATAAAAATAATAAAATTTTAACTTTATCATAATATACTTGAGTTCTCTTCAATTATTTTTATATGACCCAATAACCTATAAACAACGGCCAATTTGCAAGATTTGGTCATTTACTCTATCCTTACCTTTTGCAGCTGAGATCCCTTATTTTTCTGTCTGTCTCGAAATCTTCGTGCAGCTTCCCTATTTTGAACCCTGCGTTTTTCAACTTTCTCCTCTTCTTCAGGTGTTAACTACAACAAAAAATATTATTCTCTTTAATGTCCTTGCATAATTCCCTTATATGAAACAATTATTTATAAGCAATACAAACCCTGGCTTATTTACTAACCATTACATGCAAGAGTTATAAACCACATTGCTAGATTTGGATTCATACTATATGCCCAAGTCTGACAAATTCTTTGTAAGAGATAAAACACCAGAACTGTGCTTTCTGTTGTTGTTTTTTTGTCTTAACGTTTTACGTTTGAAATGTTCGGAAAAGATGTTGTTTTCTTTCATTTTCCAAAATGATCCAAAGAAACATTTCATTATTTGACTCTTTAACTGCTAAAAACACAATTCTTTTCTTATTTTTTAAAGCCACCACCGCCCCTCCCTCCACTCCGACCCCCGATAAGACAAATGATTTGAATTGATGCCATGATTGATATATGGAGTCTTCCCTTGTCGACTCGGTTATTTGCAATTTGGCTATTTAAAACCCTCTGACGCCGCTAAATTGCACTTTCGATTTCATGTAAACCGCAAGCAGTTTGCGTGGTGTGGGCTTTTTATCATTCAATTTTTGTGAATGGAGGTGCGGCAGTGAAGAATTTCAGTATGCGCAGTGGGGTGTGCCTCTTTCAGGATTTGATCCCTGTATATTTCAAAGAACGCGAGTTTTCTCAAAATTACCCCCGAGCTTAATTAATAATATATACTTACGACATCTGGTATCGGTTCATTAAATTCCACTTTCAGTTCCCCTTTGCCTTCCTTTAAGCGTTTTGTCTGGATTGTATACTTCAGTTCTTGTTTTATCAAAGGATGAAAATTTCCATTTTCTGCTTCCTCTTCCGCTTCCTTTAACTTGGCATCATCACTGTCCAGACATGGAGGCAAATTTAAGCTGTCCGTGTTTACGGTGGAACTTACGTATGTTTGCTGAAATAGGGGCTCGCTTGATTCATTTGAATGAGTGCACTTGGACTTTGATGTTATCGGCCTATGGTCGTGTTTAGCCCATGGCTGCGCCATCCTGTCAATGGAGGAGGTCACGTCGTCTCTTGTGACGTCACACAGCCTCATTTCAGCGGAGTTAATCTCCTCTATGTCGTTGTCACTGACATTGTCAACAATAGTAGGGATATTATTATATCGTGTAGCCATATTTTCTAGACCAACGGTCGAAGTTTGTGTATCGCAAGACAATCCAAAGTCGTCAACAAATTGAGAGTATTCGGACTGATTCCTTTCCACGTAAAATGCTGGCACTATTTGCTCTGTACTGCTAGCGTCCATTATACCACAGAATGCACTGGACATCAAAAGACGATCGTTGTACATGCTTGTCTGGAAAAGAGAAAGTGGTTTCCCGACTTTAGGTTCAAATTTTATAGCAACCTATATTAAGGACTGTGATCACTGACCATTCCTAAAGCCTAATGGGAGTGTCCCGTGTATGTAACAATATGGAAGATATGGCTGAGGCACGGAAATGGGATGAACGGACGCACAGACGGGCTGTATGCGGCCCTTCTAGAGCATAAACAGTCTTCTCACATTCACTTTTCATATTCCACCACCACCACCACCACCATCATCATCATCAAAAACAACAACAACAACGATTTTAACCACATTATCACCATCGTCATCATAATTATGTCGGGTTCCTCTTCAGTAACAACATCATCACAAATAACAATATCATAATAATCATCAGAGCTATCATCTTTACCACGACTACCTTGATACAGTAACATTTACACCAACACCTTCCTCATCCTCATTTCCACCATCATCATCAACATCGCCACCACCAACAACAAAATGAGTTATCAGCAATAACATTATTGGATTAAAACATCAAATTATCATCGTCATCTTTATCGTTATCATCAGCAGCAGTCACCTTTTCACCATATATACAACGCATTTTTCAGAAAAAAAACGACTTTGTGTGTGTATTTTTTTTTCCAAACTAGCGATCCACTGTCTATGCGAATCCCGCGCCGTGCCTCACTGCCTTATGCGGCGCGGTACAGAGGCCATTCATTTCATTTCAGTATCTCATTGCAACAATATAGAAAATAGTGTATGTTTAATAAAATAGTTTATATTACTGAATGCTGTTGACTATATGTTGTAACCTTTGTCCCAATGTATAATCTATATTTTAAGTACTGGTGTTGTTTTTCCTGCTAGACACGTTTCTGATGCATTCTACATATGATTTACCATGGAATAGTTTTTAACCATTAGATCTACATTTTGATAGGAGGATATGTTTAGAAAAATGCTTATAACTTAAAAAAATGGCGATAGAAGTATTAAACTGATACTCAATTAAAGGTTATTGAATGACTATTATAATTGTGTGTCAATTATGCAAATTAGCACTTAAGAATATTTATAACTTTTAATGAAAATCTAAAAATATACTTTATGTTTAAAAAGATGATAAGATTCTTTTTATTTAAAAGCAATTTTCAAATAAACTCAATAGTTTCTAAAGTTATATACATACCCCTATTGTCTAAGACATGCTGATCTAAGATTCATAGGATTTGGTTCATTTTATGATGTTTTTATGATTTTTTAAAATTTATTTGCCTCCAAATTTTGCTCATACAATCTTAATGCATATTTTGGGTAGAAGTCAGCTTATAACTAACCATAACATTGAAGAATAATTTGTATATCATTCCTTAAGTGGAAGCTATCACTAAACGTAGATTTGACATAATTAATTAAACAAAATAGCCAACATGAATATTAATACATCTATTAGTGATAGCCTCCACTAAGTCTTAAGGAACAAAAAATAAATTATTCAAAACATATGAAAGTTAGACCAACATGTGTTAGACTAGTAGGTGTATTTACATATTTCTAGAAACTGTTGGGTTTGTTTGAAAATTGCTTTTAAACAAACAGAATCTAATAAACTTTCAAAAAAATAGTCTATTTGTATATTCTCATTGAGATATATGAAAATTCATATTTGCCTATTTGCATAATTATTTATTTCAAATCTAAGTTTAGGGATAGTCTCCACTTAAGAAACGATATGAAAACCATCCTTCATTGCCATGGTTAGTTATAAGCAGACTTGTAGCCAATATATGCATTGGGATTGAATTAGCAAAGTTTGGATGAAAAGAGACAAAAAAAAAATCATAAAAAATCATCAAATGAACCAAATCCTATGAAACTGTTAAATAAAAAGAATACATGTAATCATCTTTTAACAAATAAAGAATATTTTTAGATTTTCATTAAAATTTATAAATATTAATAAATGCTTGTTTTCATAATTGACACATGACCACTCAATAACCTTGCATAGAGTACCAGTTTAATACTTCTATCGCCATTTTTGAAAAAGTTATCAGCATTTTTTTCTAAACATACCCTCCTACCATCATATCACGATGTTTGCCAGTAGTTTTCATAAAGCCCAAATGAGTTTATGTTTGAGTACATTGGAGATTCTGTTTCTAGATACCCTAACGAACATTTTGGGACCAATTACAAAAAAGTCTAGGGGGGGGGGGGGTGCATTGCATTGGTGGTGGGTATGGTGCGCGGTAACCATACCCAGCTGCCGGACTAGATTCTTCTTTAAAGTAAGTCAACTTGGCGAATTTCAGTTTACAAACTTTCCTTGACGAATTTCAAACATATTATATGTCATCTTTGTTCCTATCGGAAATAATTATAGACTTCAAGCAAAATCTCGGTTTCATTTGTTTCGTAACGGACGTAGAACCGAATCTGACGTTTACCATACGTTTAATAACGTGGTTCAGACTATGTGCGTAGTTTGTAGGAGGACATTTTGAACTATACATATTTTCTTCAACCGTTTAGACGAACTGAAAATATATACATGCTTTTGTAAATAACTATATGTAAGTTATATATATATATATATATATATATATATATATATATATATATATATATATATATATATATATATATATATCTCCACATATACTGTTACATAACTATTATTAGACCTAGAACTATGAAATAATTTGTGTGAAATATATATATATTGTGTGTATATATATTTCACACAAATTTCATAGTTCTAGGCTTATAATAGTTACTAGTATGTAACAGTATATGTGGAGATCCCTAAACATAGATGCATGATCACCGTACATTTAGTAAAATCATCCAGAATGTTCTCGTAAGACTTCACCGTTTTCAAATTTAAGTGTTGATTAAAAGTAAGGAAAGGAAAAAAAGGTTTTCCGAGTTTTCAGTATTTATAATTGTGACTGTCATTCACGTATAACAATTTAGAAAATAATTTTACAGTTATTGAGTCCCTAGTCCCCCCAATTTACACAAACAGTGTCGATTTGAAACGAAATATAACCTGATCAAATTAATTTAATATTATTTATAATATTGAACAAAACTATAACAAATAATACAAAATATCCGACGTAGGAAATATCGTCAAACGTAGAAAACATAAACTTACTGTACGTTATAACCTCCTTCTTGGCTAGAGCACATATAAACAATGACAAAATAACACTAAGCCACGAGTTGCAACATCATGTGAAACATCTAAAAATAGCAGCTGGGAAAGCCTTTGGTGGGTTTCTCGATGTTTCGTAACATCTCGGTGTATGACTTCGGAATGCACGAAAATTGTCGAGTTAATACGATCTTCTGCGAAAGTCTCAAAATAACACAGCGAAGGTGGTCCAGCGGCTAGGTATGGTTGCCGCCTAGCCAAAGCCCTAGACATTTTTCATGGGTACCAAAATGTTCGTTAGGGTGTCTAGAAACAGAATCTTCAATGTACTAAAAAATAAACTCGTTTGGGCTTTAAGATAACTACCGGTTTCCATGGCAAACATCATGATATGTTGATTGGAGCGTATGTTTGGAAAAATGCTTATAACTTCTCCAAAATTGTGATAGAAGTAAAAAACTAACTCAATTAAAGGTTATTGAATGGCCTTTTATGGTCATGTGTCCATTATGCAAATTAGCACTTGTGAATATTTATAAATTTTAATGAGAATCTAAAAATATATTTTATTTTTAAACGATGATTACATGTATTATTTCTATTTAAAAGGAATAGTCAAATAATCTCAACAGTAAAGTTATATACCTAGTTGCCGGACTAAGAAGGGTGTCATGTATATGAGTGTAATTAAAACCACAAAGAGGGTAACAGATAATTCTTTATTTGAGTTATATTAATGTCATATTTTCTTTCTTTCAATTTATTTAACAACTAACTGCTTAATAATAGATTCATTATATATTATTTTGCTTGACATAATTTACTATTATTTTGGAACTGACTCGTATAATTGGCCAATGCCAAGAGTAAACTGTGTCTTGCTGAAGTAAATTATTTGTAACGAATTATGCAAACTCCTGAAGTTGTGAAATGCGTTGTACTGGAGCTATATTTCATAGTTGATTTTTTAAAGAGCCCTTTCCATATAAACTATTCCACTGTATGTCTGATTCTTAAATTGGTTATATTTTTACACCTATTTATACATTGTCCTATTTTTAGGTGTTGAACCGTGGTATATATATATAAGTGGCGAATGAGTGTACATGTGTATTAGTTGACAAGGTGTGATTGCGGTACCGTGTCTAAATTGGAAGAAACCTAAAAATAGATACTGAAGAGGCTACTTAAATTTCACGCATGCGCAGCAGCGATTTCCGGAATCCATGTTAATGATTATTTGACAGAACTAACACCGCCCAAGATTTTGTGTAAGGGTAAGCACCTTTAATTTGTATATAAATGAAAAAATATTAAAATAAATTAATTGACAGTATTTGTATCATCCTGTTTAAAAAGAAATTGTTACTCCTTATTCGGCATGCATTGAATAAAACGGAACCAAATACATCACTTTGGCGTCGTTGCGTTAAGAAAATGGCGGAGCTATTCTCTTCCGGTTATTCCTTCATTGAAAATTTAACCAAAAACTTGTGGTTTACACAAACACATACAATGTCTTTTTCTCCTCTGATATTGAAGCAGCTACTGTTTAGCATGCTTGATTTAAAAAAAAGTCTTTATCAAGTATATTGTGAACGGAACGTTTAAATGGAACGACCCATCCTACCTCATTGGTGAAATTTGGATTAACATAGTCTATAAGGATTAGGGAAAAAACAAACACTGGCACCGAACAGTGTGTGTGTGTGAGTTATGTGTGCCAACAGTGTGTGCTTATGCAAATGCTGTTAAGATATTGTGTGATGTGGTAAAATACATTGTTTAAGTATTTGAAAACGTATTCAGCTGTTTGTCTAAAAGGGGTGAGTCTGAGTTAAGTGTGAGTCACTAATAAACAATGAAAATTACCCTAGTTCATATGAGATGCTACATCTCCTATGGTTTTCATCATCATATAGATATGATCACAAGATCTTCAACAAGCATACCTGATAACATTAACCAGGACTTTTGAAGTCTGGTTCGCTGTGCATCTGAATTCCTAGTCAGGGCCTTAGATCATATGAATTGGCCACTAATAACTTCTAAAACACAATTGTTTATAGATCTCTTTTAACAGGAAATTTGACTTTCTTTATAGCCCAACCTGTTAACAAGCATAAATGATTATACAATAAACATACAAGAAACAGATTTCCAAGTGTCGAAGTTGCCCCCAAATGGTACGGAGGCAGATGATGATGTCAAGTTTGGCGATGTCATTTAAATGCAACAATTCATTAAATGCAGTATATTTATTTATATTTCATTCATAATTTGCAGTGGAGGCAAACTTGTTTTTTGTCCTGCAGCCTTTTATGAATCTGAAATGTGCCCATACAAGTGGTTTAAATGTCTTTAGGACCCTCTCATCATCTGCATCCAAATCAAGTGAGAAACATGTATACGGGCTTACGAAAGGGTAGGGTTGCTTATGTAAATGATTATTTAGATGCATTTTTTATCTAATAACTTACACTATCTTGCAACGCACATTATGATAACTTACAAAAGTGCATCATAACAAGCAATTCTTTCGATGTCTTTAATCTCCTGATTTTCTTTCTTTGTTACCATATTGTAAAGTATTGATAGTTTCACATGGTATCACAATAAGGTATCATGGTGTCAAAAATCACAAAAATGCATTGACTCTATTGTCCCAGCTCTAGTACCTAATACCTAATTACAGCGAAAGTTGAAAGCAGCTGTTTTAATTACTTGAAATATTACAGTTCTCCCAGTTCTGCAAGAAAATGTCTCCTCGCTTAACAAATGTGGGGGTTTATAAATGATAAAATCTAACCACATATTTTGTGTTCTAAATTAATCCACATTCCTAAATGTGTTACAAATTTATTCTTCCTTTGTTTTTCAATACTTAACACTTGCAGATGACATTATGTGGCATTTGTTCTTTTTGAACTTTTGGAAAGAGAAACCACTATAGAGTGTGTACATAGCAGATGTAACTACCTTGAGAATTGTGTTGATGTTTTATATAAAAAAAAATGAAAATTCATATGCATTTACCTACTAGTACTTAAGCTGCTAATGTAATGACTAACAACTGCTGTTCATCGAACACAATGTCAGAAAAACAATACACAAGATTGAAAGTTGGCATTTCATTTGGAATAACTAGAATTATCAATTATGTTTTACTTTTAGCTATAATACCATAAAGCACTGTGAGTACAATTTTTATTTAAAATGGCAGTTGTCTGTTTTAATCTCACTGGAAAATCGCAGCTTACTGCATAGACCTACTTTTTATTTTTGTCAGATATTGTGTGTTTCGTATGAAATAAATTTTGGATGTTTGTTGATAAATGTCACCAGAATTGAATCTTGATTGCATTTACGGCTGTGATGTCCAAAAACTTCATTAAGTTAGACACTTTCATGTTAGTCAACTTGCCGTTGTTTTTTTTTACAAACTATAACTATTTACTGATTATATTCTGTCAAAATACCTGCAAACTTAAAGGTTCTTTTAGTACTGAAGTCGATGTTGTAATCATTGTTTAAAGTACATCAACAAGTCATTATTGCACTTGCCATTAGTTTGAAAAAAATAAACAGGATCAAAACAGAGCAAAAACAGGATCAAAACAGAGCAGTCTTATATCTATGTTTTTCATTGTAATATAAATACTGGGCTTGTATTTATTTACCTCCAAATCACTTTACTAAGTTAGAAGCTAATTCTTGTTTATAAAAGTCCACCTTTTTGTTTTTGTGATGGCAACAAACCACCTTTATGTGGATTTGCAAAGTGCTCTTTCAGATGTTAATTTTTAATGGTTCAGAAGTGGAATAAATCTGCTGCATTTACAATGATTATTATTTGTTTTTATTTTATTAACCAATGCTCTTACATGTTAACAATATATTCTGTAGTAGTACCATACCATTTTGCCAAGGTAGAGTAATGTGCTGTTAAAATTTCAAGAGTAATGGGTTGTGACATGCTTGACATCATTCATTGTTGACACTTGTTAATCATCGCAAAAACATGTGCAATTTGTCTGGACAATGCAATAGAAAATTTTCCGTTGGCAGTAGACTGTAAAGGTAAGCAGAACAGGCTGCTGATCATGCAGTTGACACAGATTAGCAACTGTGTTTGCTAAGCCCCCTGTAACAGGTGCAAATGTTGCCCCTGAGATCAACTAATTAGCCAGATTCAGAAGACTTGTGAGTAGTAGTGGATTATGCTTTTAAACAAAATTGAGCTGACATCGTAGGCATATAGCCAACACTTTTTAACACAGGTTAGGAAGAAAAGGTTTGGTCTTTAAATATTGTATTTAATAAAATGGAATATGTGTTTAACTGATATTCGATTAACTGGAATCAATTGTATTTTCAATTAAATGTTTCATTTTTTTCTCTTCCAGATTGATATAACAGTGGCAGGATTGATATAACAGTGCCAGGATGCAGACTATCAAGTGTGTAGTGGTAGGGGATGGAGCCGTGGGAAAGACATGCCTTCTCATCTCATATACAACAAATAAGTTCCCCTCAGAATATGTACCAACTGTAAGTATTATAGTCTTTTTGTCCCTCTAAAGTTGACTGGATAAAAGTTCTTCCAACTTATATCGTTTCCTTTAAACTGTACACTTTCATGGTAGTGCAGTTAATGTTTTATCTCATGGTTGGTCTGAGCTTTGGAATTGGAAACCTCTGAACCAGAGTCAATGCCGAACATTAACATAAGAACAAATACATTTTCCATATCAGTAGCTGTGTTTGCAACTTCTCATTTTGCTGACAATCAAACAGGCAATAACATTAAAACTCATTTGAAATTTAAAACAATGTGTGTGACATTTCAGGTTTTTTTTTTAGGAACAGGGGAAAACGCTGGACGCAAGTCAAAAAGGGGAAAAATCGAGCGAAAAATGCAAAAATTGGGGAAAATTCAGTATATTATATATTTCTTTATATTACTTTAACTATCATTAACAAGTCTTAAAAAGTCTTTTAGGGTTAGAATAAGCCTAAAGAGGCATGTCTCTTTGATTCCTTCAGCTGTTTCCAGCCTTTGGATAACATAGACATGACACCTTACATTGGTGTATTTTTTAGCAGATGCCTTATGCCTTTCACTGTTTCTGTGAGTTTCAAGTCTCCTTGGAAGATTATCACTTAACACTGCACCACATGAAACATAGGGCACATTAATGTCATTTGTCGATGCAAACAGTTCACACTATTTGCACATGTAGTGTTGGAACTTTCAATTACCATTGGGAAGTCAGCAACTGATGCAGTATTGCAAGCCAACTGTTGCTGTTAAGAAAATGTGGCAACTGTACTACAAGTACATGTTGATTCGGGACGAGATTCTTCGCACAATGTAGATTGCCTACTTTCGCTAGTTTCGGTTTCATTTTTATCAGCAATTTCGATCACATCTGATTGATTGTCTGATTGATTGTCGAGATCTTTCTTACCCTGCTCACTAGAAGACGGTGTCTTAAAAACGTATCAATTCGTTTGAATATTTTGCATTGGGTAGTTTTATTTTGTTGTTTTTTAATTTTCTCAAATTGTGAGACATCGTGAAATATGACGATGATCGGAAATAAACAATTACTAATCTGGTGTCCGCTATCTAAATTGGTTCTCATTATTACAAATACAATCAGAACTTCTCGGATAATTCTGTCCTCGGGACAATCATCATGATTCGTGAATTGTCGGAGGTGTTCCGATTGGGAACACTAATAATCGGATAATTTGCGAATCATGATGGTTGTCCCGAGGACGGAATTTACCTGAGGCGATCCGATTGCTAAGATGCAATGTCCGTAATGCAGCGAGTCTGTATTAGTAAAACTTGTCAAATATTATACTCGGTATAGTGCGTACGTAGTACGTAGTTTTTAAACAGAAGCTCACTAAAATGTGCAGATTTTGGATAAAACAGATTCAACTAAACTAAAAATTAATCTTTGATTTACTTTTTGATAAACATTTTACACTCTACAAGAGGAAAAATGATTTTCGATGGGGAAAGTTTTTCGGCTCAGTTTGTTAAAAAAAAACAACCCTGCATTTTTGCAGGTGAGCTGTCTTCTTACTATTTGTCAGTCTCTTGTCACATTGGTTTCATTTCCAGATATGCAAAACATTCTTTTTAAGCATGTGTGCATGACTTCAGTGTATCAGGGACATTGTTGTGCAACTTTCACTGGTTATTTTAAACCAAAAATAGCTTGCTTATAGACAACGCCATTTTCAAATCAATGGAGGCTGCCATTATATTATCACATGACCCTCCGCCATACAGTGGCTGGCATGACAGCCACAGTACAGCCACTTGCTGTGCAAGACTACAATTCTTTTGTTACAAATAGAATGTATAATAAACTCAGAAGTAAGACTCCTGAAGTTTTTGTCTCAATAAAACATGTCATCACACCAACAGAAGTATGTTTTTGTTGACTTATAAACCTCTTTTTTTTATATTAGACTAGGCGGTATTTTGTTTTATTGGTCGATAAATTTTTTCATTATAACTTTTTTACCATACATTGAAGATAAATGGAAAACAAGCCTCTAGGACTTGTTGTTCTAAACTATACAAACTACCAAATGTTGTGAGAATTTAGATGATGTATAAACATACATTTTTAAAAAATATAATTAACCCAAAGTCATTGGATAATTATTTAAAAAGACAACAACAAATGCCTCTTGCACAAAATTACTACAGCTGTCTAAATTTCGTATTCTAAATTGCGAATGCGAACAAAAAAATCCATATAAGTATTAATTGCTTAAAACAGAAAATCTTCATTTAAATTACATAAGCAAAAAAGAGTCTCAGTATTACTATGGTTGATAATTATTGTGTTTTGTCACACGTTCATATCTGCATCAACTGAAGCTTCTGAAACAGCCCGATTTATTGTTAATGTTTATATTTTTCTAACTTTGGCCACGAAGTTGCTGTAGCTGTTTTATTTCCTACTGAATTTATTAAATAGCTTGTCAATTTGGGATTTATATAAATTACATGTTTTGGAAAACACACACAATTAAACAATTGATCTACCAACTGTTTGGGTATTAAAGAATCAGGCAAAACCATCATGACATTAAAAAAATGCAATTTTGTACACTGGAGAAAATTTATGATGAGTTTTTGCATTCTCATATTTACCAAAACGAATTTATCAAAAAAGTGAAATAAAAAAAAAGTTATTTAATGTGAGCACATTATAATACATTGAAGATCTTAATGGTAAATTGTGAATAGTAGGAATTAACTGCTAAAATAATAAGGGAAAAGGGTAATTTTAAGTATTTGTGTTGTTTATGTGTGTTAAATAATGAAATAGTTATATAGCATTAATTAAAAATGCTAACATAAATTATTCTAAATCATTAATCATTATAGCAAATGCGTATCAACGAATAAAGAATATGTATATAAGCACTCTTAGTTTAAACAGTATGCAGGGTTCGACGTTAACTTTTTTTAGAGCTGGACCAGTGGTCCAGTAACTTAGAAAACTTACTAGACCTGACCTGAACTGGACTAGACTAAAATGTTAAACGCATAATACACATACAAGTCATACTTAAATCAAATTGTTATATGAGTTCAAGCATTGTGTTGCAATAACATACCAATATAACAAAGTATGAGACATTTTTGACTAGAAAATTAGTATGAAACTTAACATTCTATTAATGCAACTTCTGTATGATTATACTTAATTTTGTAGACCAATACAGGTATCATACATTGGTAATTATATGATCAGAAAGTTAAGTATGACCATACCTATATGACTAGACCTTTTCACACAACTGAACAGACGGTTACAACCCAGGAATCCTTTGTTGCACTCCATTGCTTGCAATTGATCCTTTTACAGTCAAGAACTGCCACTGCTTTTAAATTACACGATGACTGGACAGGTCGTTGAGACTGTATGAAAACAGTGACTTAAAGCCATAATTGGACAGCTACTGTTGGAATTCTTGTCTCTTTATCTCTCCAGTCGTGCCCTATATAGGTGAGACAACTTGAGCAGTCTCCATACCTTTTACGTGAGATTGCACAGTAGGTATAACATCAGGATTTTTAGTACCTTTATTATATAATATGCCAACTGCGGATAAATCCTACAATGTTTATTAAATGTTTTTTAACTTATTAACTCTTAACATAACTACATTTTATTTTGTTGGTAGGTTATTTTCTAAAATTCGATGTTTTCTTTCGTATTTTTGACATTTCACTTTTGACACTTTTGGCATATGATGTCATAGCATTGTAGATAGTATTCGTGGTTTTGTATCGCTCACATTTTTATTTAAATAGTATAAATAATAATAGGACAGTTCCGTTAACATTAACAAATAAGAAGTTAGATGAAGATTGAAGAATTAAGCATTCCTATCCGCTTAACAGTTAGTATTACGACATTGGATATTTGTCAAGTGCGTGGGGAAAAAAGCCTCGTTCTGAAAACACAAGCCAATGAGTGAAAACATGTCAAGGTTGTTACTTAATATACTGCTAAATATAGCACGTGTGGGTTTCGAACCCTGAGTATGATACTTTTGAAATTTCACATAGTAAAATCTGTGCACACTACCATCCCTGTGACCAATTTGGCCCACTAATTTGAATAGACCTCCTGTAGGGCTGCTACATTAATCAGGGTAATAAAACTTCGTTGGGTCCATAAGTTAAGTGGCATATGGCAACTGACCGATTGTCTTATCATTACTGCTATGACTTTATGGCTTCTTTACTTGTTGGCAATAGACTCGTTTTTACTGTGAATGATATAGGTGTGTTTGGAAATATAAATAATTATATTGATGTCACATGGATATTGTATTTGCAAAAATATTTCAGTATTTAAATGACACGCTTAATCGCATGTTTTAGGGAAACATGTTGATTGTAATAAAATACCCAAGTGAAAACGTATCATACATTCCCAGACTCAACCCTTTTTAGTGCAATGCCAGATTCAATTATTGTATGGTTCGACAATTTTTAATGTTGGCCAAGTTGACGTATAAGCTGTTCTAGGTTGGCAGGGCTGAAACAGCCGCACAATGGCTGACTAGGAAGATAACTCTCGATAGGCTGATTTCTGGCATTGTCTATAGATAAGTCTTGATTATGATCACTATTTAGTTTTGTTGAAACAGAATTGTCACGTGAGCAAATTAGATTTAATTTTCAAAGATTCCACCTTAAAGTTGCATACGATTTTATTAATGTGAAAAATATAAATAACTCCAATAGCTGTCTCATTTTTTTACTGTAAGAGAGTCTTTAATATTATCCTTTTTGCCTGTTACCTGTAAATAATTTTTGAAGCCTGCTTTTGCACATACAGTGTTCAACACACAAGCATAGCATAAGTCACTACACAAATTGCTTCTTGTGGACTTGTTAGTCAACTGTTTGATCAGTGTTAGAAAGCCCTCATAACTTGAAATACTAGTATAAGGTGCTTATTGACTCAACATTTGGACCTGCAGTTTTTTTGTTTTTTTTTGCTATGTAACCAAAACTGTTTAACGGCTACATCCCCACCTGAAAAAAAATTCCCCATGAGCTGAAAAATTCCCCTCGGTCTGAAAAAAATCACCTATTATGGCTTGTTTGTCTTTAAAAAATCACATTTTTGTTCAATTCGTTGCTGTTAAGAACACACAGGGTCCATTTCTGTTTCCAGAATGTGTAAAAACTGGGGCCTGGTAAAAACTGCGGGTCCAGAATCAGAGTCAATAGAACTTTCGGCCGTTTGTTTTTAATAGTAAATAAAACGTTTGATTTTTTTCTCGAACTCGTTACAAAATTTGCATTTTTATATAATCAATAGACAATATTGACTGCATAACGATATCACTATCAAAGGTGTGATAGTTTGATTACGGAACTGCTTTTAACTATCTTTTATGCTGTAGTTGCGATGTCACATTATAGCAGATGCTATGTAAAAAAGTTTAAAAAATCTGATTCTTCTGGTACCAAAAATTTCAATCATTTTTCTGGGTAAGTAGTACTCACAGTCTAGAGGAAATGCTAGTATCTTAAGTGATTCCATTCCAACAAGGATAAACTGGTAAATATGTTAATGGAATTCAAGGTCAGGAAGATGAACTCTCTGAAATGTTTCATTGTTTATGACTCTTTGGACTGTTGTTCCAAGTTATATATTTTATTTTATTTAGAGTTATTAACCTGTTTTGTTAATATAAGGGTTTTCACCCAAAATGCGATTTTTGCAAGTTTTTTCCCCTACCGAAAGGCCAGACCTTTTCCCCAAAATAAAAAAAATACCCCTTGAGCTGTCTACTGAACACAAATTTAAACATAATTTATTGTAAAATCAAAGTATTAGGTTGGGTTGTAATGTATAACTCTTTATGATTGAATGCTAAACTTACATGTCATTGACCTTAAACTTTCATCACCTCACCTCAAGGCATTTCCTATTATTCAAAATTGTGAAACTTAAATTATTTTTGTTAGAAACATTGAGGAAATCTTGCAATTTATACATTTGCATTACAAAAAAGAAATATTGATGTATGGGGCTGTCATGGTATACTGGTATATTGGAATACTAAGTAAAATCAATACAGTACAGTGATACACAATGAACATACCGTTTTTGTTTTTTTTTAAATTTGTAATCTTTGGTTGCTGCCACCTTTTTTGCAATCAAAGTTAAAGATATTCGTATAAAAGCGATTGCCGTTAACCGACTGAAAAAAGTAGTCCGATGTCAAATTCATGTTTGGGGATATCATTCTAAAATGCTCTGGAAATGCGGCATACTAGATTTGCATTTGCAGTATTCCTTTCAACAAGTTGAACTAAGTTTTAGCTTTTGATTTGACAATATCTACTAGAATTTAAAATTTACTATTAATTTAAAATTTTACTTATAACCTTTTATTCAGCAGTTTAATCAAACGCAGCCATTGCAAATTGTAAACAATAAGGCCAAGTCGATTGTGGTGGGCCATTTCTAGGAAAATGATCACATATCAACAAAGAAAATTGTTGAAGTTGTCACATTTTGTGGACATTTTGATGAGCATGTAAGATACAGTGAAAGTACAACCAACATTAAATTCATTTGTGAATTGTCATCACCCAAATTAGCGCACTACACTGGTTTGATTTTTTGCAGTTAATTTGTTTGATTGTTTTTATTTTGTACCTTCTAGTCCTATTACTTTCTTGTTTCTGTATTTACTTGTTGTAAAGCTATGTCATATTACACTCAGGCATTTGTTGTTCATGCAGTTCATTATAATTGGGTGTAAAAGCTCCTTATAATAGTTTGATCAAATATGGCACTATATTGTGGTTCACAATGCAATATGCTCTACATGTATCACAATATATTGTCGTACATTTCAAGCATATCTTGACAACCCTATTGATGTATATGTTACAAAAATTTGAACAAGATGTGTCAATTAACCTGTTTTGACCAGTGTAAATCTAAAAAATCATAGCATTGCTAACAAATTCATCTTAAAATGACCCATTTGCTAATTTCATACACTATAATGTCACTAAATTGTCTCTTATTAAGCTCTCAAATGTGGCATGCAAAGAATGTTTTTATTTAGCATAATGAATAACAACTTATTTAAAACAACAATCACAGTAACTTTTGGGCATGTGGATTTAATATTAGGCAATATATTTTTATAGACCAAAAAGGACATTAGCGAACCTGGTAGCGCAGTCGGTAGAGCGTCGGCTCCAGGCACGGGAGGCCTCAGGTTCGATCCTGATACCAAAGTTATTAAAATAGGTAGAGTTATAGCTCCCTTGCTAACGATCAAGCAAATATAAGGGTAGTTCCAAGACTGGTTAGCCCGGTGTCAGGATAAAGTGACTAGGTGTGGAACCAGGTGTTCACAGCATGCTATACACAGTGAAGGTAGCACTATATCTGCTTCAAGTGGACACTGTCTCCAGATAACTGAAATACTATTGGTGGGACGATAAACCCAATAAACATAAACAAAAAGGCAGTTGGTCTGAGTGAAATGACTGAAATACTAACCATATTATGTCTCTTTACCATGCAGGTGTTTGACAACTATGCTGTCACAGTAATGATAGGAGGAGAGCCATACACCCTGGGATTGTTCGATACGGCTGGACAGGAGGATTACGACAGACTGAGACCGCTCAGCTATCCACAGACTGATGTCTTCCTTGTCTGTTTTTCCGTTGTTTCACCATCTTCATTTGAAAATGTCAGAGAAAAGGTAAGAGTATGCTTTCAATTGTTTAAAAATTTGTTTGGAGGATGGCACAGACTTTTTGTTTATTAATTGGTTGGAAAAATGTATGTCTCTGCTTCAGCTAGAATTTCAAGAGGGCAGGTAAAAATAGCATTTTAGATGCACAGTGCAATTTCTTGGCAATATGTCAATATCTTTAAAGCAGGGTTTTCCCTTGGCTTTGCCGACTGGGGGTCATTTGGACCCCCAGACATCCATAATTGGGGGTCATTTAAAAATTTTGGGGGTCATTCTTAAAATAACAAGCAAACACTGATTTGCAGTATTTGGACCTGGTTCATTGCGCTTTGAGCTTGCAGACGAAAGAAACTGCGTCAGTTTTGTTGCGACATTTTTTTTACAGACTGGTTATTACTTTTGTCGGGTTTTGCGGTAAAAAACCCCAAGAAATCTGTGATACAGTCTACATGTTCGACTGTGTCTTCCGCTGAGCAGCAAAGACATAAAAATACGATCAATGCACTGTAAACCCGTCTGTCTGGTGACTGGTTTGATTATGTAAACCCAACTAGCGAATAAAAACCGTCAACATTAGCGAACCAGTCTGGTTAAAAATGAAAGTAGAAGAATAAAAATTCAGACAATCAATAAATCGGAAAGCAAACTGAAACGATAAAATATTTTCGTTCCACGCTAACCTGCGCCCATATGGACGCATCGTATTTTATTTTGAGGGTCATTAACTGAAAAAATGCGACAATGACGCAGGATTTGTGCGTCAGGGAAAACCCTGTTTAAAGGAAAAACAAAACGATATAATCAGTGTTCAATAATGTTTAATTAATGAATTGCACATCAGTAAAAAATACTTCAATTTAGGAGAACACATGTAATTAAAAATAAAGACTGTTTCGACCCCTCAATGGGTCTCATCATGTAGGTGGTAGTTATTTTACTGTACTACTACGATCCTCTACAACAGTCTGTTCCCATCATTTCTGTCTTTTTAATACTATGTTTTTTATTACATTATTAGCATTACATATTTTAAACATTACAGATGGTATTTCATCTAATTGTCTCATTGTACTTTAACACAAACCAAATGTGAATGGGGTCAAGTACACACAATGCAAGCCCAGATGTGTGGGGAAAATAAGGAGGGAATTGGCCCAAATCACAGCAACCAAAAAATTGTGTTAGACTAGATTATTTATCTGCATAAAATCTTGATCTTCAAAAAATCTTGGATAAAATTGAAATTTCATCCCTTGGTGTCAAAAATTATTTTAAGGTCAAATCATTATGCACCCTGTGAGCTTCCTAACAAAGTCTTCTGGACCTATCTTCACAGAATGTTACAAGAATTTTGTCTGCATGGTTTTATTTGTGTAAAGATTTTCTGAACAAGTAACTTGTGGTCACTTTTTGCCAAAGCAACAGTTGTGTATGTCTTGTCATTAGGTTTCGAAGCATTCTGTTCACCAGGTTCCTCAGTTCACTGACCCAGGGCATACATGGTCCTTGTTAAGTCTCGGTGACAAATGGTTCATATTTTTTTTATATTTTTTCTATCAATAGGAAAGACTATTCTGGTTACGCCAAAGAATTGCAGCTCCTGTGACAACTTTGTTTAAAGTAAATCTTTCTACAAATGCTTTTGTCTAATGCCATTGTGATGGGGCTTTATCCTTAATGTACAATAATAAACATTTTGTTTTCAGTGGGTACCAGAAATCACGCACCACTGTCAACGGACGCCATTCCTGCTTGTTGGGACGCAGATTGATTTGAGGGATGATGCCTCAACCATCGAAAAATTGGCCAAGAACAAACAGAGACCTGTCACATACGACGCTGGAGATAGACTGGCCAGGGACCTGAGGGCTGTAAAATATGTTGAATGTTCAGCATTGACACAGGTAACTGTGAGAGAAAAAATAAACAATTTCAAAACATTGGGCTGAAGACTTAAAAGAAAGGAAACATGAAAAGCTAACCATTAAAGATAGAAGCAAAAAAAAAAAAAATCAAGAGTAGTTCTCAGGTACAAGGAATTTTAATGCCTAAAAGTTCAATGTTTTCAACTTATTTGTCATTCCAATTTGTTTGCCTGACTTTAGTTTGCCTGACTTTATTTTTTTTGTCAGGCGTTTTCCTAGACTATAATAAGAAGCAAATAAAAGACTTAAATCAAATTCTTAAACAAACCTTAGATAAAACTCTATCTGCCAGACTCATTACATAGAGGACACAGTAGGCTACAGTAGTAAATTGAATGGAGCTCTCAAAAGCTTGCTTGTCAAGTTTTCCTTTTTTGACTTGGTGCAATGGACGGTCTCCGTTGTTCATCGTATTTCTGTCTCTTTGAGACGAAATGCAGCAGCAATATAAAGCAGGCTCTCTTTTGTAGCCTTTATGTATATCAGCTTACATCAACACATTCAATGATTCTGTTGGCCAATGGTAATATGGATTGACCAATCAGGTGGTTCATGTAAATACTATAAGGGACATAACTCTGACTGAAATATTTGTGTGTTTTTTTATCATTATGTGAGTGATAACAATTTATTATACTTATGCTTTTATCATAGAGAAAATTTTATGCTTTATATTTTTATTCATTCAACCTTTTCTACTGATTGACGTGACAAATGCATTACAATGATGCCAATGCAAGAAAAATGTTTTTTTATTACAAATTATGCTTGAAATACACAACTGGCATATATAAAATTAATGCTTCTATTAGTAATAAGAAGCTCTGAAATTGACATGCATTTTTACAACATTCTATTGACAACATTCTAGTGGCATTTGTTTAGAATGAGAAGAATAGTTTCATAGAACATGTATTATTTACCAAATAAAACAATTGAATGGGTTCATTTTTCACATGACTAATGTTAAATTGTAAAGCAGACATAAACAGCATTTTGGATAAATGGTGATTGAAGAGTTTCATTTCATCAACACTAAACTGTAAACTATTATGCAGTTCAAGTGGCACTTGGCCTGTGGACAGACAAGAACCCCTTTCTTTCTCAAGCAGCACTTGTGACTTGTTAATAAGTCTCCCTTACACAATAATAAAGAGCAATGGATATCTTGATAGAAGCAAAATTTGCTCTTAATAACATTTCAGTTATTTTAATCTCTGGGTCTTTTTCCGGAAAATAATAATGTTGCTAAAATTGTCCTGCAGCATATTTGTGTGAACACAATTAAAATAATATGAGGATAGTAACTATAGGTGTTCATTCTGAGCAATGATATGGAAATAGACTATATTTAGGACCTAACACCAATAGAAGCATGATGTTATTGTGATGACAAACAAAAAATATCTAAAACAGATAACATGTTTATTTTGTGCCTGTTTACATGACAATGTTACTACATAGTTAGTAGTGACTTAGACTTTTGTTTGAACAGTCTATTGTGTAGGGGGTTCCTGTGGTAAATGGATAGTGTCGTCAACTTGTAACTTGTCTTGACTAATTTGTCCCTTACAGTGTGGGTTCAAGTCCTGGTTGAGACAAATACATAATAAAGGGTTTTCATTCATGTGAGGGGCACCTGTGGCGTAGTGGTGGAGTCACTGATTTGTAACTCCTTTGACGGCTTAACCTCTCACCACATGAGTCCCGTTTGGGGCGAAAGACTTAATGTGGGGAAGGTCTTCCAGTGGACTTGTGGTGCGCCAGTGGTTCTACCCAGACGTGTCTGTAGTCTTCCTCCACCTAAAAAGGGGATGTTGCTGTAATGATCATAATCGGTCGCTGCAATGTATTTCTAAAACAAAACTAACAAACTTCTGTGTGACCTGTGGTGGTCCAGCAGATGCACTTTGACACTTGTTCATGATCTTCCTGAACAAACAAGAAAGCTACATCTTAAAGCACATAATATAATGGATAATTCTTATCATTCTTAGTGCAAATCAATCAAGCTGAAGGAAAACAATATAGATCCATACAGGATCTGCTAGGATCTGTCTTCTGCACTATTTGCTGCTACTCAGGTCTTGCAGTATGACTTAAGCTACATTTAGTTAAAGAAGTTGTGAGTCAGATTGGTAAAAACTAGTAAAGATTATTGGTAAATGCGGCTGGCTAATCACTTTTTTTATGGTTTTCAGAAAGGACTCAAGAATGTGTTTGACGAGGCAATATTGGCCGCCTTGGAGCCGCCGGAGCCCAAAAAGAAGCGCGTATGTGCACTACTGTAGAAGACTGCCTTAAAAATCTGATAATACATGTTTAGTTACTTATCAATAATTGCCCTGCAACTTCGACCTGACACCTTTGAAACTTTGAGACAGTTTATTGTTCAGAAAGGTTTATACTATGATTTATTATAGAATTTGTTGTTTTAAATTTTAGTCTACAGCTTCTTCGATCTGACAGCTTTAGGACATTGAATAGTTTAATTCAAGGAAGTGGGTATCTTAAGCAATTATTTATAAAATGATTTTTTTTTTACAATTCTACATAGGGGCAATTAGGGAAAATATTTCCTGATGAATTCTTCATCAGTTGTACCAGGTAAAAGAAGAATTAACAATTTCAATGACACCAACATACTGATAAGTGTTGTGTGCAGGTTTTCATTGATAGCTGATTGCCTATTTAAATAAGATAAAATTGTGTTGGAATCAATTTTTTTGAATTTCTAATGAAAGGGACCTCATTGGCCAGTTAAACCGCATATAAATTTGATGTTAAAATCCTGAATTAGGCTGAAAATTTTAAGGATATTTTACTATTCTTTATCACAATAATTTATTATGCCACTTACTTTGTGCTCTTTTAATTATTGCTGAAAATCTTACAGTAGTTCTCAAGCATGAATTATTCACCAAATGGCTTGGGTTTAAATCTTATAGTTTGTATTTATAAAGGTTCTTTGGTATTGTAATAAATGAACTTGAAATATCTGCTAATGAATGAAAAAGCTGTACCTTGGGAAAAAAATGTTTAAGTAACAGCTTTTTTAGCTTCAAACTATTGTTTGCCCTTCTATGTCATGATTGTGAATTTTTTTCAAATCTAAAAAATGTGGTGTGTGGAATTTGCAAACTGGCTTTTACTTGGTTACGGTTTAACCTAGAGTTGAAAGACAAAGCCTTTGTCGATAATTCGTTAATTGATAAATAATGTGTCTGGTCATCATGATGGATGAAAAAAGTTGCGAATATTATTTAGAGAAAAGTACATTTAGATACATATTTAACTGGTTTAATCTGTTAGTTTACTTTGTTTCTGGTAAGAACCATTGTATTCTAGATGTTATTGGTTGAATTTTTGTGCTTAAATATGTCATGAAATTGAAATCGTAAGATTTATAATTGGTATTATTACTTATTCGGCGAGTATGTTGTTTTATCTTTAAAATGTGTTAGCCATGAGTTAGTCTGCAGGCGTAGGCTAAATGTCAGTAGGATTCTTGATTTAGTGGAGACTTACATTATTATTTTATCCCAAATTAATTCATTGTAAATAATTGTAAAGGCTTTGCATTCTGCAAAATAAAAACCAAACTTAAGATAAAAAAGAGTATGTCAAGTATCTGTTAGGTTATACATCTAAGATGACATAAACATTTGTAAAACAGCAAACAGTTAGTGATGAGCATGTTATTGGACACGAAAGATTAACCCTACAGCAAGCAAAAGATCCAGATTTTCTTTCAAAGAATGTTTGATTGTATTTTGAAATATACAAGATTAAATAAAAGTCTCAATAATATTGGACCACTATTTGTATGTTATGTTTTCCGCATGATGACTGATATCCTCCTTAGTAGTTATTTTCTTGTCCTTTTTTCTCAATAAGGCTATCAGGGTGGCTTAACACCTTATTTTTTAAAGCAAACATAATGTCATACCTCATGATATTTTATTCTTTGTTACAATTTATTTAAGGTAGCCTAATTGTTTTACCTTTTTTCCCCTTTGGTGACTTGATCTTTTCTACAAATAAGAACATTAAAGATAGAAAGGCATGCAACTTATTAGGATTTGAACACATTTGGGTGATTGTTGTTTGTACATAGACTGTATTTAATATTGCAAATGGGGTTATTTTAAAGTAGTTGAATTGGTACTTACAGTTTGGATGTAATGTCATGAAATGGAGAGAAAGCAGTAGATGGTACATGTTGGTTGTTAGGTTGCAACTTTCATGGAAGTGTCAAATCACTGATTCTCCAAAAATAATTACTTTTCATATGGATATTTTGATAAGTGCATTTTCATTGTCACCATATCAATCAGATATAAATGTTAATCAAGTTGTCTTAGAATTTGTTTACTCAGTTAATGCACAAAAAATGGTAAGAGTTAAAAAAAATGTATGTTTATCTGATTTTTAACCCTTATCTCACAAGTAATCTCTCGATTTAGAATTATTTGTAGATTAAATTTGATGTGAGATACAATTCTTACTTAGCCAAATTAATATTTGAAACTTACTTTTAGAAAATCTTTAGATATAATATTTATTTAATGAAGATATAATATGGTAACGTTTTATAAACTGGGTTGTCTTCTTGCAGATAGACAAGTGCTGCATACAATCTCCTTCATTATGCACAATGAAAGTATAAAATGATTTTTTTTAGATCATTCACAAGACATAATGTATGTTTACATAAAGTTTATATTACATTAGCTTGAGTTTCATAAGCTAAATCTTAAGATTATGAATGGACATGGAGTGAGATACCAATTTTAAAAATTAGTAAATTGTCAACAGAGGTTCCAGATAAAAGTATATCTTAAATCTTTATTTATTCTCTACTGATGTATTGCTGGCACTAGAATAGTCTCGGTGAAGATTTTTTTGAGTACCCACAGTTTAAGATTGCAACCCTTAAATTTTAGTCTGCTAAGCACCAATTGATTATGCTAATATATAATGTAGATCCAGATCAGCTGTGAGTTATCATATCAGTATAGGCACAATTTGTGCCAAGCAACGATGACTATTATGTACAAATTGACAAGAACAGCTGGTTTAGGTTTTATGAGATTGACTTTTAATACCTGGATCTTGAAATTGAAGAATGATCTATAGTCTCTGTTATATTGTGTGTATGGAAGTGGCTTACAGCTGAGTGTATGTGTAATCAATAATCAAGATTATGTTTGGATGAATTTTCCTGGCTGCGAGTTCCAGAAAACAGACAATTTTATTTACAATCTTACATGAGTAATTGATATTTCTTTTCTTGAACTTGGAAGTCATTCGTGCAATCTTGTTATTAACCTATGATTGCCACTTTTTTTGTCATTTCATGCCTTCTTTAGATATTGGATACATTCTTGAAGTCAATACATGCTGTCATGTCTTGATTTATGTTTGTTTTATATATTGATCTTTTATAATGAACATTTTTGGTAGTTGTATGATATTTGCATCATTCTAACAAAGAAAACCTATAAATATTTGAGTTAAACATTTTAACCAGGTAGCTTACATGCATTTGTCACACTGACAAAAAATAATAGAAATCAGAAAACCAACACAAATATTAAATGGATTTTAATCACAAAAACTTAAAAATTTGAGAGGCTGTTGCTTAGAAAAAAGTAAAACAAAGTATTTAATATTCTTCATTCTGATAGGATGCAAGACAAACAGTCTTGACTCCAATTTTTAGAAAATTGCTTTTCAGTTTCCTTTTTTTGAGACATCTGTTTTTAAGTGAAGATGCACATTCTGTTTAATGTAATTATTTTTTTAAAATTTTGTTTCTTAATTTATACATAACACATAACTTTACCATTATATTTTGTTTTTCAGCTGATATTGTCTCGCAAACTTGGCGTTCATTGGTCTTGTCAATATTATATTTTAGCATTTTGATTTTTCCTTAAAACATTTCACTTCAATGATTTCACATCAAGCGTTTAGTCTTGATTGTGTTATAATGTGATGGTATGATTTCGTAAGGAAAAATTAAGGTGTAAAATTTTGCTTACACTTGTTCAATATTATAGTAATGCAGTTCTAACAAGATACAAGGTCAGGCAAGAAATGAAAACCCAACACTTCACATGAAAAATACAGTTGTATCTATAGAAAATCCCAAGAGTAGCTTAAACTTACCTTCAATAATTTTTTTAAAATGGAAACAAGCGATGCTGTTTTTGTAAAAATATTAGAAGTAAACAGTAATGTTGACTTGTGTAAATATTGTGCATTGCCGTTATTATAGTTAATCCATGTGTTTTATGACAAATGATAAGCAGAAGACTGAATTTTGAAACAGAATAATTATCCTACATATATTTTATGTAACTATTGATTGAGTTTCTTTATTTCACACAAACAATGATTGTTAACTATAGGTAGACAGTATAAATTATTCATCGTTACAGTTTATGCACTACATCTCCTGTGGCTGATTGTGATTTTGTCCAAGTAATTTAAAAGCAAGAGTCCTAGCATTAATTTATAAGAGTTTACTTTCATTTTCTGTGATTCACTTCTTTATTTTGATAGCAAGATTCAATGTCCAGCTGTATTACTTTGTTATTCTTACAGTAGTGCTATTATATGTTTGCTTCAACCCCCGTATTGATTATTTTGGGAAGTATCTCATGTTGCCTTTCTTCTGCCGTGTAACAAAACCATGTTTGATTTATAATTGTATGTGTTTCATATGCATCAGACGTGGCTGTGTCAGTTTGCTATGTTTATAGTCTATTCTCTTTCTCTGTCTATTGCATTATCATTGTGTAACTTGATTCGTCATTATGCTAATATATTCTGTACATTTTCTTACTCAATAAACAATTTTCAAAGAGACCCATGTTGTTCTTTTGCACTCCTTTATTTGAAGAAAATATATGAAATTGTTAAAATAGGTGTATAACTTTTTTCAACTCATTTTGGTTTGGGCTTAAAACATCAAAAAGTAATGGAATCTGGATATAATCAGGAAATAAAAGAAACAGTTTGAGATAGATGTACATTCCAATAGTTTTATTTAAACAATAGTCTAGGGAAATGTTAAATGTTAATGAAATTGTTATTACAAATCATACCATTGAACATTTACAACTAAGTGGAATGTGTGTGTGTGCGGGCGCGTGCGTGCATGTGTTTAGATCAACATCAACACTGGTGAACACAAGTTTGATCTACACTATGGCCACACGCTTTTCGAGACGGCAGTGGTAACCGTAGCACAAAAACAAAACCTTACCCGGTGTTACAAGTACGAGTCCTTTTTCGTTTTTTAAAAGGCTTTGTATCAATCGCATCACCTCGGCTATTTTACTTTTAGAAATAGGCCTCGGATGTAATATGAGAGAAAAGTAGCCCCAACAAGATGGCAGCCTTTTTCACAAAGACCATTATACATAATCTGAATCTGTAGTCATAAAACATTGCTAAATGGCACAGTTACAGCAAAAAATTAAAAAAAAAAAAAAAAAATAATGAAGAGAGGCAGAGGGAGCTATTTTATTTATTCGCCTACATCTACGGACAAGAAAGTATGTGAAATAATGTTTCAAGTATTAATATGTAAGTCTACTTTTTGTTACACGAGGTCAAATCAAATCAAAATCCTCAGTTAATTTTGTCCTCACAACAATCAACCCTCTGATGTATCTGGTGTAATGGTACTTACAGACTTGCTATCGTTTTGTTTGCCGGAAGAAGAAAATGCCATAACAAGTTACCCAAAAAGCCATTGGTATAGTGTATAGGATTATTGCATCCTATAAACGTTCATCTATCAATTTTTTACATTTAACATCTCTGGATATACAACAATTACTTCATTTTCAGCAGAGATAACAAAACATTTGCCCTTATTGTTAGTCCCCTACCGGTGTTCACACCGGAGGGACTATAGGTTTACCCTCCGTCCGTCAGTCTGTCTGTCTGTCCGCTAAAAATCTGGATCCTTTGATAAACTATTAAAGCTAGGCGCATGAAACTTGATATGTTAATAGGTAGCAATGTGTACAATATGCACGCGCAAATTTTGGGTCGCCACCTTGAAGGTCAAGATCACAGTATGACCTTGAAGCAAAATCGTGTCTGGCCCATAACTTCGTCCCAAAAATGTGTGTGTGTGGGGGGGGGGGGGGGGGGGGCTATAATGGATTCGCTTTGTCGCGTCCGTCCGTCCGTCTCCATTAAAGTGTCTGCTCTATAAATCCTATACCAATTGAAGGATTTTCTTCAAACTTGGCTGAAATGTTCACCTCAACAAGGGGATGTGCAGAACCCATGTTGCCCATGTGTCAGCTCAAGGTCAAGGTCACAATTGAAGGTCAAATATCAATCAAATATTAGACATGTCGTGTCCGCTCTGTAAGTCCTACACTTATTGAAATATTTTCTTTAATCTTGGCTCAAATGTTCACCTCAACAAGGGTATGAGCAGAACCCATGTTACTCTTTTGCCGGCTTAAGGTCAAGGTCACACTTCAAGGTCAAAAATTGACTTAGAAAATATTCTTAAATTTTAACATGTATTTGAATATTTCTGAAACTAGAAAAAGTATTTGCTTGAAACTTAAAATATATATGAAGTGTCACAATTAGGATATGCAGGTCAAGTTTCATAACTCTGTATTGCATTTTGACAAAGTTATGCCCCTTTTAGGTCTTCAAATTTACATACAATCAAGTATTAGACAATATGTCGTGTCCGCTCTATAAATCCTATACTAATGGAAGAATTTTCTTCAAACTTTACTCAAATGTTCAACTCAACAAGGTTATGTGCAGAACCCATGTTACCTTTGTGCCGGCTTAAGGTCAAGGTCACACTTGAAGGTCAAAATTGAAAATGTTCTTAAATTTTAACATGTACATGAATATTTCTGAAATTAGCACAGGTATTTGCTTGAAACTTAAAAGATATATGACGTATCACAAGTAAGATATGCAGGTCAAGTTTCATAACTATGTATTGCATTTTGACAAAGTTATGCCCCTTTTTAAGTCTTTTAATTTACTTACAATCAATACTAGACAATATGTCAGGTCCGCTCTATAAATTCTATACTATTGGAAGGATTTTCTTCAAACTTGACTCAAATGTTCACCCCAACTGGGCAATGTGCAGAACCCATCATACCCTTGTACCAGCTTTGTCAAGGACATTGATGGGGGTATGAATCGCATTCAGCGATAGTTCTAGTTTGAAGTCGGATATTAAAATAATTTCACAGAAATGATCACCATATTGAGATGACGTGTCGCGTGCAAGATTTGGGTCGCTACCTTGAAGGTCAAGGTCACAGCATGATCTTGCAGCAAAATTTTGTCCGCCCCATAACTTGGTTGTTTAAAGTTTGATTTTACAACTATTTCACAGAAATGATCACCATATTGAGACGACGTGTTGCGAACATCATTTTGGTCGATACCTTGAAGGTCAAGGTCACAGCATGACCTTGCAGCAAAATCTTGTCTAGCCCATAACTTTGTTATTTGAAGTCAGAGTTTATAACTATTTCACAGAAATGATCACCATATTGAGATGACGTGTCGCGAACAACATTTGGGTCGATACCTTGAAGGTCAAGGTCACAGCATGACCTTGCAGCAAAATCGTGAAGTTTTGGATAGCGCATTCAGGTGCACTTACCTTAAATGATAGTGCATTAAGGTGCTCATACCTTAAATAAAGGCCAAAAAATAAATGTCATGATAAGTTAACAATTATTTAGGCCAGGTGAATTAATTTTTTTTATGTGAACCCCAACTGTAGATTTCCTTGTTTATTACTTTATTTTTAAGCTATAATTATACAAATACAGACTTCAATCTCAAATTAATTATAAATGGCAATAAACAGGCGCGTATGATAATTAAAGAACTTTTTGAGGTACCGGTAGGGGACTACTGAATTGCCCGCAATACTATTAAATGCTTGTTTTGATGATGTCATAGGCACCGACCTGTTTCTTTTCACGGGGCTTTCCTCATGCATCCGAGGGATGATTCGCGGAGTTAAAACTGACGTGATAAACACGTTCTGTATGATATGACTTAAGACAGTACACGTGTATAAAGGTGTTGGATACAAATAAGTAAAATACTATTTTCAGAAACCGCGCCGACCTTACAAAACCGATTCGTGTGCTGTAGCCATGATTTGAGATGAAAACTTGCGTTTAGCTGTAAAGGTCTGGTGTGGATAATCAATGCATTGTTCATAATAAGCAATTTTTATCATTTGATTGCGTTATAACTAAGTGGCTGGAGCTGCTTTACGATGGAGGAAGACTGAAGCATGTACCGAGAATCCCGATGTGTCAATACTCTTACCTTCGAGGTTCTTTTCCGAACGTGTACGGAAAGGGCCAAAGATGATTCGAATGGCGTTGTATAACCTCACTTGTGGGCAAGAATTGATCACTTCTGAATATAAAGTTACTGCAGAAGAAATAGTATCTTCACTTTATAGATCAACAATGCACATCGTCTTGAAAGTAATCCTTTCTGATTCCCTTTCGATCGTCGTGCTTTATGTGTCATTTGCTTGTGAACACTCTAGAGGCCACAGTTTTGATGCAGTCTTCAGCAAACTTGGTCAGAATGTTGGCCTGCATGAAACATTGTCTTAGTTACTATAACTGTGTCATCTGGAGTCACTTAGTCAAGTTTTCGGAAACCCTTCTCAACAAAACAAAGGCAACATTTATGGCCCAATGTTTACTAAACTTGCTCAGAATGTGTGAAAAACTTGATAAATACGTACTGACGACTTGTGATCAAAATATAGGTGAATACGCTATATCCTAGAAAAATCTGTGATCACACAAAAGGCCACATTTATTCCCCAATCTTCACAAATCTTGGCCAGGAAATGTCTTCATGAACAAGCATTTGATAGTATTGCGGGCAATACAGTAGTCCCCTACCGGTCCCTCAAAAATTTCTTTAATTATCATACGTTCCTGTTTATTGCCATTTATAATTAATTTAAGGTTGAAGTCTGTATTTGTATAATTATGGCTTAAAAATGAAGTAATAAACAAGGAAATCTACAGAAGTAGCGTTCAATTTTTTTTTTCAATTCACCATAATTGTTAACTTATCATGACATTTATTTTTGGCCTTTATTTAAGGTATGAGCACCTTAATGCACTATCTTTTAGGGTAAGTGCACCTGAATGCGCTATACAAAACTTCACGATTTTGCTTCAAGGTCATGCTGTGACCTTGACCTTCAAGTTATCGACCCAAATGTTGCTCGCGACAAGTCATCTCAGCATGGTGATCATTTCTGTGAAATAGTTGTAAAATCCGACTTCAAATAACAAAGTTATGGGGCGGACACGATTTTGCTGCAAGGTCATGCTGTGACCTTGACCTTCAAGGTAGCGACCCATATCTTGCTCGCGACACGTCATCTCAATATGGTTATCATTTCTATGAAATAGTTTTAAAATCCGACTTCAAATAACGAAGTTATGGGCCGGACACGATTTTGCTTCAAGGTCATGCTGTTACCTTGACCTTTAAGGTATCGACCCAAATGTTGCGCCTGCATATTGTACACATTGCTACCTATTAACATACCAAGTTTCATGCGCCTAGCTTTAATAGTTTTTAAGTTATCAAAGGGTCCAGATTTTTAGCGGACAGACAGACAGACAGACTGACGGACGGAGGGTAAACCTATAGACCACTCCGGTGTGAACACCGGTAGCGGACTAATTACTGCTTCGTATCAATAGATTTTTCTTTTGTAAAACATAGGTCATTAGGTAAATTGCTAGAAAAACCTTGTGAAATCACCAGAGGTCACATTTGTGCCCCAATCTTGACCAAATAATGGAAATAAATGTTTTTGTCTGCTTGAAATCTTAGATGAAACTGGGTCGCATGGGACTAAAAATACACGCAGGTCACTAGGCCAAAGAACTGTTATGTGAACCGTGTCATCCCATAACCTAATTAGAATCTTATACTGCGTGGACATCATGATAGGCTAATGTGTGCAAAGATTTGCTAAACAAATTGTGATCATTAGATTCTAAAAGAACAATTGTATTTAGTCTTTTGATTACAATTATAGAGTACTGAAAGCCATGCACCACAGGTGACGTATGCATGGCCATCATAGCCCTCTTGTTAATTAGTGAGAACGCTTTAGGACAGCAACTGTGGCGTAATTAAATATTGAAGGATAGCCTATTATTGATATCATCTTTTACTTAAACGTGTAAAAGACGATAATAATAAGCTAAGTGTCTTTTTATATTGCATAGATGGCGTATATAAATATACATACAGACATGGGGAAATAGGGAATGATGTATTTTCTGCAATGTAAAACGAGTCTCAAAGTGTACATCTTACTAACTGATCTATAAACATTAATTATGCTGCATTTTAATTCATACCAAGTATTTGTTTTTCTCAGTCTACATGTTAAGTGCCCTGGAAATATGGCGTAAGACTTAGCAGCAGATCAAGCAGGTAACAGGCTGGTCTGGACCAACGCCAGTTGCATAAACCATATACATACGTTCTTATATATGGAAAGTGATATCCGCCAATATTCAATTTGTAATTTGCAACAGTGCACATGCTTACATTTGTTATTTGTTTGAACAAACGTGTTCGTTTGTACACGTATCTAATTCACATACAATATGGAAGTTACAAATCTCAAGTCACAGTTCCCATGTCACAAATTGTATGTTCGCTGACAATTTATAAGTTAAAAATCTCAAGTCACAATTTTCAAGTCACAAATTACTAATGTAAAAGTTAAAATTTGACAACATTCAGACGCTAGGTGGCGATACCGCATAAATAGCCAACGTTATTTTGCGCTAAATTGAACGCGTGTCTTTAGCACGGATAAGTTATTAATGAATTATTTAAATTCTGCAAGTATTTTTACCATATAGGATCTTTGATTTCTTCAAAATAGATTCAATTCAATATAGTAATTACTAGTAATTATCGGACGTTTCCAGAACAACATTTAGGGCTATACTATCTCATTCACATTCGGATTTGTTTAGAATGCATTGGAATTGAACTACAACAACAGGGGGTACGTCATGTAGCGATTATACTCTCCCCAGAATCAAATGCCCATGTAGCTCAGTTGCTAAAGCACCTGCTTCTTGAGCAGGTCTTGGGTTCGATCCCTGCCCCGGGTAATGTGATTTGTCCAGATTACTTCAATGGCGTCTAAAGGGTATACCTGGCTAAAAATAAAGAAGGTTAAACGCTGTCTGCCCTGGTAGTCCAGGTGGTAGAGCACCTGATTACGGAGAAGGATTCGAACTCCATCCAGAGTACCGGAAATAGACTTTTGCAAGTTTGGATCACTTCGGTTCATTCAGGATGTATGCGGTTGGATGAACGAGAATGGGACCATAGAGGTTGAATCGCGGGGTACGGGCTGTCAGACCTGGGAGATAAAAGTATACGAACAACAGTGAAACGATTCGTACAGTTTGCGGAAAAAGTAGATAGGTGTAAATATGGACCAACTTTGATGCATGTCTATAGTACATGTCATGAATTATAATAAATACATGCATCGTGCATCATTAATGTGCCACTAACACTGAATTACAAGCTGTCACAAGATCTTCAATAATCATACATGAACTGGTCCTATGCAGTGTAATTTTTACATTAGAGATTTGCGCCTCTAGATTAGTAACTTGAAAATTAGATGCTGGAAATGTGAAATATATTCGTGATTTTCGCCCCGCGATTTGTAACTTGTAAATGTGAAATTGTTCAAATTTAATGATCAACTGTGAACATTTTCACTTGATATATAGAAGTTTGGATGTAATTAGATAGCGGTATTTAGCATATGCGTTGTTGCAATTTACAGATTGACACATGAAGTAAAAAAATCAGTGTAAAGAAAGTTAGAAATAGTAATTAAAATATTGGCAGATATCCCTTCCATACTTATATGGCAGACCGAGTCAGACTGAATTAAAAAATGTCGAAGTATTACAGATATTCGTGCTGTAAATTCAATTATAAGGGACATAATCGATACAAGTATCATGATAAATCAAGGGAAATAATCCAATTTTACTTACTAAATTTATAGATTTACCCATCTAAAGCATCAATCTCCTCACAGCGATTACGTCACGAGTTGCTACTTAAATCTCTGCCCCCAGCAAGGATCACGTGACGATAGAGTATCACGTGAAGTAAACATGGCGGCCTCCATAAACTTTAAAATTTGACTTTCATAATTTCATATTTCTTTCATATTTTAAGTTACTTTTTATTTTTAATATGATAATTTAATATTTTTAAAGGATAGTTACTATATTTTGAGGAGATAAGCCCAGAAAAAAAAACACACAAAAAAAACTGTCCGCCTGTATTTGGGCGTAAAACTTGCTGGTGGCAGTGATATAATGTACTGTCAAAGGAAGTAATCACTGCGGGGAGTTTGCTAAAGGATACTTTGTTTTCAGTTTAAACCTCGGGAGTGCTCCTTGGTTCGTTTTGAGTGTAGATATTTCGGACCGACACAATTATTATCATTTTCAATGCCATCAGGGTAAAACCACCAGCGTCCCACAGGTCCGTTAAGTTAACATGGATTAAATTTAATGTAACCGAAATTAAGTTAGGCCTCTAATATAAAACAGGAGCATGGATACTTATCTGACAGGTAGGGGAGGCCCCGGGTTCGATCCCGGGCCGCGACATACCAAAGTCGTTTAAACGGTAGTAGAATTGCTCCCTTGCTAACGCTCAAGCAAATATAACGGTAGCTCCACGACTGGTTGGCCCGGTGTCAGGATAATGTGACTGAGTGTGGTATCATGCTAGGTGTTCACGGCATGCTATACACAGTGAAGGCAGCACTGTATATGCTTCAAGTGGACACCGTCTCCAGATAAATGAAATACTGCTGGTGGGACGATAAACCCAATCAATATAAACAAACTAATTTGACCTGAAAATGTTGTAAGAAGACCATGAGGACATGAAATCTGCATTGTGACGTCACCTATTTTTGGAAAAATCTTTGGCCCGAGATATGTCGGAAACAATCAGTTCTCTCCGAGCTACGCCTTGACTTGAGCACTTATCATATTAAAATGTAAAAATACATGAAAAGTACCATAGATATGAGTGTTAACTTTATTTTACAATTGCCAAAACTGAAAGTATTTTATATGAGACGCCTCACGGGTAAATGGCACAAATGATAAATTGCAAATCCCCGGCTTCGACTACTTACGAATCACATATACGAAATTGAAATAAAAAAAAACACGTATGTGTTAGCTATATAGACACGTGATTGGTACTACATTGTAAGCACTTGTGATTTGTTTTTCATACATAAACAAGCATGAAATTATGTTAGCAGTTCGATTTAATTCAATTATTTATTTCGATTTCGGAAAGGTAAGATTATCTTCTTAAAAGTTATATATTTAAAAAGAATATCCATGAAAACCTAGCAATGTACATCTGTTGTTATTGAAGGTAGTAGGTCTTAACGTAATATCTATCGTTCATGGGCAACAATATGATCGCGTAACTGCTAGGAGTAGGCAAAAGCCACGTAGGTGAGAACACCGCCATTATTTCTTGTAAACAAGTAAATCTAGTCAAATCTGCACACATTTATCTATTTAAATAGGGTCCATTTGAACCGGTTCGTAGAATTCAATGCATGTTATATGGACTAGAGTTAAGAAACGACTATAGGACCTTGCTGACAACCTTACGTCTAACGATTCCCAAGTCACTTACAAAAGCACTATAATCATACATCATCATAAACTGTTAATGACATTCTTCTGTCTCTACAATCGAGTCTGCACCTGAATATTAATCTATTTGTGGCACAGCGGCGGCTGTGGCTGAATAAGCAAATGCGGGAGCTGCAGCATCTGCCACACTTGCTGCAAGTGTGGTCCGTGGTGGGTACTATGGGTGGAGCAGTTGTAGGATGAGTTCTGTGTTGTTTGCAGATCTTCCTTTCCTTGTGCTGGATCTCTCTTTTCTCCTCAGCATGCTTTACGCCGGTTTTGACATTTTGCACGCCAGCTAGAGCGGTCGGAGGTTGCTGTTTCTAGATCTGCCGGGTTTCCGGATCTGCCGGGTTGATATTGCATGACTTCAGATCCCTCTTGCCGACATTCTTGTAGCGCAGGGCAGGTCGTCCGGTTGGTCGTGTTCCGGGACAGTCCTTTTGAATGCGGCCATCGTCCATCCTGCACACGTGTCCGAGCCAGCGCAGGCGCTTCTGGGAGAGGGTGGCGAACATGCTCGACATGCCTGCATGGTCGAAACATCTGTGTTGGAGATGCGAGCCTGCCAGGTGATGCCGAGGACTCGTATGAGGCTGCGCATGTGGAAGGCGTTAAGTCTTCGTTCTTAGTGCGTGTACGGGGTCAAAGCGTCACAGAAGGGTGCTCATCTTGGTAACCTTCATCTTTGTGTTGAGGGTCAGCATGAGGTTGTACCACATACGCTTCGCTAGGCGGGCCATGAAGGTTGCTGCTTTATCTATCCTGAGCTCGGCATCCAGGGATAGGTTGCTGGAGATTGTGGAGCCGATGTATGTGAACCTGTCCACTTCCTTCAAGGGATAATTGTGAGAGTGGTGCTGACATCCTGACCCATGATGTTTGTCTTCTTGAGGCTGATGGTGAAGCCAACCTGTGCATGCCTCCGCGAAGAGAGTGATCAGTCGCTGAAGGGCGGCTTCCTTGTGAGCAGTGAGGGCGGCATCATCTACAAAGAGCATCTCCCGGATGAGGACCTTGCGTACCTTGGTCTTTGCTCTGAGGCGGGCAAGGTTGAATAGGTTCCCGTCGCTCCGTGTGTGAAGATAGATACCATTTTCAGACTCGCTGAATGCGTAGCGCAGGAGTAGGGAGAAGAATATGCCGAAAAGTCGGGGCCAGGACACACCATTGTTTAACTCCGCTCCTGATTGGGAAGGCGTTCGATGACGCTCCGTCGTACTGGACAGCCCCAGACATGTTGTCATGGAATGACTCGGCCATCTTCAGTAGCTTGGGTGGGTATCCAATCTTGTGGAGGAGGGCAAAGAGACCAGACCGACTGATCAAGTCAAGCGCCTTGGTCAGATCAATGAAGGCAAGGTACAGGGTACGTCGCTGTTTGTGGCACCTTTCCTGAAGCTGCCTGAGAAAGAACACCATGTCGATGGTTGATCGATTGGCTGGAACCCACACTGTGACTCGGGATACACGCGGTCATCAAGTACTTCACTGCAGAGGCTTTTTCCACGATGCTGAGGACAGAGATCCCACGATAGTTGCTGCAGCCACTGCGATCGCCCTTGTTCTTGTAGAGCGTGACAATCTCGTATCCCGCATGTCTTAGGGCATTGTTCCCTCTTCCCAGCTCTGTAGCAAAAGCTCATGGATATGTCCAAGAAGGGAGCTCTCTTTTGCGGCCCTCACAACCTCTAGTGGGATTCCGTCACTGCGGGGTGCTTTTACCGCAGGACAGTGAGTCAATTGCCTTTCTGAGTTCCTCAGTGATTGGTGGCGATTACATTACTTCCATGATGGGCAGTGGGGTGGTTTTCTCCATGGCTGTGTCATTAACAATGTTCTCTCTAGAGTACAGCTCCCCGTAGTGCTCAACCCATCTCCCCATCTGCTCGCCATGGTTCTTGACGATCTCGCCGGAGGTGGACCTGAGCGGTGCGGTTTTGATGACACTAGATCCAAAAGCTTTCTTCATCCCATTACAGACCGCACAGGTATTTCCACAGTCTGCAGATGTCTGGATGTCACGTCAAAGCTTCAGTTAGTAGTTGTTGGCGCACCTACGGGTGACCCTCTTGGCGTTGTTGCGGGCTTCTCTATAGGCGGTCAGTGTTTTCTCGCAGGGCTTCCTCTTGCACTAGAGAAGCGCAGTACCTTTGGCAACTAAGGCAGGTTCCATCACTTCAATCCCAGCCTTGAACCAGTCTTCACTCTACCTGGCTCTCTTCCCGAAGGTGTCTGAGGTGGTCTGGTATATGGCAAAGCGGATAAATCCCAGCGTGCTGTGGCGCTGTCTGTGGGGCAGTCTTCCAAGATCTTGTCAATGCCTCGGCAAAGCATTTGCGCAGCTCAGGTTTTGGAGTTCTGGTTGTATCGATGTGAGGCAGGCTCTCTGCTTGGAGCGGTGGATCCGTCTTGGTCGGAGACACACCATGCTGCCAACCAGGGAGTGATCGGAGTCGCAGTCGGCACTATGGTAACTGCGCGTGAGGAGCACGTGGTTCAGCATGAGTATTCTAGTGATGACGAGGTCCAGCTGGTGCTAATGCATTGACCTGTGATGTCACCAAGACACTCTGTGGTGGGGCTTGGTGGAGTAGAAGGTGTTAGTGATGGCGAGGTCATGAAAGGAGCAGAGCTCAAGTAGCCACTGTCCGTTCTCGTTGAGTTTGCCAACGCCGAAGCGTCCGATGCAACGTAGCCCTCCCGCCCACTCGGGCGTTGAAGTCTCCGAGCAGGAACAGGTTTTGCTTCGCTGGGATCTCTCTAATTCTTGTCTGGAGCTCCTCATAGAATGCACCTTTAGCCTCGGCTGTGGAACAGAGTGTGGGGGCATAGACGTTAAAGATGTGTGTAGGTCCCGAGGAGGTAGTGAGACGGAGTGAGAGGATGCGTTCGGTTCCCTGTGAAGGAGTTTCGACTGATAACAGGAGGGAGTTGCCAACTGCGAAGCCAACCCCATAGAGTCGGCGCTCATCTGACCAGACATTGCCAAAAGAAAGTTAAGTCCTTCTCCTTGAGATTGCCACTGGAAGCGAGCGAGTCTCTGGAGGGCGGCGATGTCGACATTCCGCTTGGCCCGCTTGTGGTCGATGATTGCGGTTTTCCTGGCGTCGTCTACTTGCTGACGATCGTCAAATAGGCCGGGACACATTGGTCTGACATTCCGGGTTGCCAGCAGCAGCTTTTCGCTTTTCTTTCGGTGTTTGCCTGGTGCTCACTTTTACAACAAGTCTGTCAATTTTATCTAAGCTTCATGCTACACACCGACTCCTCCCACCGTCGAGAGCAACCCCTAGCGCCTGGCTCTACGCCAAACGAGTCTGGGCTTATCAGTGGTGTCTGCCCCTCCCCGTGTTGTGTCTACGCTGAGACAGCAAAGCTGGACTAACCTCTCCAGGTACAGGCCTGGGCGGGTGGTATGGAGATCCTAGAGTGCCCAGTGTCAGGATCCCCCTCTCAGCATTACTGGCAGAGTCCGGCGGAAAGGCGAGCCGATACGGCCGGTGCTAGTACAGCTGCAGGGGAGGTGCCAGAAGGCACCACAAAGCTCAGCCATCTGCCTACGGGTCTCCGTACCAGATTTTCTATCTGGGTTTACTCCCATAGCCATTGACCAGCCAAGGCCGACCTGTAACTGTTACATACACAAACTCAACAAATGGATGAGTCTTAATGTTGTCTTAAACGATTCTTAAAGTGTATAACTACCATAGAATAAGTACTAACTATGTATAAAACTGCACGACTACTACTACTACTGTTACTACTGCCACTACTACTACTGTTACTATTACTCCTCCTACTTCTACTGTTACTATTACTACTGTAACTACTATTAATAGTATTCATTTAATACTACCACAACTACCACTACTACTACTACTACTACTACTACTACTACTGTTACTACTACTTATGTTACTAGTACTATTACTACTACTACTTCTACTGTTACTAATACTACAAATACTGTCGCTACTACTACTCGTAGTACTTATTACTACTACTGTTCTGCTGCTACTACTACAACTACTAGTACTACAACTACTACTACTACTACTACTACTGTTACTAATTCTACCACTACCACTACTACTACTACTAGTACTACTACTACTTTTACTACTGCTACTTCTGTTACTACTACTACAACTACTACTGTTACTACTACTACTGCTACTACTGTTACTATTACCACTACTGTTACTACTACTACTACTTTTACTACTTCTACTACTACTACTACTACTACTACTACTTCTACTACTACTACTTCTACTACTACTACTACTACTACTACTTCTACTACTGTCACTACTACAACTAACTAGCCTTATAATCATAGTAATTGTCATTATATTAAAATAATAATGACAGTTTACCTGTTGCACGTGAACAATGGGGAAACGTCCTGGAAAGCACAGAAATTGCTCTGATGAAGCTATGGCTTCGGCTTACTACGCAATAAAATCACGCAGATTGAGCATTGTACGTGCCTCGAAAACCTATTCTGTAAGAAGAATGGCATTGGTTGATCGATTTCAAGGACGACTAAAGCCTAATACTTAAAGGCATCTCGAAAGGAATGTGGTATCCCACTGAGCCAGGCCCCCACATGCTATGACCAGACCTGCTAATTGCTGGTCATCACTGCAGGGAGTCTTTAGCCAACATAGTACTAATCTGTCACAGTAATACCTCTGATGGGTTAATGCAAAACTAAATTACCTGCTAGTATGGATGTGAGACAGTAGGCTAGTTTTACACAAAGCCACAAACATTATTGTTAGTGATAATGTGGGTTGTTTACTATATGACCCCTTACAAATTATTTATTGCATTAATTACTAGGTGTCAATTTTGTAACTGCAAGATTATGTATTTATTTCATAGCTAAATATTTAATTTTGAAAAAACATAAGAGATACAAGTTTAAGTATTCAAAATGACTCTGAAGGAAATTTTTCTGACAATGAATGACTTTTTAAATTGCTTTTGTTAGAAACGTTTCGTTACATTTTACAAATCAAAATAAAATATAACTTTAAATATATATGAGAACTAAAAGAATGAAAGAAATAACAAAATCAACCAACAAAGTAAGAAAGAAAACAAATAAAGATTTATATATATATATATATATATATATATATATATATATATATATATATATATATATATATATATATATATATATATATATATATATATATATATATATATTGGATTGCATAATTGGTATATTCACAACTGTTTCCTTTAACTGTGAATGACTATGTTCAACCCCCAGATATAGCATACATACACTTGGATCTTGAACAATACCTGTGTGACAGACACATCGTTACAGACTGCGGCAGCCTGGCTTATCAGAAAACAGATGCCCTCACATGCTGGGTGGGGCAATAAATGGGGGGGGGGGGGGGGGTCACTTATATAAGGCTTTTGAGATGCCTTTAAATGGAGTCAGCACTGCACTTATAAGGGAAGAAGAGCTTGCACTTGTAATGTTATTTGTTTGTTGTCTCTATTGAGACATATATTATGAAGTAATAAATGATTGTATTTGATAACTCAATGGAGAGAAATAAAAAAAACACAAGTGTGCCGTTCTATCATTTAATCACAACTGTATTGTACATGCGGAGATCGCGACAGTGCAGACTCAGTACAGTGAGCATGCGCAACATTTGGAACTACAATGTATAGTCTTTTTCAACAAAGCTAAATATACTACATATCCCTTCTTTAAAAAATTAAAAGTAGATCTAATAATTATAATCTTACTGTTGCAAATCTCTATTCCAAATGTTCTATTCCAATTATTTATATTTGCATGCATTAAAATTTGTTATTTAACACAATACATTTCATCCTTATTTATCATTCCAAATTTTTGCCAACATTTATGTTTCGGCATTTATTTTATATTATAATGGACTACGCCAAAGCTAGAGGCATATCTGCTAAAAGTTCAGTTCTATGTACACAAGAGTAATTGATTGTTTATTTGCCTGTTATGTATACATCACTCTGATAGCGACTGCTCGGCTTTACAACTCTTCCAGACTATGTGACATAATGACCCGAATTGTTTATTTGTCTAGGGCTTGGTTTAATTCAATTATCCTTGACTATAGTGTTGGTTAATGATTCAGAGGGTTCTGACGGGGATGCAAGGATGTTGGGTTCAAAGTCTTGTGCAGGTGTGGGCCTTTGCAAATGAATTAGCCGCTGCCTGTTACTACGATAAATAACGCAGTCGTGTGTTTGTACTTTGGAGCGTTGTCACTGATACAAGTGTCAGCTACACCGTATCGTGACATATGAACACGAAGTTTTCTTATGACTGTTGACAATCGCGTATCCGGTAGCCAGTCTATTTCAAAGAATCTGCTGTAGTAGTCAGTGGTCAGCAACAAGTTCTTTCCGTCATGAGAAAATATATCTGTACCTATTTTCTCAAATGGTATTTCCGGAAGCGGATGATTGATCAAAGGCTCATTTGCATTTGAATTCCTATGGTTCAGGCAGGTACTACACTGTAGAACGTGATTTGTTATTTCTTTTACCATGCCTGGCCAAAACAAGTTATCTTTTGCTTGCTTGATTGTTTTGTTTACACCCAAGTGACATGTGTGAACTTTTTCTAACATTTCGGCGCGAAGCGGATTTGGAATAACGATCTTTTGAACTCTAAATATCAGATCGTTTTCATAGCTCAATTTGTCTCGGTGGTTCCAGAATTCTAGGATAGTTTGAGGACAATCTGACCTACTTTCAGGTCAACCCTCAAGTATAGTCCGTTTCAATGTCTGCATTTGACTGTCAGTCTGGTTTGTCTCAGAAATAACTTGTAACCTTCTGTCAGTTAGGTTTAATTGTTTCTGGACAGTATGCACATGCGTGTCTAGATTTTGAAGGAGATCTTTGTAACTCGTTTCTGAATTTTGTCTTGATAAACAGTCCCTTATAAGTATGCTCTTCCCGCTGACATGAGTCACTTCAATGTCATATTTCTGCAGCTGAAGTTACATCCTCTGTTATCGAGGAGGCGCTGCTGTTTATGGCCTTTTCACGATTGCTGCAATCGGTTTATGGTCTGAGTGCACAACAACCTTTCTGCCATATGTGTATTGGTGGAACCTTTTGCATCCGAAGAGAATTGTTTATACCTCCATGTCGATTTGCGCATAACCTTTTTCAGTCTGTGTAACGCTTCTTGATGCATATGCCATCGGGCGATCATTTTGCACCAAGTATGCCCCAATTTCATGCTTTGAGCTGTCGCATTCTAGTGCAAGCTGGGCTCCAGGGTCGAAATACCCTAACACCGGCGCGTTTGTGATTATTTGTTTAACCTTTATGAATGCTGCGGTATGATGCTCATCCCATATTAACTCAATCCCTTTTTTTGCAAGAGGCACCTCAAGGGGACTGTAGCATCTGCAAGATTTGGCGTGAATTTGGCCAGATAGTTGACCATTCCTAGAAAGGTTTCTAATTTTTGTCTCGAATCTGGTACATCTATGCCCGTTATGGCTTTGACCTTTGCCATGTCCGGTTTTAAGCCTTATTTGCTTATCTAGTGACCAAAGAATGACACTTCGTGCACACCGATCTTGCATTTTTCTGCATATATCCTAATGCCTTTGCTACGTGCGCGTTCAAGAAGCTGCAAGACATTTTTATCATGTTCCTCTTGCGTGCCCGTTTACCAGAATGTCATCAACTATCGCGTTTTACTCCGCTCAAGCCTTCCAAGCTTTCATTTATTCTTTGCATGAATAAGTCTAAATCATTGTATTGGCTGACAACAGCATCCTTTGTGAGTGGCTGCAATTTGATATTGCCCGAATTTTCTTGCACAACGGACGAGGTCAGCTTAATCAAGTCTAGATCTAATAAGTTCCTGAGACCAACAAGTGGGGTAGTTCTACGTGAAATTTTGCATGAATTGATCTGCTTTTTGCACGAGAGGTCAAAGTGACCGTTCCTAGAACCGGAGTGTTTCTCCTGTATATGAGGTCAGTTTACAATCTGGGGGGGGGGGGGGGGGGGGTTTAATGGATTGCTAAGATTTAGCTGCTGATACTGACTGTAAGGTAGGATATTTGCTACGCTACCTGTGTCGATTTTAAATGACACTGAGTGTATTTTAGGGCCAAGAAATAAATTGTAAATACAGGGTCTTGAGAGACTGTAGAACCGGCACTTACCATGTCAATATTGTAATCCTCAAAAATTTTCGCACTGTTATTGCCACTTATTTCATTCACTTTTGCTTTGTCAGTTCTGCACATCTTTGCAAAATGATTGTTTTTGCTACACTTGTGACACGTGACTCCAATTGCCGGGCACTTCGTCTGCTTCGAATGTTTATTGCCACATCTTGTGCAGGCTGTACGGTCGTGGGTTTGAGCCTTCTTCGCCCCTGTCCTTTTGGATTCACCTATCTGTTTGGTCCCTACGAAGTCTCTTTCTGTCCCATTGATGAAAGTTGCTTCTGACAATACTCATAATTTTGTACAATTTGTACAGCTTTGTCCAATGTCAACTTTTCACCTTCATTGATAAGTTTTTCGCGCTCTTTTGTGCTGTAACAAAACGATTCTGTCACGAATCATTTCCTCCATATTTGCAAAGTTGCAGTCTCGTGCCTTGTTTTTTAACCTGGTAACAAATGAGTCGATGCCGTCATTTCCCTGTATTTGGTTGTTAAACTGATACCTTGCAAATATTGGGTTCAGTTTTGGCTGAAAATACGTATCTAACTTTTCCCTTTCTTCATCATCTAATGTCCAAGTTCTGTAAACCTCACGGCCCTGATCACCTATTCGCAGTAATAAGTACGACACATTTTCTTCTTCTGATTTGTCTTTTAATGGTCCCGTGAAAATTAAGTCTACATGTATTCTAAATTTTCCCCACTGTTCGGGTAAGTTTAAAGCATTCCAGTTCATAACCGGAGGCGGAACACCACTTAGCTCCATATTTTGCACAGTTTCTGCTCTCTTTGTTTAAAGTTTTTTGGCGCCAGTAAATTGCTTAAAGTCTATGGCGTGGTATTTGAAATTTCTGACAACATGTAATGTTTATTGTTTGTTGTCTCTATTGAGACATATATTTAGAAGTAATAAATGATAGTATTTGATAACTCAATGGAGAGAAATAAAAGAAAGTGTGCCGTTCTATCATTTAATCGCACCTGTATTGTACATGCGAAGATCGCAATAGTTAAAAGACTCAGTACAGTGAGCATGCGCAACATTTGGAACTACAATGTATAGTCTTTTTCAACAAAGCTAAATATACTACAGCACTCTGTAGTAACGTATCTACAGTACAAACAGAGGTTTTCCATGTTCATTGCAATAAGTACTGGATTTCGCATTGTGCAGTGCAAAGAGACACGGGCGAGAATCCACCTAAACTAGTCAGGACATTCGCGCAAACATAAAATATAAACAAAGATACTGGGCGATAATTTGATGTAAGTGACCGATCACCTGATTTGAATCTTATGAAGATGAACAATATATTATATGAGTAGCATTCCAGAAAAAGAGAATTTGAAGTAGCCGCATTTCGTTTTCGGGAGAAATAACAAGTTTCAAGCTAAAAATAATCGTGGTAATTGCAAAACTTAGTGTAATACAATAACATTGTATGAGAAGAAAGTGATTTATAACTTATAATAATCAAATTTGGCGCAATCGAGTTTATATATCTGCATATGATTTATATTAAATATGGACTTTTCCCACATTTTCTCTTCTCAAACGAAAACAATCAACGACCTCCTTTTATTGATGTTCCAAATACATGATAAGTTGAACAACGTACGAATGATAAATAACTTTCAATACAAATATAACGAGAAATATAACAAGGGCTGACAAAACTCTATCACTCTGTCTCTTATAAACCTAATTAATATGGCGACTTTTCACTTATAATTCTGATTAAAATGCCGATGCTCACCCATATATTTATCTGGAATTAAGGTAAATAACGGTACACATTCAATATTTGTATTATTTATTAGTTCTGAGAACTGATCACGAAAATCTAATCCAGCGTTGGGTTATATATTGGGATTAGTATTGAGCTATTTTATTTCTTCGCCGAGATCTATGCATGGCAGTCACAAACAATGTTAAATACTGCAACACGCAATTTAAATTTTCGTCTACCTTTTGTTACACGAGGTACAGACTTACATCACAAACGCTGTCTATATTGTTATGACCGGTATCGCTATTTAAGATTTATTTAAAAAATGGCACGATTACTAAACGACGAAAGAACAAGTCAGCAACAAATTAGTACAATAATGTTTTATTTTAATAACCAAATAAATCTATGACGTAACAAAATAATAACAAATATATCAGACAAAATTTGAGAATGCAAAATAAATGTTAGCTTACAGTTTGTCCCTTTAAGAGATGTCCCTTTAATAATCCAATTAATAACCCAACGTCGAATAATCCTAAAGAGTTTTCGGTAGAATGTCCTCGTAGATACGCACAGTTGAAATAATCAAAAGGTAGAATAATACACAAATATAATTAATATAATTTCAAATCCAACACTTAAATATTTATATCACTGTAGAATATAATAAGTCCACGTAAGTTCCAACAAAGAAAGGTTTAATATAGAAGCTGCAAGTATTTCCAAACTATAGGCTATGTCCAAACTTTGTCCCAACTTAAACTTAAATCGGCTAACAAGCCCTTATATAGACCCAAAGAAATTTCTGGAACGCAGAAGTCTCCAGATCCTTTTCTTTTTAGCTGTTACGCGACTGCTACGTCATGCGAAATACGTCATTAATAGTACAGCGATAAATAGCCCCCTCTAACCTGACTAACGTAACATTAAACGCTGGTGTACTACTGTGCATAACAAGAAAACAGTTGATGCAAAGCATCAAAGAAGACGCAAACGATTAAAACAAATTAAAAAGAAATTGAGACATACATTTTTAAACATAAATAAATAAAATAATAAAATAAAATAAAAATCGAACTCATTGTACCAAATTGTGACCCGTGTTTTATTCAGGGTTATGAAAGTCCGCGAAAGACTTTCCCCATGTGCAAATTTCAGTGAGCATTCCATATGTAGGCGTCGCCAACAATATGATACCAACTAAGACATTTCATGTGTATAAAGGAGTTGGATACAAATAAGTAAAAAGCTTTGTTTAGAAACGACGCGGGCCTTACAGTACCGACTCGTGTGTGGTTGCCCAGATTTAAGGTGAAAACTTACGTTTAAGGACGATTTCTTCATTAATAATCCTTCCATAGAATTTTCTAATTTTTGGATATCCTTAGTAGAATTCAATAGCAAGTTCGAAAAGGAAAAGAAAAAGTAACGTTGTTGGGATACTTTTTAGTAAAAGTGAAGTTTCAATGGTAACCAATTTGGTGAAATCTTACAAAATGGCCCAATTTATTTAAGTTACTTAAAATATTTCAGATATTTTACACAAACATAACAAACATGAATTTGCACACAAAATAACTTTATTTTATGTTTTACTTCAGTAATTATGCCATCTGTACATTTTTTATGCACAATACAGCCATTTTGAATGTCCTCACAGGGTAAAAATGAAAGAAAAAACACATGTTCTGCAAATTAATAAGGATTAACTAATAATCCTTTCATAGAATGTTTCTTTGTTTTATATCCACAGTAGAATTTAATGGCGAGTTTGAGATGAAAAGGAAAAGTCAGGCTGCCGGGCTACTTTTTTATTAAAAATGAAGTTTCCATGGTCACCAATTTGCCAAAACTGTAAAAAAACACACACACACAAAACAACTTCTTTTAAAATATCTAGAAATCATGTTATGCCCTGCTCACTTGAAAATAATGTTTCTGTGTTAATTTTGAAATGTCCAAATAATATTCAACTTTATCCCACCATCTCTGTAAATATCGATTGATATAACCGTGTGATAAAAATGAGCTTTATTAACCGATATTCGCGCACCTGCTCTAAGCCGGACTACTTTTTTGACGAAACGATCAGGAGTGTTTACGAGAACGAAACTCGTTTATACCGTAATTAGGCTTGTGGTCACCCCAAAAATGTCCATAATATAAACATTGGTTAAAAAGAGCAGCAGAGGCTATTAAAAAAAGGATGAGAGCGGTTTCGATCTCTGTCCTGCAGGATTAATTAGCAGCGTCTTAACCGACTGCCCGAACAGTTCCTCGCAATCTTCCGAAGTTTTATTTAACAATGGTAAAGAAAATTTAAAAACAATAAAAATCTATCAGAAAAATGAAACAACATGTATTACAGGAACATGATTAAAATGGTTTAGTAATATTAATAAAATCAATAAAAGTACGAATTTGTAGTCTGCAACAATAAAAACAACTGTCGAAATGTCAGATCATGCGAGTCCCCGTTGTTTTGATGTTATTTAGTGTGAATTGAAAGAATGTGGTGAAGAATCGTGTAAAAACCTAAGCAGTGTTGAAGAGATGAGCTACGAGGATTTCGAGGCAAAATCTGGCTTTAATCCGAACATTTTTGAAAAGGAAATTGATCTTGAATCTGTGGTGACGGTCTCAGATTGAAATCATCTGCCTAATCTCAGGACAGACCCTGATGATCAAATGTCGTTACATGATGAACATTCAAATGGTTTATATAGAGCTCGATCTTTAGTCGAACCAAATACAGCTGACTGCACAGATCTGGACAATCTGTTTATATAGGGGATCCAGTTACTCCTAATTTTTTTACCTTTTTTTCAGTGCATAATATAGAGGGAGTGGGACAACTAAATCTGGCAATTTTAACACTGTACAACACTCAACAGATCCATAATAATTATATTTAATCGTAATTACATCTTATCAGTAGTATGAGTTAAAATTACAGGTTTTAGTTTTTAACTGGAGTTTGGTCACATAGCTGAAATCAGTCTTTCATAGTTTTAAACATGAAGCAGTAAAAACAACAAATATGAAGATATCTGTTTAAAGGTGATGTTGTATACCTAGAATCGGAAGTTAAATGCATGTGGTCAAAGTAAATTATACCTCCATAAATTATAAATGACAGTTCGCCTTCTGAACAGAAGCAGTACTCTGATAGTTACAAGCTGAGGTAATACATAATGCCTAGGAACAGACAACTCAGAGAGATCTTGAGATCGAACCCAAGACCATCCTATCCATAGTCCAATGCCTCCGTTTGACCACATGATATCTTAAACTTGGTATAAAGAGAGAACTTTACTAAGACCTGTACACGTGTACTTTGGTACTTTCTTACCCCTACGTTGTATTTTGAATGTTCATATATTCCCCGTTTTGTTCAGTAGTGTCAACAGCTACTGTAAATTTATGGACTTATAATTTAACTTAATGTTATATTTGTTTTTGCTTTTGAAATACATTGCAGCAACCATTTATAATCATCATCAACGTCCAGGTTTTTGGTGGAGGGAGACCCCCAGATGCATGTGTGGGTAGAACCACCGGCACATCACAAGCCAGTTGGAAGAACGGGACTGGAACTCACGCAATAAAAGTTTTCTAAGAAATATAAAAGCTTGTAAAATTCTGCTGTTTTATTAGCTTGATTCATCACACACTTTTTGTTTGCTTTCATTCATAACATAATATCATTAACTAGGATAGTTCACAGAAAGATGCTGAATATATATTTAGTTATTTATCAAAATAACTTCTTTTATCGTTAAAATATACACATAGTTAGCTCTAAGGAAAAGAATGCAGGCTTTATGCTGTTAGTTGTTTCTTCTGTCAGTCTGTAAGAAAGAGTTATTTTCTTTCATGATTAAATTGATAATTAGCTCAATAGATGGATTATCATAAAGGAATTATTTATGTAAGTTTTTTGTTTAATTTTGAAATTAATTGCAGTGACCATTTATGATATTATAGCAATGAACAGCTTTTTGGTGGAGGAAGACACAAGACGCATGACCGGGTAGAACCACCAGCGTACCGCAAGTCAGCTGGAAGACCTCATATAAAGTCCTTCGCCCCGAACGGGACTCGAACCCACGCGGTGAGAGTATAAGCAGTAAGAGGAGTTAAAAATCAGTGACTCTACCACTACGCCACATATATTTATTTAAAGAAGTTAATAAAATAATTTAGCATAATGTGTGATTGTTTTTGTATTTTATGTGCTTCTTATTTAGATGAGACGTGTCTGGCCGTCTGTGTTTTACCGTATTATATTTTTGATAGTAACACACCATTTCTTAGGCTCAGAAGGAAATACAGCGGTAGGTGTATACAGTTTTCTACAAAAAGTTTGATCACAGCATGTGACTGCAGCATACTTCATACATGCCTATTATATTATTAAGTTCCTATAAAATATTTATAAATATTACTTTTGTTACTTCTTTTATGTTAAATATCAATGGCATGGGTTTTATGTTTTTAGGAAAATGTGACAATGCATCTTTTCTTTTAATACACATACATAGGCTACATTAAAATAATTTAGCGTGAAAAAGCAAACTTTATCATGGTAAAGTTCTCTGCATAAATTTTATGCCTCGACAGATTTAAATCCAAATTTATTACAAACTTAAAACACTTGTGCCACTTAGTTAAAAGAATAATTATTAAAACAAATTTATTTGGAGAAGTTCTTTTCATCAATGGTGTTGGTTGTCTTACTTTTAAAACTATTCTACATCCACATTATTAATATTTTTTTCAGCAGTTTAATCAAGTTTCTGGTTGGTTTACCTAATTAATTTCACATGGTCAAAATACTAGTAGAAGAGGATGAGTTTAATGCATGTTCAGAAGAGTATCCTATCTGACATCTATTATATTAAACAGTAAACAGTCTGTTTATCATTGATTTGTTTCCAATGTATAGTGATACAGAAAAGAACAAGTTTGCAGTTAGAAAAGTTGTGAAGTATGCTTAAAATAAATAGACAACAGCAGAAAATATTTGTTAATCTTTTATTTGTAAATGTTCTCATTCAATTCAACAGAACGTTGATTCGCAGATCTTTTCTGTATATATCGAGACCTCAAGAGACATTTCAAGTTCAAGCTGCCACTGGCATATCATACTTATTACATTGTTTACTCTAGTGAATGTAGTTATCAAACGAGAATAAAAGTTTATTTCAAACAAACAAGTGATGAAAAAACTTGCCAATGCTTTTATACCTAAACTATCTCCTATGTAAAATAGCTGATTTTAACATGAATTATTAAAACATTTAGTTTTCTCTATCTGCTGCATTTAGTAATTATAATTTATATGCATGAATAAAAATCATGTGACCAAATAAAATTTAGTTGTAAAACCATTGTAACTTATACGCGTACCATAGCTCATGATTCAAAGTTACTTCTTCAAATATTGTTATGGCGTTTATGTTCTTTTTTTTGTTGAACGGTTAATTTAATACTGAAACCTTTGCATTTTCTCAGGTATTGGTGAAAAATTATTGTTTTAAAACAGATATTAAGTGAACTACAAATTCCACACATTTCTGTTGTTTTGTCTATATCTAAATTTTAGTACTGTGATTCAAGGCAAGTCAAGGATATGTCATTCCCAACAGATGTCACCTTAGGTTGCTAGGTTGGTTGTGCACCCCCCCCCCCCCCCCACACACACACACTCACACACAAACACACACAGTGACTTGACTCCAGAGGAGACTCAGGAGATCATGGCTTTGATTCCAGTCCAGGCTTAAGGGACATTTCCAGTTTAGATTACTTTGATCTAAACAAAAATTATATACTTTAATTTAAAAAAAACAACACACGTACATTTTATTGCCTTTTTGAGTGAGTGGTCGATGCCAAGGTATTTGGACATCCATCACCATTTGCTGTAAAAATAATTGTTTTATGTGTCAATGGAAATATCCGAGTCTATTTCGTAGAAATGTGTGAGGAGTTCCGAGCGGGGCCTTTCCGTGTGAAAAGCGCCACCCTGCGTCTTAATGTTCAACATTTTGTAGTGCAGAGTACATTTTACATTTGTGACTTGCGAATCTAGATTTGTAACTTGTAAATAATATGCTGGAAATGTGAAAAGTATTTGTGATTTTTCGCCCCGCTATTTAAAACTCGTAAATTGTATTTATATTAGAAATGTGAAATTGTTTAAATGAAATGTTGTAATGTGAACGTAATAGTTTGATATATAGAAGTAAGTATGTAATTAGATAACGGCATTTAGCATACGCGGTGTTACAATTTACAAATGAACATTTGAAGTTACAAATCTGTGCATTGCAACTTAACAATGGTCATTAGAATATTTGCGGATATACCCTTCCATATAAAACAGCACTTTCACGAATTCTTGTTATTTACAACACTTCTGGCTCACTTCAACATAAACATTACAATAACATTACTAGGTCAAAGACTTTACTCATAAACATTAATGAAAATTTCTCAGAACACCGCATATTAGAAGCTTGAATGTTTTACCACTTAGAAGTTTAGCTGTATCTTCTGTATGATTGTCTTAGCTTGTCTTAACGTTCTTAAAATATCTACTTGTCGGGCCGTTAATATAAAAACAGTGATGCGCTAATGTTTGCTATATGTTAACACAGTGTTTGTTCAAGTACACTTGCCTGAAGTTAACACATAAACTGACGAGTAAAATTGTCTCAATATGAAAGAAAATGATAAAAACACAGTATGTAGTCATTAAGACACATTGTAATCTTGTATCGAGTAAAACGCAATTGTTAATTTTTACATGATCTTCTGTTCTCCTTAGTCCGATTTGCTTGTATGTTACCCCGTCTTCCTGTTTCCATTTAAACTGCAATAGCTGACGCTTTAAATGCGAGTCAGATAGGTGAAGTCCCTTACATGTGAAACCGGATCTTTCTATAAATAAACACGTGTATCTCATTTGTGCAACCGCAGTTAGGCATGTCAACTTCGTTTTTAAAACCAGTTTAAACCATATTTTTATATCATATGTGTTTGATTTAATTGCCCATATGACTTTGCACGGCGGCCTTCATCACAAACCTGTGGACTCCATTGCTGGCTTAGCAAGGATATAAAAGAACGTCTGTCGGACCTTGTGCGCATTTACTATCACAGAGGTGAATACTACTGCCGGTATGTACGATATATTTTGTAAAATCTGTCGACGAATATTGTGATATTATTGTCGATACATTTTTCTTTATTTTAACTAAATCTGCATTGCACTAAAGCTGTTTTCTACTTTGGACATAATACAGAACCAATAAAACTGTCCAGACATTAAAACCGTTTATTCTTTCTGAACTATTCGGAAGGTGAAGAACAATTCCGAAGAGATCGTATTGTTGACACAGCTAAAGCTAATAGTTCGTATGCCCTTGCACATTTACAGTCGCATAATTTTCATTCCTTTAGGTATGCGTTTGAAAAAGAACTCGAACGTAAAAGAATGAATTCACCGACACTTCACGCACTTCTCTTTTCCTATTTCGTTAAGAAGCTCATTAACATTTGCAAAAAGTGAGGCTGTCAGGTAGAAAAAAACAACAACAAAACAAACGGAATCAAACAATTTACTTACTTTGAACGATGCTATGAATATACACATAAAATATATTCACTAACCCCTTTTTAACCAAATATGGACAAAAATGCCAAAAACTAAAATCTTTTTCTGACCATTAAGCATTATAAAAGAAGCCGTGACAAAACGTAAACATTGAGTCAGTCAATTTTGTTTTTATGAATCGAGAACCTTTATCGTCTAAAGGCCACTTGTTCGCGGCCAATATCAACTATATATCTTGTCTGCTTAAAAATAATAAAATTAATAGTAATAAAGAAACAATAACGACAAATATTAGTGCAACACAGTTGTATACATTAGAAAAAATACACCGCGAGCGAATTTTTGCATCAACCTTCATTAACGCGTTGATATATTAACATCACAAACTATGACATATCTTCTCTCACACTTTATGACGTTGAAAATATATGTATATGCCATTGTAATTATGAAAAAAGAAAAATCGCATTCTCTTCTAAAGCGACTCGCTCTCAATTTATAGTGGGTACGTGACACTTTTCGCAATTCAAAGTTAATTTAATTTGTGTCATAACTGTCACATTATTGAAAAGCGTCACAACGCCCTTGATTCAATTCAGATTTGTACAGTAAAATGTTTTGATCTTTTGAGTGTTACGACCCGTCGCGCTATATAAGTTTATTTATAAAGTGGCACTTTTACTAAACGACGAAATGGTGTAACAGAAAGAACAAGCCAGCAACACACTAGTACAATGTTTTATTTTAAAAATACTTAAAAATATGGCGTAATAAAACAATAACAAAATAAATGAAACAAAATTTCAGAAGGCGAAATAAATACTAGCTTACAGTTTGTCCCTTAAGGAGGTGTCCCTTTAACAATGCAACAAATAATCCAGCGTCGAATAATCCTGAAGAGTTTTCGGTAGAATGTTCTTGTAGATAAGCACAGTTGAAATAATCCAAAGGTAGAACAATACATGAATGTTAATTATATAATCCAAATTCAACAATTTAATATTTATGTCACTGTAGAATATAGTAAGTCCACGTAAGCTCCAACACAGCTCCAACACAGCAATATTTATGATAGAAGCTGCAAGTATTTCCAAAGCAAACTTTTTATTCAAACTTCCAATTTTTAAAACTTTAATTCGGCAAACAGGCCTTTATATATACCCAAAGAATTTCCAGAACATTCACGTACCCAGAACATTTTCGAAGACAAGTTAAAAATAAACACTTGAACTTTCTAGCATGATCCTTTTCTTCTAGCAGTTACGTGAATGCTACGTCATCAAAACCACAACGGTAAACAACCCTTAACCTGACTAGCGTAACCTTAAACGCTGGTGTACTATTATACATAACATGAGGTATATCCTGTTCAAACCTATAAGCTTAAAATCAGAGGTAATGTTTTAATATAGCATCCATTGTGTCTTTTTTTGAGCATAAAATATTGACTTGTGATACATTTAAAGAAATTTTCTTTTTTGATAATAATAGTGATGATACGATAATAATAATAGGTTTGCTCTTGCTTCTGATGATAAAAAGAGTAAAAAGATAACATATTTTATATCTTTATTTCAGACAAAGTAAACGTAAAAGCATCGCAATGGGTTACCATTTGGCTTGTGCTGTCATCTTTTTGCTAGGGTCTCTTCTTAAAGTCGCCACCAGTAAGTACGATTTATTTAGTTATCAGGTCACATCAAACAGGTAGATTAGAGCCATACTTTTTTAAAAAAAAACGTCGTTATTGTTACACCTTAGTTCAAAACGATAAGTATGTGACATGGAAGACAAACCATTAAGCCCATATTGGCACTGTGAACAACTTTAACCCAAAAGAATTTATAATGGCCAGTTGAAACTATCAAAATCACAACGAAGATTATGTTGAAAATTAAATTTAAACAGTGTGTCAGTTGCAAAGTATTAAGAGCTTTATAAAACAAGTATATTCAAAGACTTCGTAGTCAGTAGATCATTGTATTGTCATACAAGATGCACTATCGAGTGATATGAAAGATGTCCTTTTAATTTTATTTTATGGTATGTTTGTCTCTTCGTGCTATTTTAGATAAAAATGACTGAATTTTATAAATGAAATAGTTTAAGATTATTTCTGGCGACGTTTAATTTAAAGCAGCTCTGAATAAGGTACAACAATATGCCTGCGAGAGTAATAATGGGTTTAATTGTTCATTTTAGTTATTTTTCATAGGAATCTTTAAATAATGTATGGAAAAATGCGAATAATGTATATCTTAAACTGTTATTCTGAAGAATGTTGAGTGCCTGGCCCTCTCCATAAGTAAATATCTGCATGTAAGTAGGTGCAGGTAGAGTACCACGAGTCTATCTTCATGCATAAACTTCAGAATAATGTAGAATAATGTTCACAGTGTGTCTTTTTTCTCGCTCAGTATATGTAATTTTATACGTGTTTTTATTTCATTTTTTTATTTAAGATTAGAAAGCTTAGGTGAAATAAATAGATAGTAGTCAATACATTCACTACTTTTACGACATTATTTTTAAGCTAACTGCATTTCAGTGGGGTGGGGGTGGGGTTGTATCAAACAATGAAATAGGATTTAATTATGTTAAATGTTTTATTGAAAAAAGAAGAAAAACACACACACACTAAATAAACCTTATGAACAGCAAAATCACTTGAACTACATTCTTTCTCTATATGCGGCTACGGTTGATTTAACATATAAAAACAAGAAGGCAATGATGACCCTTATTCGTTCAGCCGAGGACACGGGCTTGTTGTAGGCTCATATCTGGCGTCAAGTAATTAAGTGTTATTTACTTAAAAGTATTTGGTATTGATTGGACCATTAGTGCCAAGGATTTGACTTAGTGATTTACTGACTCCATGTGACTCCATGTGACCCAGTTTATAACTTATTTAAGATTTCATGCAGGCAAACATTCTGGCCAAGTTTGGTAAAGATTGGACCATAAATGAGGTCTCTTGCTTGTTAACAAGGGCTTTTCTAAGATTTTACCCCGTGAGCTACTTTTTGAGCCCACGTGACCCAGTTACAAGCTCAACTCAGTTTTAATGCAGACAAACATTCTGACCAAGTTTATTGATGGTTAAGCCATAAATGTGGCCTCGAATTTGTTTACTTCGTAGTCAGTAGATCATTGTATTGTCATACAAGATGCACTATCGAGTGATATGAAAGAGAGCCTTTTGATTTGATTTTATTGTATTTTTGACTCTTCGTGCTATTTCAGATAAAAATGACTGAATTTTATAAATGAAATAGTTTTAAGATAATTTTTGACGACATATCATTTAAAGCAGCTCTGAATAAGGTACAACAATATGCCTGCCAGAGTTATAATGGGCTTAGTTGTTCATTTTACTTATTTTCATAGGAATCTTAAACTATGTATTAAACAATGTAAATAATAATTATCTTTAACTGTTATTCTGAATAATGTTGAGTGCCTGGCCCTCTCAAAAAGTAAGTATCTGCATTTAAGTAGGTGCAGGTAGAGTACCACGAGTCTATCTTCATGGATAAACTTCAGAATAATGTAGAAAATGGCCACAGTATGTCTTTATTCTCGCTTATTTTCAAGCTAAGTGCATTTGAATGAAAGAGGAAATAATTATGGTAAATGTTAAATTGAATAAAGAAAAAAAGCACACACTAAAAAAGACTTATGAACAACAAAATCACGTGAATTACATTCTTTCTCTATATGCGGCTACGGTTGATTAAACATATAAAATAAGAGGGTCATGATGGCTCTTATTCACTTACCCGAGAACACGGGCTTGTTGTAGGCTCATTTCTGGCGTCAAGTAATTAAGTGTTATTTACTTAAAGTATTTGGTATTGGTTGGACCATTAGTGCCAAGGATTTGACTTAGTGATCTACTGACTCCATGTGACTTCATGTAACCCAGTTTAAAACCTATCTAAGATTTCATGCAGGCAAACATTCGGGCCAAGTTTCTTTGAAGATTGGACCATAAATGAGGTCTCTTGCGTGTTTACAAGGGCTTTTCTAAGATTTGACCTAGTGATCTTCCTTTTGAGCCCACGTGACCCAGTTACAAGCTGAACCAAGATTTAATGCAGACACAAATTCTGGCCAAGTTTATTGATGGTTGAGCCATAAATGTGGCCTTGAACTTGTTGACAAGTGTTTTCTAATATTTGACCTAGTGATCTACTTTTTTACCCCACGTGACTCAGTTGCAATATCCTCAGAATTGTTATGCTAGCAAACATTCTGCCCAAGTTTGGTGAAGATTGGACCATAAATATGGCCTCCAGTGTGTTCAAAAGGGTTTTCTGAAAATTGAACTAGTGCCCTATTTTTTTACCCTACGCGAAACAGTTACAAACACATTCAAGATTTTATGCAGGCAATTAGTCTGGCCACGTTTAAAGAAGATTCTGCCATAAATGTGAAACACAAAGTTTCACTTTCACTTTTTTGTTTCTTTTTTAAAATTTGATCTAGTGACCTAGTTTTTGATCCCATGTGACCCATTAACAAACTCCTTCAAGATATCTTGCAGACCAACATTCTGACCAAGTTTGATGATGATTGGATGAAAACTGTAACCTCTTGTGTATTCACAAGCAAATTGTTAACTCCGCACGACGGAAGAAAAGCTCACACTGAGCACATTGTACTTAGTTGAGCTAAAAAGGTTAAGGCAAAAGAAGTGTAGGAATGCTAACATATTTTGTAGTTTTATATCGTACTGTGACACTATTCCAAGATTGAAGTGGTACAAAAGGATGACAATGAATCTTTGCATAATTACAAAGGAAACGGTTATAAGAATTATTTGCCATTTTACAAAGTTAAAAGAAATGTTTCAAAAAACAGGATTGGCTCTAGTAATAAGACAGTAGTCTTAAAAAGTGCTTTTGTTAATACAAAATCTTAACACAAAATCAGGAATGCAATCACTAAAGTTACAGTAGTAAATTTGTTGCATATACTGTAGGCTAAGAATGGCGTACAGAGAATGCTCATAGCATAAACATAGTTAAAAGACTCGTATCAATCTAGAAGCCTAAAGGTCGAGAACCCACTTCTGTCAGGGAAACGTGGGGTCATGGAAAGGGTATGACTGATGTAATACGGAAGCAATCAAGAATAATTCTGTTCATGGTTTCGTATTTTGTTGTACTGAGCAGAAGATTCCTCCTGGTACAATGTTCAGGACAATCGCCCAGTATGGCCACTGCTCGGAAAGAAAGAAACTGCAACCTACTGTCTGTACAACCGCTAAGAAAGCTATGGAATAAATCAAACACTTAATTCGAGAAACAGCGTGAATTGGGTTCTGAATCGGAGCACCTCGCTTGGTAGGAATTGCTATGATGGACAGGTGGCACCCGGTCGTCATCAAACTACTGTCCGACAGCCAGCCAAAAAATAAACCAAAAAAGACAGCGAGATAGAATTAGGAAACCTGCACCAGAGCGGCAAATTTGAGAATGTTGAAAAATAAATGAATATAATGGAGATTGACATCTTAGGGTTTGCGGAGGTGAGATAGGAAGGAGCAGGAGTGTTTACATCAGATGGCTACAAAATGCTCTTTTTTTGGTGGAGACCAACATCAAAGAGGTGTCGGTATAGTACTCTCACCCATAGAGAAGACATTAACAGGCAAATAGCCAGTATCAGATCGGATCACGGCTGTGACACTCAGTGCCAAACCTTTTGACAGCAGCATTATAAAGATATGTGCTCCAACATCAAACTAATAAGATGAAGAAAAAGAGGCGTTCTATGAAAAACTGAATGAAACTCTGAACCATTTTAAATAACCTGACGTTAAGATCATAATGGGCGATTTTAATGCCAAATTTGTAGGAAATTCTGGAACTGGGGTGCTTAAAACTGTTTTACAGAGGTCTAACCTCGCAATTCCTGAAGGGTTTCTCAAATGCAAGCAATGAAAAGAAAACCGATATATTTGAATACAAAATGTCCCAGCGCTGATGTTTTCTTTGATAAGCAATGACGAAAGTAGTAACGTCATTGAAAATAATATCCACATAGTGTTTAGAAAAGAAAGGGGTATCATTTCGATTAAAATAACTACACAATAATGGTTGATTATAAGTGAAATTAACTTTGAATAAAAAACATGATCAGAGAAGAGTAAATATGCAGCATCCTGTTCATGTGAAGATGAATTGAGGAACCTAATCCAATGTCCATCCAAACAATACACGTAACAATCCTTATGGGATGAATTAAATGACAACATAGATTACATGCACGGGGAGATTTTTTACGACCGCCACACTGCACAAGTAACATTGTTGTGATCATGAATAAGAATATATGAAAAATCCTATGAGCATCTTGAAGTTGAGTGTCCTTAAAAAGACAAAACATCAACCAAGTTATAATTTTAAGCTGTTAAAGACGGACAGTGCACTCAAGGACAGTTTCTCAGTGGCAGTCTCCAATATATTGGAGGCGTTCACTGATATGGAAAGTAAATTGGAACGGCTGAAGAATAGCATCAAGAAAATACTAATAAAGAGCACATGAAATGGATAACACAAGAAATCCTCGACAAAATGAACAGCAGATGAAAAGCAAAAGATGATACTACAAAGTAAAAATCCATACACAAAGAAATAAAGAAGATGTGTAGTGAGGTAAAAGAGGCATGGCTGAATGGGCAAGGTGAGGAAATTGAGAGGACGAAAATAACAGATAGTAAGTACATGCACAGCAAGATCAATGAGATCACAGGCAAGAGATCATCTTCTCATTGCTGCTGTATAAATCCAAAAGATGGGAATGTCTTGATGGATAAAACATACCTACTAAACAGATGGGCAGAATATATTGAAGACCTCTTTTATGATGACAGAGGAAATCAACCCGAGATTACCAAACCGATAGAAGGACCACCGGTATTAGCGACAGAAAATGCCATCAGAGAAATGAACGAAGGAAAGGCTGTCGGTCTGGATTCCATACCAGTGGAAACGTATGAGGCACCTGACAAAGAAGCCATTAATAAACTATCTTCTCTTCTCAACAGCATCTACGACACTGGAAACATACCCGCAGACATGTTTATCTCCATATTCATCACACTCCCCAAGAAACCTCGAACAACCGATTGTGAGTGCCACAGAACGATTAGTCTAATGAGCCAAACATTGAAGCTCCTACTGAAAATACCAATAACAAGACTGCGAAACAAAATATGACATGAAACATCCGAAGCACAATTTGGATTTGTCGCAGATAATGGAACAACAAATGCTATATTCACAATGACAATGCTGACAGAAAGATGTATAGAGATGCAGAAAGACCTTTACCTGTGTTTCATCGATTTCTCAAAAGCGCTTGATAAAGCAAGACATGAAGACCTATTCCAAATGCTAAATAAACTAGACTTTGATGGGAAATACCTAAGAATTCTGAGCAACCTCTATTGGAGACAAAAGGCGACGGTTAGAAAAGATGGAGAGCACAGTGAGGAAACATTAATAAGGAAAGGAGTCCGCCAATGGTGTGCTTTGTCGCCAGATTTATTAAACGTCTATAGCGAAAGTATACTGAGGGAATCAAGGGTATAAGTTTGAATGGACACAACATTAACCATCTAAAGTATGCGGATGACACTGTGTTGAAAGCACAATCCAAAGAGACCCTCCAACACATGCTGGATACTTTTGTGGAAGCAAGTGAAAGAAAAGGGCTTACGTTAAACATCTCAGAAATGGTAAGCATGACAGTATCCAAGAATACCTAAGCGTCAACATGCAAGCTAGTTGCGGTGTGCCAGTTTTTGAAGACATCCTTGACAGAAAAGAAAACAAATCAAGAGGTGCTAGCAATGGCAAAAAAGAAAGGTCTCTTATAAGAAAAGTGTCAAAACAATCTGACAGATAAGGTTCATGGGCCATGTCTACAGAAAAAAAAATGAAATGGAACATGTTATTTTGACGGGAAAGATCGAGGGTAGAAGAAGTAGAGGACGGCAGCGTGAAACATACGTGGACAGTCTGAACACCTGGGCAACATCAAAAGGGATGAGCAACAATGAATTCATGAATGCTTCGAGGGAGAGAGATATATGATAAGTCATAGTCGTCAATGCCTGTTCCAGGCAGGACACCACTTGAATGAAATACATCAATCTAGAACAATGTGTAAAGCATTAACATCAAGTCTCATACAACAAAAAACCTTGTTGTATAGATCTTTTTAGGAACTTCAACGAATAATACTTTTCCTGTCAGGAAGGTATTCGGAACCGGATGTTTTGTCTTTATATGTATATGTTTACGACGATTTACATTGACCTTTGTTTTCCTACATTGTGTTACACTGAAAATGTTGAGTGTTAAATTATATTATGCGATATAACGAAAAGAAACAAAACATATCATATGCTTATTTAAGATATTATACAGTTACATTAATGTACATTAATACGATATATAAACATGACACATTAAAGGATTATGATTTGTATAGTTGTAATGTTATTGTTAGTCTGAAAACATAAGATTCTAGTCTGTAATTTTATTGTGACATTTTAAAGAATTATAATTATTTTAAGTGACTAATATCCATCATATTGATACACAAATTTGCTTACAATACCTCACACTGTGCAGCTTCTTGTACTAAAGTCTGGGATATTTAAACATTTCCCTAATTATTTTATATCTAAACGTCTTAGTGCAGACCTCTAGAAATGGTAGAAGATATATGGCAACATCTGTTAGTACCATTGGGTAAATGGGTCGTCTTTACCTTCAGCAGTGCACATTACAATATGCACATGTCATTTTATCACTGTCACACTGCAGCCGCCACGGGTACATCGATATCGATAAATATCGATGCCTATTATGAAAAAATATACATGTAACAACTATTTACGCCTTTGCAACACCAAAAATGACTATGCATGGGTTGATAAATACGGAATGCATGCAGCGGCTAAAAGGACAATGACCACACTGCATTTTATAAATATTAAATATATATGAAATGCCAATTTCGGTACGTTTTGTGTGTCAAACGAGTTTCAGAATAAGGCATGGCAACCATAATTAACTAGAAAAGTCTCTGGTAGTATGAGCTCACTTCACTTTTAATCACCGAAAATATCAACCATGAACCATCCACCTGCACATTAAGTTTCTACATGCATCTATATACACCTACCTTTAGGTGAAGACTTCTGTTGCTCTGCCTTGCATGGTCAGTGGACGAACCAGCTGGGATCTGTTGTTGACTTCTGCTGTAAAGGGGACGGCGGTCTACACGGCACGTATAACAGCGCTGTCGGCCAAGCTAAATTCAACTACGAACTGGCAGGAAGGTATGTCACACTACGCTTGAAGGATTCCGCAATCAATATGTTAATAAAAATGATTTAATGGTTAACATTACATAGACATTTGCTTGGCAATCCTGCCAATGTCCAGATACTATTGGTGGAGAAAATTCCCAGAGAAGTGTCTGTGTAGAACCACCTTGTAGATCTAATTTTAGCATCGCTTAGATTTGCATATTTTCATTCGATTTCTTTTCTTTTCACTGATTGTTTTCTTTGCGAAGACCCTCATCAAGTGTGAGCTTAGAGCTCTGTAAGCCGATTCAAGTTCCACAGGCGACCCCTTTGCCGAGAGATCCTTCAAAGTCCCTTACGATTTGGTTTCTCTTTTTTTATGTAATCTCCCATCTCTGTGTTTTTGTCACTTTTATTTTTAACACGCATGTCTATACATTTGGATATTAGAGTTTCAAATTTTATTATATGTAAAATATCTAGTTGAATGAAAAGCCCTTTTTTTCATGTTTGCACCTGAAAGATTCAAATGAAGAACATACATGTATCTCTTTTTTGTAAAATTAATATAACTAATTAAAGGTACACAGTGGGAACTGATAACTCTACGTGTATTGTGGCTTGGTCTGTGTCATGGAACAACAATGCCCTTGGGAACTCCAGGTCAGCAACCTCATGGACCGGTATTTACTTCCAGCAGGATGACACAATCCACACTCTCTGGCATCTGACCAGCGACACATCGCTAAGCAGGTACTGGGATTCCACCAGTGTTAACCACGATGACTTCAAGAGAAATAAACTTCACTAAAACGTGTTGCTATTAAGCTTCATGTATTTGGAATTACAATTTATCCCATTAAATAAATAACAATTTTATGTTTGCTTTGTCTCTTTATAGCATATTCATTATTGTCTTTAAAATGAAAACAGACTATTACACCAATTATTCGACCAACAAATAATATTGCTGAGTATTAGACAAACCATGACGACGGAGAAATGATTGAGATTGATGAGTTTATGTTAATTATCCTAATTTTAACGAAAAACATCTCAAATGACAAAAAAGACCTTTATTAGAAACATTAAGAATGTTTGCTTATTTAAATAGTTCACTGATTCACTTGTGGAAACTAGATAATTAAGATGTGATTTTACAAGGATTTAAAGACGAAATTGCTTATCAAAAATTTGAAAAACAAACGTTATACTGTAGATTTAAGGAGATGGGAGAAACTTGAAAGAAGGTTATTGATAAATGATAAATAAATGAATAATAAATCATAATTAATAAAATGATGATGAAACTTAAAGTCCTATTTACATACGTTTTAAAGGTAAAATAGACACCCAAAGTTGAAATCGTGAATAAAGTTATATATTGTCATTTCTGAAATATATATATTTGCTTTTTATCAAGGTTTGCACATAGAAAAATACAACAACATTGATTATATGTTTTCCTTATAAGACTTAATAAATTTCGCAATAATACTTAAAAATGTGTTGTCATTATCTCAATGATACAAGTTCTTACCGAGTTGTTTAAAAACAAACATTTCAGCCTTTTTAGACAAAAATAACCAACAAGAAGCAGTTATTAGGCAGACTAAATAAAATGTAAATCAAGATTTTTATCATTAAATTTAGGAATTATGCTGAAACTTTGTGCAGACTCAGTTTAATGTTTCTTGGTTTTAAGTAGTAGAATATTGGCATCGATGAATTTTAAGCGGAATGTCTAAAAAACTGCCTGAACAAATTATATTTATTTATCCCCGTGATGTACGACATGTGGGTCGGTAAACCTTCCCACCTAATGGTCTATAAACATATATACATATGCGAAAATACTGACGATCAATATACTAACTACATCAAACATTTTAAGCAAGACGGCTAAAACACCTCAGAATATATCGCACAATATACAATTTTGTTTGGGATAATGAAACATGCATCGATTTCGTAATATTACAAAACAAAATAGCTTTTTGTTTATCCTGCTTGCAAAAGTGTTAATGCTCAAACACAGTCGTCCATTTCGTAAGTCGCCAAAGTAATTACTCACATTGCCTAAATCTTAAAACAATTTGACTAACAACAATGTTTGATTGTTATGAAAATAAATTTTCTACGCTGATATGACCTGTAGAAATTGTTAGAATTAATCAAGAGGTGCCACAGACCGTACTTGAAACGAATATTTTTCTTTCAAATATTTTGAAAAGTTTTGACAAAATGGTGGCTTCTCGCTTTTATTTGAAAGAACAATATCACGTAAAAACGTCAACAAATGAAAAAGACTTAAACAAAGAGAAATAAAACAATTTACATTGAACTCTGGTTCATTTTGTTTCTCACCCAGTGATTGAAGCTAAACAAACTGTTAAAATATGCAAGAAACGGCCGAAATAGTGTACCTGAAATAGATGTCCTTGATTAAGGATATCAACCGATACAAGAGAAAATGTATTTGGGCCTCTTAAGTTGGCGGTACGTTTATAGTAAATGTCGACATTTAGCCGATACCTTTGTAAATAAATTAGACTACCGTAGACTTTTTTCACGTGTTTTGTCCGAATTACTTTGAATAGCATTCTGTGTTTGAATTATGGTATGGTTTTGTCGTTTTGTGACCTCAAGACTCAAACGATATATCTGTTAGGGAGATTGTGCCATGACACGCGAGCACTATAGTGAGACAAGAAGAAAAAAATGATATTAAATCGGAGCTATATTTGGTGAAATGAAAACATATACTTTAATATTCCTTCACGTTACACTCTTATGTTCTTACCCAATAGCGTTTACGTTTTATGCACGTAAGTCAGATGCATTGAACCAGCTTCTTTTTAAATGCAACCATCAAATTAAATTTTTTATTAGATCCGTTGTATGGACAACATATTTACGAATAATTAAAGTTGAAAGTAACCGTCGTAATCGTTTAATTATTATCTTGAGTTAAGACAATGAAACATTTCAAAGAAATGACCGATTTGATTCAATACAATCTATATCAACACGGTTTTAAGCATGCAATCCAGACCATTAAATCAAATTCATTTAAAATGAGAAATTCGACTTGAAAATTATTCAGTTATAAAGCAATGTCAATCATTAATCAAAGCCACGTACATTTTTTTCTAAGTGTCCCAGACAACTTAATCTAGATTCTTTAAGGAGTGCCTTTAGCCCAATAATTTCAAACTACAGCTACTTATTAAAAATAGACAAACAATTTCATATTATTTGAAACTGCATATCATTTATCTGAACGAGTCAGTGACGTGTGCTTCTGGTGCTTCAATATTTTTAGGCTTGAAATTAAAACTGTTCAGTTTTATTTTGTGTGATGGCAGAAACAACAACATCTTACTGCTTCTTTGGCCATACATATTTCTACAAGCCAGTCAGCCCTAAATTATGCATGTATTTATGCACATTTCTAACATCCGAAACCAAAGGAGTTTGCACAAACTTTTATAGCGAGATCAAGAAAGCCTTCCGCCAATGCATTTAGATGCAGCCGATTATTTCAACAGCATTTGTTGCAAACACTGCGAGACAAACAAATTAATTTATAACTTTAACAAACCAGTTTGAATCTTGTATCGAATAGGCCTCCTTGCACCACCCCGCCCCCTTCCAATATCTTTGATTTTGAAATAACCGTATAAATTAGTAAAAGTACGAAGCCACATTTCCACTTTTACCAAATCCAGCCAAACAACTAGCCCAGGTAACGTGATCAGTTAGATTTTACCTCTGGCATTGAAAAAGTTTCAGTTAATTTAGCGATGCCATGAGTATCTACTGAAATGCACATCATGACAAATTACATGCTATTTTACCTTTTGGTTTTAACATTGCCAGTTCGACAGATTTATCAAGTGAGTACAAACCATGATATAAAAGGATTTATTTATTTAGACAATGACAAGAACACTATTGTTGAAAAGGCATCCCTATTCGCTTCACACAACCAGTTCATTAACTGATAAATCAAAACACAACACCCACCTACATGTATCAAGACAAGCATACAGCTACATGAGTCAAGACACAACATCCAGCTACATGTATCAAGACACAATATTTAGCTACATGTATCAAGGCACAACATCTAGCTACATGAATCAAGACACAATATCCAGCTACATGTATCAAGGCACAACATCCAGCTACATGTATCAAGACATAATATACAGCTACATGTATCAAGACACTTCATCCAGCTACATGTATCAAGACATAACATCCAGCTACATGTATTAAGACACAACATCCAGCTACATGTATTAAGACACAACATCCAGCTACATGTATCAAGACACAACATCCAGCTACATGTATCAAGACACAACATCCAGCTACATGTATCAAGACACAATATCCAGCTACATGTATTAAGACACAACATCCAGCTACATGTATCAAGACACAACATCCAGCTACATGTATCAAAACACAACATTCAGCTACATGTATTAAGACACAACATTCAGCTACATGTATTAAGACACAACATCCAGCTACATGTATCAAGACACAGCATCCAGCTACATGTATCAAGACACAATATCCAGCTACATGTTTCAAGACACAATATCCAGCTACATGTATCAAGACACAATATCCAGCTACATGTATCAAGACACAACATCCAACTACATGTATTAAGACAAAACATCCAGCTACATGTATCAAGACACAATATCCAGCTACCTGTATCAGGACACAATATCCAGCTACATGTATCAAGACACAACATCCAGCTATTTGTATTAAGACACAACATCCCGATGCATGTATTAAGACACAACATCCCGATGCATGTATTAAGACACAACATCCAGCTACATGTATCAAGACACAATATTCAGCTACATGTATCACGACACAAGATCCAGCTACATGTATTAAGACACAACATCCCGATGCATGTATTAAGACACAACATCCAGCCACATGTATCAAGACACAATATCCAGCTACATGTATCAAGACACAATATCCAGCTACATGTATTAAGACACAATATCCCGATGCATGTATTAAGACACAACATCCAGCCACATGTATTAAGACACAATATCCAGCTACATGTATCACGACACAACATCCAGCTACATGTATCAAGACACAACATCCAGCTACATGTTTCAAGACACAACATCCAGCTACATGTATCAAGACACAACATCCAGCTACATGTATCAAGACATAATATCCAGCTACATGTATCAAGACACAGCATCCAGCTACATGTATTAAGACACAATATCCAGCTACATGTATCAAGACACAACATCCAGCTACATGTATTAAGACACAATATCCAGCTACATGTATTAAGACACAATATCCAGCTACATGTATTAAGACACAACATCCAGCCACATGTATTAAGACACAATATCCAGCTACATGTATCAAGACATAATATCCAGCTACATGTATCAAGACACAGCATCCAGCTACATGTATTTAGACACAACATTCAGCTACATGTATTAAGACACAACATTCAGCTACATGTATTAAGACACAACATCCAGCTACATGTATCAAGACACAATATCCAGCTACATGTATCAAGACACAATATCCAGCTACATGTATTAAGACACAACATCCCGATGCATGTATTAAGACACAACATCCAGCCACATGTATCAAGACACAATATCCAGCTACATGTATCAAGACACAATATCCAGCTACATGTATTAAGACACAATATCCCGATGCATGTATTAAGACACAACATCCAGCCACATGTATTAAGACACAATATCCAGCTACATGTATCACGACACAACATCCAGCTACATGTATCAAGACACAACATCCAGCTACATGTTTCAAGACACAACATCCAGCTACATGTATCAAGACACAACATCCAGCTACATGTATCAAGACATAATATCCAGCTACATGTATCAAGACACAGCATCCAGCTACATGTATTAAGACACAATATCCAGCTACATGTATCAAGACACAACATCCAGCTACATGTATTAAGACACAATATCCAGCTACATGTATTAAGACACAATATCCAGCTACATGTATTAAGACACAACATCCAGCCACATGTATTAAGACACAATATCCAGCTACATGTATCAAGACATAATATCCAGCTACATGTATCAAGACACAGCATCCAGCTACATGTATTTAGACACAACATTCAGCTACATGTATTAAGACACAACATTCAGCTACATGTATTAAGACACAACATCCAGCTACATGTATCAAGACACAATATCCAGCTACATGTATCAAGACACAATATCCAGCTACATGTATCAAGACACAATATCCAGCTACATGTATCAAGACACAACATCCAGCTACATGTATCAAGACACAATATCCAGCTACATGTATTAAGACACAACATCCAGCTACATGTATCAAGACACAATATCCAGCTACATGTATCAAGACATAATATCCAGCTACATGTATCAAGACACAGCATCCAGCTACATGTATTTAGACACAACATTCAGCTACATGTATTAAGACACAACATTCAGCTACATGTATTAAGACACAAATCCAGCTACATAATCAGCTACATGTATCAAGACCAATATCCAGCTACATGTATCAAGACACAATATCCAGCTACATGTATCAAGACACAACATCCAGCTACATGTATCAAGACACAATATCCAGCTACATGTATTAAGACACAACATCCAGCTACATGTATCAAGACACAATATCCAGCTACATGTATCAAGACACAATATCCAGCTACATGTATCAAGACACAATATCCAGCTACATGTATCAAGACACAATATCCAGCTACATGTATCAAGACACAACATCCAGCTACATGTATCAAGACACAATATCCAGCTACATGTATTAAGACACAACATCCAGCTACATGTATCAAGACACAATATCCAGCTACATGTTTTAAGACACAACATCCAGCTACATGTATTAAGACACAACATCCCGATGCATGTATTAAGACACAACATCCAGCTACATGTATCAAGACACAACATCCAGCTACATGTATCAAGACATAATATCCAGTTACATGTATTAAGACACAACATGCAGCTACATGTATCAAGACACAACATCCAGCTACATGTATCAAAACACAACATCCAGCTACATGTATCAAGACACAACATCCAGCTACATGTATTAAGACACAACATTCCGATGCATGTATGAAGACACAACATCCAGCTACATGTATCAAAACACAATATTCAGCTACATGTATCACGACACAACATGCAGCTACATGTATCACGACACAATATCCAGCTACATGTATCAATACACAACATCCAGCGACATGTATTAAGACACAACATCCCGATGCATGTATTAAGACACAACATCCAGCGACATGTATCAAAACACAACATCCAGCTACATGAATCAAGTGACAGCATCCCGATAAATGTATTAAGACACAACATCCAGCTACATGTATCAAGACACAACATGGAGCTACATGCATCCAGGCACAACATCCAGCTACATGTATTAAGACACAACATTCAGCTACATATATCAAGATACAACATCCAGCGACATGTATTAAGACAAAACATCCCGATACATGTAGTAAGGACACAACATCCAGCTACATGTATTAAGACATAACATCTAGCTACATGTATTAAGACACAACATCCAGCTACATGTATTAAGACATAACATCTAGCTACCTGTATTAAGACAATACATCAAGCTACATGTATTAAGACAATACATCAAGCTACATGAATTAAGACACAACATCCAGCTACATGTATTAAGACATAACATCCAGCTACATGTATCATGACATAACATACAGCTACATGTATTACCACACAACATCCAGCTACATAAATAAAGACACAACATCCAGCTACATGTATTACCACACACCATCCAGCTACATAAATAAAGACACAACATCCAGCTACATGTATCAACACACAACACCCAGCTAAATGTATCAAGACACGACATTCAGCAACATGTATCAAGACACAACATCCAGCTACATGTATTAAGACACAACATCAAGCTACATGTATTAACACACAACATCCAGCTACATAAATAAAGACACAACAGGCAGCTACATGTATCAAGACAAGACATTCAGCTACATGTATCAAGACAAGACATTCAGCTACATGTATCAAGACAAGACATTCAGCTACATGTATCAAGACACGACATTCAGCTACATGTATCAAGACACAACATCCAGCTACATGTATCAAGACACAACATCCCGCTACATGTATCAAGACACAACATCCAGCTACATGTATCAAGATACAACATCCAACTACATGTATCAATACACAACATCCAGCTACATGTATCAATACACAACATCCAGCTACATGTATCAAGACACAACATTAAACTACATGTATCAATACAAAACATCCAGCTTTATGTATCAATACACAACATCCAGCTACATGTATCATGACACAACAGGCAGCTACATGTATCAAGGCACAACCTATAGTTACATGTATCAAGACACAATATTTAGCTACATGTATCAATACACAACATCAAGCTACATGTATCAAGACACAACATTCAGCTACATGTATCAAGACACAACATCCAGCTATATGTATTAAGACACAACATTCAGCTACATGTATTAAGACACAACATTCAGCTTCATGTATCAATACACATTATCCAGCTACATGCATCTAGACACAACATGCAGCTACATGTATCATGACACAACATCCAGCTACATGTAACAATACACAATATCCAGCTACATGAATCAAGATAGAACATACAGCTACATGTATTAAGACACAACATCCAGCTACATATATTAAGACACAACATCCAACTACATGTATCAAAACACAATATCCAGCTACATGTATCAATACACAACATCCAGCTACTTGTATCAAAACACAATATCCAGCTACATGTATCAATACACAACATCCAGCTACTTGTATCAAAACACAACATTCAGCTACATGTATCAATACACAACATTCAGCTACATGTATTAAGACACAACATCCAGCAACATGTATCAAGACACAACATCCAGCTACATGTATCAAGACACAACATCCAGCTACATGTATCAAGACACAACATCCAGCTACATGTATTAAGACAAAACATCCAACTACATGTATCAATACACAACATCCAGCTACTTGAATCAAAACACAATATCCAGCTACATGTATCAATACACAACATCCAGCTACATGTATCAATACAAAACATCCAGCTTCATGTATCAAGACACAACATCCAACTACATGTATCAAGACATAATATACAGCTACATGTATCAAGACACAATATCCAGCTACATGTAATATGACACAACATCCAACTACATGTATCAAGACATAATATACAGCTACATGTATCATGACACAACATGCAGCTACATGTATCAAGGCACAACCTATAGTTACATGTATCAAGACATAATATTTAGCTACATGTATCAATACACAACATCAAGCTACATGTATCAAGACACAACAGGCAGCTACATGTATTAAGACACAACATCCAGCTACATGTATCAAGACATAATATTTAGCTACATGTATCATTACACAACTTTCAGCTGCATGTATCAAGACACAACATCCAGCTACATGTATCAAGACAGAGCATTCAGCTACATGTATTAGGGAACAACATCCAGCTACATGTATTAAGACACATTATCCAGCTACATGTATTAAGACAAAACATTCAGCTACATGTATCAAGACAAAAGATTCAGCTACATGTATCAGGACACAACATCCAGCTACATGTATCAAGACACAACATCCAGCTACATGTATCAGGACACAACATCCAGCTACATGTATTAAGACACAATATCCAGCTACATGTATCAATACACAACATCCAGCTACATGGATCAAGACACAACATCCAGCTACATGTATCAAGACACAACCTATAGCTACATGTATCAATACACAACATTCAGCTACATGTATTAAGAAACAACATCTAGCTACATGTATTAAGACACAACATTCAGCTACATGTATCAACACACAACATGCAGCTACATGTATCAAGACACAACATCCAGCTACATTTATCAATACACAACATTCAGCTACATGTATCAATACACAACATTCAGCTACATGTATTAAGACACAACATCCAGCTGCATGTATTAAGACACAACATCCAGCTACATGTATCAAGACACAATATCCAGCTACATGTATCAAGAAACAACATCCCGATACATGTATCAAGAAACAACATCCAGCCACATGTATTAAGACACAATATCCAGCTACATGTATCAGGACACAATATCCAGCTACATGTATCAAGACACAATATCCAGCTACATGAATCAAGACACAACATCCAGCCACATGTATTAAGACACAATATCCAGCTACATGTATCAAGACACAATATCCAGCTACATGTATTAAGACACAATATCCAGCTACATGTATCAAGACATAATATCCAGCTACATGTATCAAGACACAACATCCAGCTACATGTATTAAGACACAATATCCAGCTACATGTATCAAGACACATTATCCAGCTACATGTATCAAGACACATTATTCAGCTACATGTATTAAGACACAATATCCAGCTACATGTATTAAGACACAATATCCAGCTACATGTATCAAGACACAACATCCAGCTACACGTATTAATACACAACATCCAGCTACATGTATCAAGATACAATATCCAGCTACATGTATCAAGACACAATATCCAGCTACATGTATCAAGACACAACATCCAGCTACATGTATCAAGACACAAAATCCAGCTACATGTATCAAGACACAATATCCAGCTACATGTATCAAGACACAATATCCAGCTACATGTATCAAGACACAACATCCAGCTACAAGGTATCAAGACACAACATCCAGCTACATGTATCAAGACACAACATTCAGCTACATGTATTAATACACAACATCCAGCTACATGTATCAAGACACATTATCCAGCTACATGTATTAAGTCACAATATCCAGCTACATGTATTAAGACACAATATCCAGCTACATGTATCAAGACACAACATCCAGCTACATGTATCAAGACACAACATCCAGCTACATGTATCAAGACACATTATCCAGCTACATGTATCAAGACACAACCTATAGCTACATGTATCAAGACATAATATCCAGCTACATGTATCAATACACAAAATCCAACTTCATGTATCAAGACGCAATATTCAGCTACATGTATCAAGACACAACAGTCAGCTACATGTATTAAGACACAACATTCAGTTACATGTATTAATACACAACATCCAGCTACATGTATCATGACACATTATCCAGCTACATGTATTAAGACACAATATCCAGCTACATGTATTAAGACAAAATATTCAGCTACATGTATCAAGACAAAAGATTCAGCTACATGTATCAGGACACAACATCCAGCTACATGTATCAAGACACAACATCCAGCTACATGTATCAGGACACAACATCCAGCTACATGTATTAAGACACAATATCCAGCTACATGTATCAATACACAACATCCAGCTACATGGATCAAGACACAACATCCAGCTACATGTATCAAGACACAACCTATAGCTACATGTATCAATACACAACATTCAGCTACATGTATTAAGAAACAACATCTAGCTACATGTATTAAGACACAACATTCAGCTACATGTATCAACACACAACATGCAGCTACATGTATCAAGACACAACATCCAGCTACATTTATCAATACACAACATTCAGCTACATGTATCAATACACAACATTCAGCTACATGTATTAAGACACAACATCCAGCTACATGTATCAAGACACAACGTCCAGCTACATGTATCAAGACACAACATTCAGCTTCATGTATCAATACACAATATCCAGCTACATGTATCAAGACACAACATGCAGCTAAATGTATCAAGACACAACATCCAACTACATGCATCCTGACACAACATCCAGCTACATGTATCAAGACACAACCTATAACTACATGTATTAAGACTCAACATCCAGCTACATGTATCAAGACACAACATTCAGCTTCATATATCAATACACAACATTCAGCTACATGTATCAAGACACAACATCCAGCTGCATGTATTAAGACACAACATCCAGCTACATGTATCAAGACACAATATCCAGCTACATGTATCAAGAAACAACATCCCGATACATGTATCAAGAAACAACATCCAGCCACATGTATTAATACACAATATCCAGCTACATGTATCAAGACACAACATCCAACTACCTGTATTAAGACACAACATTCAGCTACATGTATTAAGACACAATATCCAGCTACATGTATCAGGACACAATATCCAGCTACATGTATCAAGACACAATATCCAGCTACATGTATCAAGACACAATATCCAGCTACATGTATCAAGACACAATATCCAGCTACATGTATCAAGACACAATATCCAGCTACATGTATTAAGACACAATATCCAGCTACATGTATCAAGAAACAACATCCAGCCACCTGTATTAAGACACAATATCCAGCTACATGTATCAGGACACAATATCCAGCTACATGTATTAAGACACAATATCCAGCTACATGTATTAAGACACAATATCCAGCTACATGTATTAAGACACAATATCCAGCTACATGTATCAGGACACAACATCCAGCTACATGTATTAAGACACAATATCCAGCTACATGTATTAAGACACAACATCCAGCTACATGTATCAAGACACAACATGCAGCTACATGTATCAAGACACATTATCCAGCTACATGTATTAAGACACAATATCCAGCTACATGTATCAAGACACAATATCCAGCTACATGTATCAAGACACAACATCCAGCTACATGTATCAAGACACAATATCCAGCTACATGTATCAAGACACAATATCCAGCTACATGTATTAAGACACAATATCCAGCTACATGTATCAAGACATAATATCCAGCTACATGTATCAAGACACAACATCCAGCTACATGTATTAAGACACAATATCCAGCTACATGTATCAAGACACATTATCCAGCTACATGTATCAAGACACATTATTCAGCTTCATGTATTAAGACACAATATCCAGCTACATGTATTAAGACACAATATCCAGCTACATGTATCAAGACACAACATCCAGCTACACGTATTAATACACAACATCCAGCTACATGTATCAAGACACAATATCCAGCTACATGTATCAAGACACAACATTCAGCTACATGTATCAAGACACAACATCCAGCTACATGTATCAAGACACAATATCCAGCTACATGTATCAAGACACAATATCCAGCTACATGTATCAAGACACAACATCCCGCTACATGTATCAAGACACAACATCCAGCTACATGTATCAAGACACAACATTCAGCTACATGTATTAATACACAACATCCAGCTACATGTATCAAGACACATTATCCAGCTACATGTATTAAGTCACAATATCCAGCTACATGTATTAAGACACAATATCCAGCTACATGTATCAAGACACAACATCCAGCTACATGTATCAAGACACAACATCCAGCTACATGTATCAAGACACAACATCCAGCTACATGTATCAAGACACAACATCCAGCTACATGTATCAAGACACAACCTATAGCTACATGTATCAAGACATAATATCCAGCTACATGTATCAATACACAAAATCCAACTTCATGTATCAAGACGCAATATTCAGCTACATGTATCAAGACACAACATTCAGCTACATGTATTAAGACACAACATTCAGCTACATGTATTAATACACTTCATCCAGCTACATGTATCAAGACACATTATCCAGCTACATGTATTAAGACACAATATCCAGCTACATGTATTAAGACACAATATCCAGCTACATGTATCAAGACACAACATCCAGCTACATGTATCAAGACACAACATCCAGCTACATGTATCAAGACACAACATCCAGCTACATGTATCAAGACACAACCTATAGCTACATGTATCAAGACATAATATCCAGCTACATGTATCAATACACAAAATCCAACTTCATGTATCAAGACGCAATATTCAGCTACATGTATCAAGACACAACATTCAGCTACATGTATCAAGACGCAATAGCCAGCTACATGTATCAAGACACAACATCCAGCTACATGTATCAAGACGCAATAGCCAGCTACATGTATCAAGACACAACATCCAGCTACATGTATCAAGACGCAATAGCCAGCTACATGTATCAAGACACAACATCCAGCTACATGTATCAAGACACAACATCCAGCTACATGTATCAAGACACAACATCCAGCTACATGTATCAAGACACAACATCCAGCTACATGTATCAAGACACAACCTATAGCTACATGTATCAAGACATAATATCCAGCTACATGTATCAATACACAAAATCCAACTTCATGTATCAAGACGCAATATTCAGCTACATGTATCAAGACACAACATTCAGCTACATGTATCAAGACGCAATAGCCAGCTACATGTATCAAGACACAACATCCAGCTACATGTATCAAGACGCAATAGCCAGCTACATGTATCAAGACACAACATCCAGCTACATGTATCAAGACACAACATCCAGCTACATGTATCAAGACACAACATCCAGCTACATGTATCAAGACACAACATCCAGCTACATGTATCAAGACACAACATCCAGCTACATGTATCAAGACATAACATCCAGCTACATGTATCACGAAGAACAGCACTAGTTTTTAATGTTGTATTATCGAGATTATCAAGAAATCATTTAAATTGAAATTGCCACACACCTATTCAATGCACTCGATACATACAGCACGTATAAACAACACTTTACACACATTAGATCGTGTACTTGTAACAGATGTATGTATCTTAAAGCAGTAACTTTCCGTGTTTTACCTTGAACTGCCTAACACTTCATCCATGTACTTTGTGAATTGGGTTAACAACTTGTAACTTTGGGAGGTTTAACTATTATTTAGACAGTGGTTAGAACAGGTAATGGTTTAAATAGATGTAAATATCGATCAAATCTCTATCGTTATTTAATCTGAAACAGCCAGATTAATCCATTGCCTTTTTTTGTATAAAACCATACTAAGCTACTAACGACTGTATTTCTTGACTTACAATATTCTCAGTGTTGAATTTTATTTCCCCTAAAGCATATTTTCCTATTAAACATAAATTTTGATATACATATAACGTACTTATTTCTTTTTATTAAATGTTTGGTGACTTTCATATCTTTTTATTACTGATTTAATATTGCACGCCAGTTTGATATATTTTGCAGTGAAGTCAAACATTAAGGTCAGTACTTCATCTTATTCTCCAGAAACAGCAAGTCTTGTGTAGAACCCAACAGAAAGACATGACTTTAACGACGGAACTTAAATACTTTTTCATTCGCAAAATAAAACTCAATTTCCTTCACTTAGTCTATATATTTTTACTTTAGTTTAATATTCTTAACAGATCGACAATTTAGCAGTTCACATATGAACAAACCTTGATAATTTTCACAATTGGATTCATCGTCGATAAAATATGTATATGAATTGATTATATTCATACATAGATCTATCATAGAATAACCCAATGTTGTAATAAACACAATGAAATACGATAGTTTTTATTTTCTCAATCAGATACAAGATGTAGAAATAAATTCATATCTTGTAGAGTAAATGTAATTAGAGCTAGATTTAGAATAAGTTTATGGTAGAAAATGTCGGAAGTAAACAAAGACGACTAAGAGGAAAGAATATTAAGAAGGATAAAAAGCCAACAACATATACATGAGAATAACACGATAAAAATACTCTATGTACACAGAAATATATAAAAGTTATTTAAGCAACAGGTGTGCATGTAATGTCTCCACGTATTTACTGGTAATATGCAAAGTCGCTTTTGTAAATTTGAAATCAAGCAGCTTGTACCGGTTCAATTGTCAACCCAGTCTAAACGTGCGGAAAAACATGTTGTCTCTAATTAATTAAGATTATCAGGTTACCAGACGGCGGCGAAGTTGCTTTTTTGAAGTCCATGTAATCTTGCTAGTGCTCTTAATCGAATTAATTATTGATTTTACCCCAATAAACAGAAAACTAATATTTTATTATTTAAATCAAAGTGATTTTGTTTCTATGCAAATGGCGTACATTAGCAATTGAATGAGCTGTTTAATAAACTACGCAATGTAATGAAAAGTTCTGTTTTATAAAATCTTGCTTTTTTCACATATTAAGCTTTTGATGCACATTTTAATCAAATCGATTCCGAGTCAAAAGTCGCCAAAAGTGAAAAACAAACAAGCTAGTTATAAGAACTAGTAAAATAATAAATATTAATGGGATGAATAAAGAAGCTAAAGCAAAAATCAGATTAGAATACAACTACAATACTATGCTTATGTGTAACAACCTGATATTACCCTACCCAATATCAACTCTATAACATTATATTATACATACGAATTTAAGTTTATTAGAACGCGTTCAAATCTTAAAAGACAGTCAAAACACAGTATTAAAATATACATTCAGTCCCATTTATCTTTATATGAAAAGAGCGTGAATACAAGGCACTGCTGGTAAGCCAAATTCAGTGTTTTATACGGTCGTAACACAAATTCTAAGTTTTCTTAAACGATCACATTTCTGTTTTCTTCTCCATCTCTGTCTTGGTAATGCAGTTCATACCTCATTTATTTTCAATATGACACCTTTCAATTTATGCATTTATCAATGACAAAAGACAGCGAACAAAACATATAACTTGTATTGTATCTTATACAATGAACTATTATTAATCGGCTGCTGAGAATAACAAACGAGAAGTTATCGGATCTATGGATATGTTACCTGCAGCTTAGGAAACTTTGAAATGAGGTAAGAAAAACAAAGAAATACCAGGAGTCAACTTTCTACCAAAATAGTTTTTTAAATATGTCATTCCAATTGATATTCTTTCCACTAACGTTAGAAATAGTCCAGACAAAAGATAATTCTCAGCATTGGCACATAGGATGAAGAAACCGGAAAGCGCAATCGTCAAAAAGGTAGAAAGTAAAACTGTTTAGAACTCAGCTCATATCTTTACAATATTTTTATTTATTTGCAAATCACTTTCTTTGATTTTGTATAAAATTATATGCATTTACAATGCAGCTCAAATTCGACATTAACTGTATTTTATAACATACCTCAATTGGAAAAATAATATAATTAACAAAGCACGCATAGGCTTAAGTTAATGTACACGTAACTGCTATGCATATATTGTATATTGTCATCGAATAAAAGTTGTAATGGAGAATTAAAGTCTCCTAACTGTCTCCTGCTAAGAATTCATTCACAATAACTGTTTCACAACATATTGTGCCATGTTCAGGTTGGATAGTTTTTTTTAATGTACAAAGTCTAGTCCAAGAAAGGCGATAATCACATCACATAAACTGTTTAATCGATTGCATTATACACACATTTCACTATAAGGTGTTTCAATGAATTCTAAACTGAAGAGCTAGAAACTTCGAAGAATCTATGCAGGAAGCTCGATTCTACCCTTAGTAGTAAACACGACAAATTTAAAAGGTCGATTTCGATTACATCTTTCATCTGCGCAAGGCTCGTTAGTTCATTTAAACTTATCAACCTTTTTTATATACAAGGCATGGCATTATTTATTCTCATTGATAAAAGTGCGCCCCAATTTCTTCTATAATTGGGCTTTATTCTAGTAAACATGTTGTTTTTTTCACACTTAGACCACGCTCTTTACACTTCGCAGGCTTAAATGGAGTCATGCATCATTATTCTCTGGTGGTAACTGCTGTGTTTCTTTCTTTTAGTTTGTTATGTCTCGTCTGTGTTTTTGTCACTTTTACATGTACCCTGTTTGCCTTTGTCTAAACGTAGTTTAGATTTAAATATCTGTAGTAATTATTGTAGGACCTTTTCTTATCTTAGTTACCTTTCCATGTACATACGGCTTTCATTGCAACACGTGTCCTTATACTGACGGGTTTTATTGTAACACGTTTCCTTACACTGACGGGTTTCGTTGTAACACGTGTCCTTTTACTGACGGGTTTCATTGTAACACGTGTCCTTATACTAACGGGTTTCATTGCAACACGTGTCCTTATGCTGACGGGTTTCATTGTAACACGTGTCCTTATGCTGACGGGTTTCATTGTAACACGTGTCCTTATACTAACGGGTTTCATTGCAACACGTGTCCTTATGCTGACTGGTTTTATTGTAACACGTGTCCTTATACTGACGGGTTTTATTGTAACACTTGTCCTTTTACTGACGGGTTTCATGGTAACACGTGTCCTTAAACTGACGGGTTTTATTGTAACACGTGTCCTTATACTGACGGGTTTCAGCCGGCGCTTATTAGTTCTATGAAGTCAGGTCCAATGAGGAATCATTTGTTACTGTCCTGGTCAGTCTTCGGCGCCATTTACTTCTTTTCATGAGTATGCGTGTAAGTTATGTATGTATTTTATGTATGTATTGAAATTTTTAAAGAAAACGTGAATTTAGATACAGAATGGATTAATCTGGTTTGGAATGTTCAGGGTGCATATCTCCTGTATATATTGTACATATGTCGATAGATAATTTAAATAAGAGTAATTCTGTTTGAATATAATATTTTTCTATCCATTTTAACTCCCGATGCTGGTGCTTGCTGTTAATTGTTTCACTTGGATGGGATATTTTTTTACACTCGTTGTTTGTGAGATACATGTTCAGGAAGTGCGATATTGGAGTGCCCCACAAACCAGGTCTTTAGCACCCCAGTCGATCCTTTTGCGGACTGACCCTTCCAAGGCGGTAACTGCTGTTTTGTATTTGTGTGTAATGTCTCGTCTCTGTGTTTTGCCACTTTTGCATTTACTTTGTATGCCTTTGTCTAGAGTTAGTTCCAAATTAAATATCTGAAGCAAGTATTCCTACTCTATTTGATATATTGATTATCCGTTCTTTAGAAGAAGCAATATATATTTAATCTATCAAGGCCGTTAACACATCTTTTAACTACCTTAGTTATTTAACATGGAAATTTATTAAGAAAGAACATCATGTTTCTCGTTATCTGCTGTTCCCTTGAAAACAGGCTTCTTCATCATCTTGTCCTACGAGTGGATTATAACTTTTATTAAAACATAAGTACAAACATGGTTGTCAAATAAAAAAGATGATCAATACTCACCAATTTCTTAAAATAAAAACAGTAAGTAAGTACATATTAGAAATAAGTCAGAATGCAAATACGAACGCTTGAACGTGTTATTCAAGATATGGAAGATTAACCCAAGGAATAGATTTTATATTGAAACTGCATGTAGTATACGTTTGTTACATCATGTTAACACAAGAATGTAATGAGATAAAAAATAAAACTATGTCGCCAGCATCTAACAATAAACAGGTATACTAAAATGGTATTTTTATAGGATTTTGTACTTACTAAGTAACTGAATTTGCATTCGATAAGTAAGACAGAATGGACGAAGCTGTCGACACTGGATCTGCATGGTGATTGACTGGAGAATATCAAAGCCGTTAGAATAAGGTAAAACATTTTTTATTTAATTGTTTATTAAACCTTTTTGATAACATTTGTTCGTTATGTCGTCATTATTTAATAAATAACTTTTGCACGTAACGACCTTTTTATTTAAAATTGCAACTATCATAGTTAACCGATTATTTTCATCAATGTTTCAAGATCAGATTTCTTTCTCCTTTCTTGACTAATTTAACCATATCTGTTACAAACTGCAGAAGATATCTTCAATTACGGTCTCATTGACTCATATTGTATTCACGTTTAAATGATATGGCATTGTTAAAGAATCATGTTTATTAAAATAATGAAATTGTTTTAAGGAAGATGATCTGTCAGAGACACATATATGATGGATAGAGCGTTCAACATATATAAGTTGATATGTAATTGACGTCATACTATGGAAAAAGAGCGGTAACAATGAAATCAAAATACAAAATCGCACCCTACTTTCCTAGGTAATGTGTTTCAGATTTCATGCTATGCTATAATTGTAGCTGAAGAGTGCAAAGGATGTTGATACATTCTAAAGTTTAAATTTTTAACCACTTTTTGCGTTTCTCGATTATTATTTTATACCTCTGGAAATTGAAAGTCTGGCTCTATTTAAATGCATAATTACTGTATAAGCATTTTTCTTGTGTATATGAAAACACTCAATCATGTAGTATGCTTGATTTGACATATTATGCATTCCTCTACATCCTATTTAACAGTAAATCATCAAGGCGACACACTGTTAATTAGTCTTTCTGTGAGTGTAAATGTATTCACTTTTGTTGGCAATAGACGGGATTTTATTTAGATTTATAATTCTAAAAATAGTGATCATGTTTATAGTACAAAATTCATAAATGGATTCCTAACAAACGTCCACTAACATTAGTATTTTATATGGTATAAGACCATAAAATCAAGGTTCTAGTTGTTTCTCTTTACCATAGACGGGATATTTGATGATTAACTATAAAAGACTCCAATTCATAGGTATAAAATTGATTTGTAAACCGTAAAAACGATGAAAGCACGAAACATGACGTTCAAGGCGGGAACTTTTGGGTTAGCTCTTTTTATTTAATGACACACAGATTTATTCTTATTTTTACATTTTATTTGTATGTGCATACCTTTGAAGCACCTTTTTAAATGTTAGTGTATGTTGCTGTGCTCATAGAACTTCGTCATATATTCTTATTTGGAAGTTGCTGCTTCTGATAAATTAACCAAGAATGCAGGTTAAGTATATCCATATAAGAAACAGATTTATGAATCAAGTAAAAACAACAACAACAACTCAAAGTTAAGGTCTGTTAAACGTTATAGCAAACTATTTTAATTACTCTTGAACGTATTCTTTAAGTTCAGTCACAAAACCTTTTAACTTTGTCGCTAGACGTATTTTTTTTTTATTTTTCTAACATAAAGTATTTATTGATTATTGTTCCAAACAACAACAGCAACAAAAACAACACTTGCCAAATACGCAATACTACATGTTGTGCAAAGTTTCACCATTGAAAATTAATATGTTTTGTATGTCTGTGTACCTTAACTTAACGTGTTTTACCTTTGAAGTTTGATATCTGCCTTTTCTCCTATTCCAGGTGCAGATAAGACAGTGTATTATTTTGAATATTCATAATTATTCATTTCGGTAGTAACTACCATTTTCCTCTCCCGAATCCCCATCCCTGCAGACTTTTGTATTCATGAACATTACAAAATGAGGTGTACTATTCACCCAGAACAACTAGACCATAGCCATTTGCATTTAAATATGAATAATGCTCTCTGTGCAAAAGCATTACTTTACCTAGCTTGTTAACAACTGCCTAAACTTGAATTTCATTGGGGTACATTATAAACACGTATCTGTAAATACGTGTTTTTGTTTTGTCTACTATTTATCTTGTGTAGCATGCGTTGTATATATTCTTCACAACGAATATTGACTCATATTAATAGTTAAAAATAAGACTTTACCAGAAATAAGTCAAAACGATGTTATTGTAACGATTTTGCGGGATTTGGGTCCGACTGAAAAGCGCCTCGAAGCGTATCGTAGCGTCTACTTTTTCAATATCTATTATTAAAGATGAGCATATGTGCACCTATATAAGATACTAATAATACTGTGTCAAACAAATCAGAATTTCATTTTAAAAGTTGCCCATGTACACAATGAATATAAATGCTTTAGGTTGCAAACTTTACATGCATATCAGTTTCTTTTAATCGAACAGGAAGATCAGCAGCACCTATCAGTAAACATACACAAGCGACTGCTGTACCTTATTTCATATGGAAACAATATTTCATATAGACAGTTTCTTTTACAAAAACAAAATTGAGGCTAAGCTAGTATTTTACTAACTTTTGTATATAAACGAGCCGCAATAATTGTAGTTCCTGATAAGCCAAGCCGACTACCAGCACTGGCAAAACTAGATAGAACGATGGGTGACAAAACTGAACAGGTACACAACACGTATGCCATTAGTGAATGCACTTGTTCTTTTTGTCACTGTTTACTGTTAACTGTTGGTATGCATTTCATGTGTGAATGTTTAATAAAAAAGTTCGATTAAAAGTGTTTTATTCTCGTATTGCTCAGTCTTTATCGCCTGTTTGATGGTTTGGAATCAACAGGCTTGTTCTGGTCCAATTATGTACCGATTGAACATCCGTAGCTGTAAGAACGCCACACACGAGAACACTATTCGTTCCGTTGAATTAGAATTTTTAATTAGCCCATAGAAGCTTTGTATGGTGTCCATGTAATTCAGCCACTGCAACTTGATCCAGTTAATTCTTGATTATACCCTTGTCAAAAGGTAATACTCTCGTGGCTAGAAGCGATTTGCATTTAATTTAAGTGACACGCATTAAATGCGTGAAGGAATTTTACTTTGATTTAGTGCTCAATGAACTATTTTTTTAATAAAATCAAACAACAAACAATACAAATTACAAACATTCTACAACACTTAATCAGTTTGGAATTTCAGCAAAATGTAACATTATGTCCTCAATGTGTTTGACATATAAAAACTTTCTATACCGATTTACAACGAGAACTAAAACACGTTCTTGTGAATGACACTTACATGTACTTATAAAGCATCTTATAAAAACAATGACCGACATACGTTTAAATTAATTGTCTTTTCCTTTGAGAAAATTACCGTTTTACTTTATGAGGCATATCTTTATTAATATGTCATTCCAATGAAACAAATGCTTGTTCTAAGAAGACACTTGGTTTTTGTCACAAAAAAGATTATGTAAAATGTGTATGTTTCAACCTAAACATACGTTTTCTTTCGGCATATTTTAAATCTCTAGATGTTGTTAAGTAAGTGGCATGTATAAACTGGCTACAACACGAATAAGATGATAATTAATTACCTTCATTTCTAAGGCTCAAACAAATGCAAATGCATTGAAAATTGGGCAATAATATTAAAGCAATATACATGCGTCCTATAAAGGGAGTCCCAGGACTGGTAGGAACGGTGTCCGGACAATATATTTTGGTGTGGTATCAGGGTGTTTACGACATGATCTAAAACAGTGAAGGCAGCACATCCTTTTTATTAGACACCATCACAAGACGACTGAATAATTGTTGGGACCATAAAATATTCAAGTAAACAATACTTCAATCATAGTAAATTATTGGTCGTTGAAAACATTATTATATGTTTCAATACTTCATTAGCTTTCAATATGTCAACTTTCAAATAGTGTATGAAAATCAATGACAAGACCTTACAAGAATTATTTTGGCATTAAAACCTGTTCTGTTCATGTTATGTTGCGTGGTACAACACGGTCATGTCGCTTACTTCCGCTAGGATACTCAGTGTTATCGATTAAGCAACTTTAAGTGTTGTGTCTTGTTCTAGATCGCTGAGAACAGATTGAAAACTATAGCAGCATGACGGATTAAAAGTTATTGAAACTTGCAGACGTTATTAAGCTGACAACAAAAGAGGGCCAGAAAATAGGAATAAGAAAAGCGGACGGCGAGGTAAATCTAATGATGTTTGTTTGATATACATGGGCATGTTGCGAGTTGTACTTGTTTCTAAATTTACAAATAGGTGAACATACAATATATACCTAAGACGGTATTAAACTGAACAGCAACATGCCGGAATATTGTATTATGTATAAATGTATACGTTACTCTGCTATGTATTTGTAATATTGATTGCTTTTTCTTTACAAAATTAACAGAAAAATATAGACCCCGCGCAATTATTAAAACAGTTTTCAAAAAAAGTTTGCATGACGATAATGCATAATAATTCGTCAATCATATTATAGACAATTATTTGCAAATGTTGCTGATCTAGGGCAATACTTATAAGTTTTTATATTCCATCAGATGCATATTTATGTGACTGCATTAAAAAGAACAAGAAATGTTTTAAACAGACGTGTGGCGTTGGTGAGACTTAAGTGACCACAATTTAGTTACGGTTTATATTAGAAACAACTTAGAAGTACTGATTATGTATATACTTACACTATGTCAGCAGTAAATGAGACTGTTTAAGCAACATGTATTATCAGTTGAAAAAATAAAATGAACGTTTGTAAAAAAGCATGTTGTAAAATTCCGCACAAAAATAATACTTCTGAGCTAGTATGGATTATTATTAAAACAGTGGCAACTATCTCAATATTGCATTCGAAATGAGAACACGCATAGGTAATGCTGTCAGATACACAGAGGTTCTGTTTTCCACTTGATAAATTCTCAATTTCCTTCTTCTTTCATGATTGGCATCTAATTATTTTCCCAAATCATGAAGCCATACCTGGCTGTCATATACAGCGTATCACACGTCCCACTTCATTCTTTCTTCAGGGCATTGAACGTGGTTAATCATTTATGGGGATAAGGGATCTGATGGAATTAAATTAAAAATATATGTATCATAGTTATATTACCTTACTATAATATTCTGTTATACTGCAGCCATTTTCTTGATGTAATCATGATCAAGTAAGATTCCTTTTGGTATTGCATTTTTTGTCAGCAACTGTCAATTATTAAACATGGAAACTAAAGAAATATATAAGTTTTCTCCTATGTATGTAAATAAGAGGGGCTGAAGATTCTTCATACAAGGACTAGATGCGCACCTAGTTGTAATCTGCTTCAGGGCACACGGCTACTTGACGAGACAAAGGTACATCTAAAGCAGGAAGACCATCTCTGTGTCCACATTATCCAAGTAGAAGAGAATGCTGAAAAAAACATATCGAAAGAAGGGATCAGGATATTACTAATCAGTGGCAGAGACGTGGCACCAATCAGCTGGGGGAAAAGCAAACCACATGTCAAGTGCCCCACAAACACCGAAAAATATGACTGGAAAAAGTTTAATGAAAAATTGGATCCGGTGATGTTAAGAAGTAAAGAAAAAGTGCCCTTATATAATGTCAGTGTTATTCTACGGTATCTACAAAAAGAGAAACGGTCAGAAGACGAGTTCCGTTACGCAGAACTGCGATTGCATTGAGGTGCGGGGGATTAAAAAAAACTAATGCGTCTTAAGCGCAATGTCCGAACGGGTTACCTTAAAAAGTATACAAAAGCTGTCCTATGACAGCGGGGCGATAGTGGAAACCGATGAAGGAAAATGAACTTTGCTGGAAACAGCTTAGAACAGTAGGTTGTTTTATAATGAATAAATCTACACTATGCCCACTCAGGTTTTTGTCACTGACATATGCTGAAGGAATCCTTACTGATTTTAATAACACAAAGACCTCAAAAGTTCCGAAGAACAATAATTTTTAGAAATGGCATACATCAGCACTGAAGGGACAAAAGTCCGTTGTGTTATGGGGTAAAACTAGTGTCAGATACATTTTACACAAAACATAACTAAGTGAAGTCGTCTTAAATGTGGTATCCGACAGTTTGGACCAAAATATCTGAAAAATCACAATAAAACATTGTTACCTGAACAGATCTCGCAATATACTGTTTATTGATGCCCTCTCTGTCTGAAAACTGACCCATTACGTCACAATCGTCATTTCAAACATGAATTTCCTATCGGAGCCACGCTGCACAGTTAGCCATTTTTAAACGAACAAAACCTCCTGAACTTATGTTTAGCTCATTCACGTCATCCGATGTGACGTCGATATCTATTTTTAGCAGGAATCCCAATCGTTCTTATTTCTTGATTTAAAAGAATGAACATTGAAGCGTTGATTAACGAGTTTTACTGCCCTAAAAACGAGATACTATTGAAAATAGACAAAGCTTTAATTAATGTATGATTTTTTTATCTGCAGAAATTATGTACAAATTCTCGAAACAAAGGTCAGATATTGTTACATATCTAGGCAATCTATCGGTTACCATCTTTAATAGACATCCAGGTGACCGAAGACGGCTTCAGGTTCTTTTTAGCCGCCAACAAAGGATTCCTTTAATAATTGACTGTAGCGTCAAAGACATATGCAGAGGCACTATTTAGGCTTCAGGATATAGGGTAAAAGAGTAATGGAAAATAATGTTAATGCAAAAAGTGTTCAAAGTATAGAAGACTTTATATTACGTGCCAAATGTTCATTATTTTCCCAAGGTAACACGTTTAAATCAAATTGTGGGAAGATGTTTGAATGTGTTTGTCTTATTTTAGTTCGCAAAAACAAGAACAAAAACGATTATTTCATTCAAATGCCGGTCTCAAGCCCAGGTGAAACATTCGTAATTGATCGTCCATTTATGATGCTTTGTTTATGCAGAATATCGCCATTACTGTGTTTCTTTCTGATGGATTTCTTTCGGTTAAACGTCCATTAAATAAAATTTACCAGTTTACGTGATGTTTCATAGGCATATTTTGAGGAAGAAGTTGAAATGTTTACTAATCGTAAATCAGGGAAGAGCGCCAATCCAGATTCTAAAATAGAACACAGATTAATAAAAGTCATGAAATGATAAACTATGCATTGCCAGAAGAAAGGTTGCTATTTACCGTTTAAGGAACGATGTGCTCTGAATAAGTTATATGTTTGAAAACCTAAATTTAAGCTGAAGCAATAAATTAAAATTTAAATTGTACCTCCAGCTGGTGCAAAGTGTTGAAATTAGATCACACGCACGCACGCACGCACACACACTCACACACACGCACGCACGCACGTACACACATACACACGCATACACGCACGCACACACACACGCACGAACAAACACACACACACACACACGCGCGGGCACGCACGCACACACACACGCGCACGCACACACACACACGCACGCACGCACGCACACACACATATACACGCATACACGCTCGCACGTACATACACACACATACACACGCGCACACAGATACACACCCAAAATAAATTATTGTACAAACAAACGTAATTTTGGGTTTAAAATACTGATATTTCCAAAATGAACATTTTAATAGAGGGAACAAGTATTATTTGACATACGTGGAAACTTAAACCTACAGACATACATTAAAAATTAAGTAGATAACTAGACATGAGGTGTACAAAGACTGCGGAGATATGTTTGTGCTCATATGTAAACACATTCGTAACTAATCTTGAAACAATATTAAGAACTATTGTAATGAGACGTTTAAGGTTGCAATTTGCTTACGTTCTTGCCAGCGTCTTTGTTACAGACTCATTTAACACGTGACATGGGCTGTAATTTAAAACGACAGCTCAACTCCGGTTATTGTTTAATTATTCCAAAATAACACCTTAAATATATATGAAAAACAAATAGTAAAACCTATAAATATTCATTATTCAAATGTTTTATAGTATGCATTTCTTAAATAAACAACAACAAAAAAACAACAACAACTGTTTGAGTACATATTTGCTCAAGACACGTTTACTTCAAGAAACAACAAAAGCAATTTCACAGGTACATTAAACATTACGAAATACTAAATATCTTTAACCAAATGAATTTAACTTGTCTAACCAGGGAACTGGCCTTCTTAAGCAAATAAATCAATCGTAACTCATCGAGTATTTCCGTAGTCTCTAAGATCGTCTCTCGGATGTTTGCTGGTGCTATGATACTTGCAGAGTAGCGACTTAAGAAAAGATTCCTCCTCTAAAGTGTGTTCCGAATGTACCTAAATGCATCCAATTAACAAAGATAGATAGATAGATAGATAGATAGATAGATAGATAGATAGATAGATAGATAGATAGATAGATAGATAGATAGATAGATAGATAGATAGATAGATAGATAGATAGATAGATAGATAGATAGATAGATAGATAGATAGATAGATAGATAGATAGAGAAAAAGAGAGTGAAGAGAGAGAGAGAGAGAGAGAGAGAGAGAGAGAGAGACAGAAAGACGGGCAGAAAGACAGACAGACATAGATAGACAAACAGGGAGACAGAGGTTTAGAGGATTAAGTAAACAGTGACCAGGAGAACAGGTTTCAATAAAAATAGCATAGAAAATCTTAAAATAGAACCTATGCCCCTTATGAGAACCGACAAATAAAGAATCTTATCTGCCCACTTTCTTAAGAAAACTGACCATAGCTACTATTAATATATTGAAGTGGCATAAAAAATGCAGTGTTCCACACGTATAACGAGGAATTCATGGCCGAATGGCTGTGTCGCCGACTTGAACCTTTGACTCTCATCGATTAAGTCCTAGTCCAGGTGTTAAAGTCGAGGTGGTGAGTGACAAAACATTAATAACACCAATATCGAAACAGAAATTAGAACAGCTATAGGAATGCCATAATGGTTGTCTTTTTGATAAAAGAGACTAACTCACTAAACTGGATTTTTTATTATTAAAATAATGGCTTGAAGAGGAATTCTGTTACAGTAGCACCGATAATAGAACTGGACAGTCTTTTTGAAAACCAGTTTAAAGATACTTGAGATGAAAGGTGATATTATTATTATCGATTCAACGCGTATTTCTTGTATGATATCCGTGCGAGGTTTGTTGTAAGTGGAGATGAAAAGATGATTAAACCATCAATTAAAATATGTCCAATCATTACCAATAAAAACCATAAAATACATTCTTTTGTCTTAGGTTTTTGTATATCAAGAAGGTTGATTTAACACCTACGGTCATAAAGGCTAAAATAAGTTATACAATAATCCCAACTAAACCATCCTGTTTAGTAGAAATCAATTTCCAACAGACAATACAATATCGTAGGGGTATGTTTTTGTATTATTTTTTATATATTGTTTTATAAATGCACATTTTTAGGTTTCAGGATACAATTAATTTTATATAAATGTGTCCCTATTAGAATATATATTAAGCACCATTTGTTTTTGTTTTTATTCATCATATGTATTTCTAAATACATAATGATGTGCACATTTATATAAAATATATGTAGTAAGTGGTAATTATACAATAGTCACGCTAATTAACCAATACGGGTTAAATTTTATTGAGCAAATTTCACAGTTTAGCACGTGTGCATGTCAGTGAAAATATGGATCTGACAGGTTTTCGTTATATAAACTGTAAGATGGTATGTTATTGACGTAATAGCACCGTAAACGAAAGGGCAAACGCTTGAAGTAAAACACATTAAGTCAGTTTAATGGCCCTATATTGCATCGATTGCAGGATGCCAGTGAACTTAAGCACATTAATTTTGATATTTTGTAATTTGTGCACTGAAGGATGTTATTACACTTCAGTGCATCTTATTTTATATCTGTGTTAACATGTGTTGCTTAGTTTTAATATTTAAGCACATAACTATAGCCCTCTGCATATGCACATGACATGTGCTATTACTTTAGGCTTGGTGTGTTTGAAAGTTAAACCATTCCAACGTTTTCCTCTTTACAAAATGACGTTAACATGTTCCTACTTTCCTAAAGCTTTTTTTAACATTACGCAATCCCAAGTGTAGGTTGTGCACATTAGTATCACTACTTTACTTTTTCTAAGGTTTAAATATGTATTCAACATATACATTGGTTGCACTAAAGTAAGCGCAGAATTATCGTTGGTAGTGATATGAAATGTATACATAGCTTTTAGATTATGAGACGCCTTAAATACCAATTTGGTATCTCTGATTCATCATTATATACTGACATTTACAGCGGAAACAAATCAACCGACTTTCTTTATATTTATAATGGAACTGATGTCTTAATTTCTATGACGGAACGTTAATGTTGTTATTTACTAGAAGGAAGAAAAAAATATGCTTTCAATTATCATTATAATTGAAAACAGTGCATGTAATTAAAACAGATACTATATATTGTTAATGAAAAGGTTTACGAAAATAGTAAACATGCATTTTATTTCAATAGTGATTAATTTGATACTGACCAGACCTGTTAGCGCAATCGGTAGAGCGTCGTTAATATGGTAGTGGTATAGCTCCCTTGCTAACGTTCAAGCAAATAAAAGAAAAGCATTGATGCGAAGCATCAAATAGCCACGCAAAAATGAAACTTAATACTTATTAATAATTTAGAGATGACTGATTTAAATTATTAAGTAAACGTTAAAATCACTGGAATAATTTAATTCTGGTATATAAGGCTACTTATATGTACAATCCTTAAAAGGGACAAACATGTCTTCATTTACAAGTATAACCGTCCGATGTACATAAAGGTTTAGAAATTTAAAATGTAAAAAATACCTTGTTTGCGTGGAAATTACAAACAACGAATAAATACAAATAACCGGCGCGTCGCTAACTGTACGCTGAATACGCAGTTGCATACACATTGTCACATTACAAAATAATGAAAACACACAAAGATAAAATCTGCAGTTAATATCTTATCCTAGTAGGTGTAAGGTGTATATTTATTGCATCAATTTGCACACGAAACGAAAAGATGTAAAACAGCTTAACAATCAATTTATTAACACCTGTAGGAGCACGTTTTGTACTCTTATATAAGAGCTTTCAGATAATTCCGTTCTCAGGACGATTGCGCCTCAGTAGTATCTGGTAGAGGGATATGTACAGAATTGTAACCTTTCGTTCGTCGATTAATATTAAGTTTTCATGTTTCGTTAGACAAACAGTAGTTACTGCATTTAACAACTTTACATTTATCTTTTCCGTTCGGAAGACATACAAGTCGCTAGGCAGTGCTGCTGCCACTTACAAATTAATGGAGAATCATTTATAAACCACAGCGTTGAAGTTTGGGGGTTATTCGGAGGAGCGAAGTGTCATACTATCAATGTATAGATCTACATGGTATTTTAAAAAACATATTTCAATGTATGTATTCACGTTTTTAGGTTGCTATATAACTTGCAAAGTGAGTGGAGTAAAGTTAGAAAATACCAAATTCCATTTGCAATAGTTTTCTATTGTTTCAGTCTGCAAAAGAGCAAATCTTCTATTTATTACAAGCTTTCGGGTTTAGAGAAATAGATATGAGACTATTATCTGTCAGCATTTTGCTTTCAGACTGCAGCTAAATCTTGACTTTGTAGGTTTTCTTTAAAACAATTCGTCTTACAATATACTTTTTTCGTGGGTTTACTGAATTGTTTGCAATTTAAAACAGAAATAAAAGTATATTGACGACCTTCGCATAGCTAAAAATGCTGAACTATACTTCAAATACTTTTTTTTTAATTTCCTCGTAATTTCGTCCTTTTCGATAAGGAGCGAGGATAGGTTTGTACATAATTCCCGTTTTGTCGATTGTTAAGAATCATTAAAATAATGTGATAATATACAGAAGAAAACAGCAATTTATTTATTTTCTTTTTGTCATAATCGTATGCTGATAAAATTGACGAGTGAGTTTAGTACCGCGACAATGTTCAAAGCAAAAGTTAAAAGGGCGGATCAAATTATCTCGAAGCCAACGACATAATGGTAGCTGCAGCTTACACTTTGTATTTGCAGCAATGGCCGAAGTGCTCAGAAAGTTTAAATGCAAACAGCCTTATCCTTAATCTTTAAAGTTTGTTTGTACTCCAGGAACGATGATTTCAGTTGCAGAAAAGCTAATTTAACTTAAAATGTTTGTTGCACCACGAAAAACGCAATATGTTCTTATGACTGCGAAAAACTTCATAGGCATTCACATTTGTTCAGTCATGGGACTTAGTGTTAATTCGTGACTAAATCATTCTGGGTTTTCCTACTGATTCGACTTATTCCACAATAAACCACGGTTCTGTTGCGATTACTCAAAATGGCTTAAATACAATTTTCGTTTTCTCCATATCATTACATTTTCTTGAAGACACTGTAACATTGTCATGCATTCATAAAAACTGTTTTTCCTTGTTATAAATAAAAAGTGTGGATCAAATTGTACATAGATGGACATAACGAGGAAATGCCGCTAGTGTTTAGGTGTCGCCTCTATAAAAGTCTAACACTGGCAAAAAAGAATCCTTGGTTTAAAGGTGGAATTCGACAGTTTGGTCCAAAAATATGTTCGTTAAACATCATAATAAACCATTGTAACAGATCGCGCAAAATGCTGTTTATTGATGTCCTACATCTGTCGGAAAAGTGAACCGTAACACACTTAGCTATTGTTAAACCAAGAAAACCATGTGACCATTAATATTTTAGTTCAATCACGTCATCCGCTGTGACGTCGATGTCTTTTTAGTAGGAATTTCAATCATTCTTAATTACAGATATTGTTACATATATAAACTGTAAGCAAACTGCCCGATACCACCTTTAACGTTAAATGTGTGTACCATAGCATTTTACTTTAAATCTAGTTGTATCTTGATACTTAAACGTCCCCAGACACAAACAAAAATACAATCTAGGAGTTTTGCGTACTCATCATATTATGTCTAGCTACGCCCCAGAATAAATATAAAAAGAACACCATTTACCGAATAAGGACCCGTATGTTGAGAACGTGTAAATCGCGGCACTTCCGAAATTCGGAACACCTCGCCAATTTTCGCTACCTTATTCTCTAGCGAGAACAAGAATGGCCGAGGAGTTCCGCTCGCAAGTGCATTTTTATAGCGTCGCCAGTAACTGATCAATGATCCTAATCAATAATAAAAAAATAACATTTGTTATTGATCAATATCTGTGTCTGTTTCAATGTTTCGTATTTTCAATGTTTCAATGTTTATATTTATTGTAAAACAAAAAAGAAAAAAGTCACAGAAAAATTTATGTGTTGACTGCGTCGGGATTCGACCTCTGGAGACCGTTAACATCACAACAAAAACATAACCACCGCGCTATTCCACGACTGTCATCCGCGAGAGAGTAAAATTGATATTTTGTATAACGTGCCACTGCAGACGCTATCGATCTATTTTTAGAAATAGAGAAAATAGTAAATTTTAAACGAATAACCAATAGTATTCATAAGATTTATAAACAATTAAATACAAAGAACAACTTCACATATAATAGTACTGCATACTTGCTATAATTGTATATAAAAAGAACGTCATTTACCGAAATAGGTTGGAAATGTGTAAATCGCGAAACTTCCGGAATTCGGAACGCCTTGTCCATTTTCCTTCGATCATTCTTTAGCTAAAAGGAGAATATCCGAGGACATCCGCTCGCATGTGTAAAACTTTTCAGCATTCCATATATAGGCGCCGCGCTCCAGCGCGTCGCCAATAAGGGTAGTTCCACGACTAGTTGGCCTAGTGTCATGATAATGTGACTTGGTGCGGTTGCATGCCAGGTGTTCACGGCATGCTTTACACAGTGAAGGCAGCACTATATCCGCTTCAAGTGAACACAGTCTCCAGATAACTAAAATGCTGTTTGTGGGAGGATAAACACAATAAAAATAAAACATAAATTGATACTGTATTGACGTCATGAAACTGCGGAAAGACAAAAAGGAAATATCATTCTTGAAAATATTTCGATTTCATAGGTTACATAGAATTCGATTGCATGATGCTATTGCAGCTTAAAATAATTGATACCTCTCTAGATTATAGCAAAGTCAAAAGAGCTCTTCCATTTCTGCCAGTGCGTCTGGTTGTATATACATGTATGTGCAAGTCCACAACATGTATTTTTATACTATAGCAATTTTATTATACTTTCTTGCACAAAACATAAATAGGCATGTTTTAGGCATCCACGTTTTTAAACTAAAATACGTTTAGGCTGTCTGGTAATTTGACAAAGACAGACTAGAATACAAAATATACAGAACAGAATACAATTTTATAAAACATGAATGCCAATTCATAAAAAAAAACAACACACATTTATTTGTTGCTGAAAACATGTGTAACTTCTGCTGGTTTTGTCATAAATCTTTTAATTCAGACATTTTGATTTACGTGAAATATGTCAGTGTAAAGATATCCATGAATATAATGATACATATGGTGTACACATGTTAATATTAAACCTTTAAATCTTCGAGGAAATTGATTTTAATTTTAAAGTGTAACACGCTTCCGAAAAAGGGTATTTTTAAATATAAAACAAAAACAAAAACCATTTTGCAGCTTTTTGTGTTATCAATTTACGATTCCCAATAAGCTTGCCGCCAGATTTGCATATTTTAATTAAGGTTATTAACTAACTTTCTTTCAGATCGCTATTAGTATTACCGTTTTAGCATTATCGATACTGTTTAGAAAAGACAGCATTTATTGTTGCCTATTAATACATAAGTTAAAGATTAGTTTTGCGACATATTTCTCTGCTGCTAACTTTAATATTACTGTAGTGTCCACATGAATACAACTAATGACGATTAAATGGAAAAGACGTCATGTCAAGGTTTTGTATTATAAAGGATTTGTCTGTGTAAAAGATTACGATATTGTTTTTTGATTTTGGTTGGATAAGACTACAAGCTTCGATTCAAAGTATACCCTGCTGTAACGCGTCCTCGTCGATGTGTATTACCTGACAAAATAGCGAAACCGATAGAAAACTGTCTAGTGCAGCCTTTTGATGAAAGAGATTAACAATTTCAAAGACGTTACAACAGATGCGCTCCGTGATTAAAGAAGTGGGACAGGGCAGTAAAACCATCCTTTCTTTGGTAAAAGAAGGTTATTTGGATAGAAACATTTAAAAGCTAAACAAAAGCAATAGCAATAACTCTTAAAAAAACATAACATAGGTTGTACAACATTTTATTTATTAATATATGCCGTCGGAATGCATAGTTATACTACATAAAATAAATATGTAACAAGTGGCGTAGTTAATATAGCCCTGGACTGACATACAAAACCTCATGGTTTTTTAATACAAAACCAATCTTTACATGTATTACACTTTTTGTTTCTTTCTTAGCTTTCGTTTCTAAAAGCAACATAATTAGCTTTGGCATGAACCTACAGGTCTTCGGGATAGCAAGCAGCCTTTTTTTTTAATTTTTTATGTAAAAAGGATAAACACTAGAAAATATAAATACTTACCGTGAAACCGCCATCAAATCCTACATTTATGTTATTTCTACATGGTAACTGTTAACACAGTTTGAATCAATAAAACATCACACTGCTTATATATAAACCAGTATGTCCAGTTTCTCATGTCTAAATTCCTTTAAGTACGAACGATCAAGATAATATTTGACTAAGATGCATATCAAAAGTAAAATTGTGATTTAGCACCTAAGTTATATTTATAGTGGAATAAACTGTTTTACAAGAAACAAAAGAATGACATTTGTTTAACAACAACAACAACAAGAACAACAACAACAACAACAACAGCAGCAGCAGCAAAAACAACATCAAAGTACACCATAATGCTTTACAGAGGATATGATTGTTTATTGATTTATTGCTGTACATAAAAATATGAATTTTATTTTTTAAGTTAAGGTTTGTCTTCTATACAAACATTTGTGCTATACATATGTAGGGAGGAAAGAAATGAAATGTCAAGTTTTTACTGAAACCAAAGGGTAATATATTTAAACATGAATGCTTTTGAAGCCTTCTTAACTTACGACGTTTCCACCTAAAAGGTATGACGAAAATCAATAATTTGCTTTGAGCAAAGGACCACAAACCAAATACCATTAGTTTGTCTTTTATCTTGTTCACTGTACAATTATTGCCTCAGCTGCAGAGAATAATGAGAAAAAAAGTCGATTTAAAAACCGCTGGATTTGTTGGACCTTTCTTGGTACCTGCAGACCGAAAGAAAAGGAAAATTGTAACGTTAGTAGAAGAAATTTAAATCCAAAATACAACATTAACTTTGATTTTTTTCATATATTTATGCAAATTCAAAAGACTAAGTTAGAGAAATGAAAGAAACAGAATATATGAAAATCACGTCTTTATTACTTTTTCAGATAATGAAATTATTTAGACGGTAAACATGATCTTAAATTCGGAGATAGAACGACTTTCAAATGGTCGAATTTATTTATTAATGTAACTAAAATTTTATTAATCAATCAATTCAATTTTGATTCGTATACTACAATTATTACACTTTCTTACAAGCAACAATTCCCACATAAGAAAGTTAAATATAAACGCTATAATTTGTGTCCGCATTAATGAGGTCCTCTAAATACATATATCGGCTCAATTGCATTATGCAATTCTGTATTGTCGTGAACATTACTTGTCAGTTCTCTGCATGTTACAGGCTTCCACTGGAATGATTGATTTTCAGTTAGAACTTTCCTATATAAATGAATCATACCGGTAACAAACCTGGAACGTATTAGCAACTTTTGTTTAACAGAAAAATTATGCAAGCAATACAATAATCGGGGAGATCAGATAAACATGTCTCTTTTTTTCTCTTATTTTTAGCTTTTATTTTTTAGTTTTGTTTTAACCATAGTAATTCATATTTTCATATTTTTGTTTGTATTTTTACTTTATATTCCGTATTGAATCATGCATACAGGAATAAAACCAATTTTCAGAAAATGAGATAAAATATATTTACTTGTTTCGGTATTTTAAAATAACAAATAAACACACACAGTACATTCATTATAGTTGTATTTGTGTTTCAATAAAAATATACAAACACAATTAAACACAGTTTTTATTTAAAACACATTGCAACCTTAAACGTCATAATCCATAACAGACCATACCCTGACCATCTTGAACCTTGAATCTCGTGGATTTTCTCTTCAGACACAATCCCGTCGATTATGATTGTCTTCATGCATTTAATCTATTTTGTTAATATATTGACCGAATTAATTGTGGTATAAATCTTACGTTATTGAATATCTTTGGGAAAAAAAAACAAAGAGATATATGTATAAAACAAACCACTACATGGACAGCATACATGGGATAATTAAAGTAACATGTCACGGCTTAGGTTAAAGGTTTATGCAGCCGAAGCTCTCCGGTTTGCGCATTGAACTGTTTATAAACGAAAACATCATCACAGCTCAGACATTTTGTATAAATTAACCAATCTTTTTCTGTTCCATACCACAAACAACTGAACGAATCATAAGTTGAAGAAAAATATGCATGGTGTTACTTTAAGTTAGATAAAATAATTAAGTAAACTATTATTTTATTTTTTATTTGTATAGATAGCTACAGAAAACCTTTTTTTTTTAGATTTTTAACATGGAAAAATCTCAAAAGCAACTTTTGGTAGATGAAGAAGATACGTGTACAAGAAACAATGCGTTTTCCAAAATATACAGAATAGGAAAAAAACAAAAGGTCCTATAAGAGTTACCACACATACTTAAAACTGAACTGCTTTCAAACAACGGCAAACATGGTAAATGTAAAAATGACAACAATAGAGGGACGAGGTATAACACATAAAAAGAAAAAAAAAGGAGCAGTTGCCGCAATGGAACTGCAGTCCTCTAAAGGACCGCAAGCTTGCTAAACTGCCATCCACAGGCAGTAAGGATGTAAGCGGAGAAGTAATTAACAATACTTCCTTTATTCTGCAAATAAAGAACAAGCCATAGCGTTCATCTGAATTTGTGGCTTCAGTCTACACTGATTAACGTCAAAATTAATGGGAAGTAACAACCTGGCAGCCGAATCTTCAATTTATTAGTTTATTTTTATATAATTACCCAGAGACAAAGCTCTGCTGAGTTTCCTTCTTGCAGCTTGTCGAGTATCTCACGATAATTAATCGTGATGTTTGAAAAACACATCGGGAGAAATAAATGCCCAAAATTAAATTAAGTTAGACATATTAATACTTTAATTGCAGTTATAAATAAACAAAGAATAGCATTAAAGATATTCAATAAAATTTGAAATTAACATTGCAGCATAGATGCTTTACAAACATATACAAAACGGTGCTGTCTGCTGCAAGACAAACAACTGTGAAGAAAAGAAACGCCATAAATATAAGTAAGTATCAGCTGAATAATAGAACTATTAAATTAGGAACTACTATGCAATTTTATGGAATAACACTCTCCACATTTTATTGTTTGCCTTACAAAATAAAGTATTTTTTCAGAGCATCTCGTTATCTGTTCAAATGTGCAACGTGTGTTATCATGAAATTGCTGATATTGGAATTGTACTTTTCCTTTTAACATTTGTATACGGTTATGAATTTACAGTTTAAAATTAGGGTCGCTTCCGTTTCATGCTTTCTTAACAGACTAAAAAAGCACATTATGGAATTATGTATTGGAACGTAAGGACCCTAAGCGATATGTATTTATATCAACCATTTATAACAATAAAATGATCTTAACCATATCTACGACAGTGCAAAGAACACTCGCTAGAGCTTACTTCCGGTTTGTAAAGGGAGACCCCAGTCTAGCTTCACAATATTTTCTTGAGCACGAGGATATATACCTTCATAATAGTCAAGATCGCAAGGATATATAAAGGATTTGTTACTTGATATATCTGAACGTCATGAAGGCTAAGAAAATGAGCGGAAACAGGCTGGAAATAGAATTAATGATCAAGCTTTGAGTTCATATGCGAAGCGAGGCTTTGGTTGCAGGATACTATTGTAGCTAAGGATTATTGATACTAAGTTTAGCCAGTGGCCGCTGTCAATAAAGTTTTATTATGGGTTGTTATGAGAGAATGTCCTGATTATTTATATATTGTTGCAGCATCGTGTGTACGAGTAGGGACGAAGAGAGAAACAATCCCTGTCGCACATGCCTCAATCTTCTGAGGTCTCTGGACTGTCATTTTTGTTGCGGACATTTCTATAGGACGTTTTATACTTCCGAGTTCATCATCTTTTCCCTTGTTGGTTCACCTTTTGAAGTTGGCTGCAAGGTTATCAGAAGACGCGATCTAATATTGAAAATGTTCATGTCTCTGGTAGACATACCTGTAGCGCACCTTTGGGTGGCGTTATCTTTTCGGATGCAGATTCTCCATAATGTATTCTGGTGTACGTCTGTTCTAGTATACTGGACCTGAGCTATATAACCAGGACATTATCCATTCCTTTAAAATCTATGTTATATGTGTCAGTGCTGCAGTTTTCGTATATAATCTTGTGGAATGAAAATATGTAGTTTATGTCCCCTCGTTCGGTAACATATACAAACAAACGATCAGGAAACTGGTTTTATTCACACGTAATTTTCAATAATTCATTTCGGTTATCGTTGAGTATTTTAGCACATCAAGAAAACAAGGACTTAATAGAATGAAAATGGCTTCGTATATTGCTTTATGAAAGAATGAGTAAACATTCCCCTTTGAATAAAATTAAGAATTTAAACTAAACTTGTATTATTATTTTACAATGACGCATTCTTAAATAAGACATTGCGATAGCAACACTGTACAATAGACCTATCTCAAAGCCTTCTTTCGTTGAAATTGATGAGTAAACGTTCTTCTAATTATAAGTATCTTTTATATTTCATTATCCAGACAGATCCCCGCAGCGTTATGGTTATTTGCATTGTGGCACACCTATTAATGAATAAGTTCAGGTTACTATACCAGGTTATGTGATTGCCTACATTTTACGCAGAGAGGAAAGAGTAGCAATATTTATACCTCATTAACATCTGAACAAGAAGTTAACTTCCTGCGATGTCTGCATTTGTTAACTCACTTTCCACTATCTCTCTGTTTTACATTGCTTTGAAATCCTTTTTAACTTACAACGTTTTAAATTTAAAAGTGCAAAATAATTCAATGATTTGATTCGAACAAAGGACCACAAGCCAAACACCATTCGCGTGTCTAGCATCTTGTTCAGTGTATAATGATTGCGTCAGCTGCAGAGAATAGTGAGAAAAAGTCGATGTTGAAACGATTTATTTGCTGGACCTATCTTGGTACCTGAATAAAAAGCATGAATTTACCGACCGAAAGATATACTAAGCTCAAATGACTTTTTATGACAAAATTAATTAAACGGTAAACGTGATTTAAAATGAAAAATAGAATGACTTTCAAATAGCTAAATACTTATTAAAGTAACTAATTTTATCTACATTCGACATTCGATACGTAAACTAGAATAATTACACTTCATCGACGCATCTCTTACTTTATGGTTATTAAACACCTGTTGTATGTGTTATGCACACTGTTTTGATAACTCTGCAAATAAAAAAGCACTTAGCTTATACAGACAACAAAATGTTAGGCCTAAGAAATAGAAAGTTCAATGTTCAGCGCATTTAAATGCATTTTCTCCATACAGCAACATGTAACAGAAACGAATTAGTATAGTATTGCTATGTTCATTATTATATGTGTCGATGTTGGATGACTTAACTATTTGCTGGTAATATACTGGGTTATTTACAACTATTTATGAAAATTAACCATGTTACGATTGCAAAACCCATAAAGTCGTTTAGTTATAGAAACATAATAAGTTATATTTAAAATGCCAATAAAGCATAAATACCTGTGTTGATCTATATCATAGATAGCCGATTTTATAGGTAGGTTGGAAATAAAATATATGCAGATATAAAGAATAAAACCAATTTCCAGAAAATAAGAAAAATAGATGTACTTTTTTGCTTTGTTTTACAATAATCAAAAACAAACAATAAACAACAACACAAAACAGTAACAACACATTAACACTCAAAGTATATTGCTGATTTATTCAATTAAAACATATATTGACACGGCCAATAGCTACCTATTGCAGATATATTGCTGAATTTTCAGTGCAAAGATACTACACCTAGTACCAGTGTATTGGCTTCGGGCCAACCAGTCGTACCATTTCCGTTAAATTTGCTTTAGCGTTAGCAATGGGACTTTACCACTGCAATTATAAAGAATATGATCATAATAAGCCCCATTAAATGTTGAAACATACTGTAAACTATACAACTGCCCAAAGACAAAGGAATTCACATGCTATCCAAATATAACTTGTTAAAGCAAGCAAGCAAACCAAAACAAACAACAAAAACAAACTGAAGCGAGATATCACATTAAGTTAGAACCAACAGAGTAAATTGCCGCATGGGCAAGATCAGTCAGATAAATGACCTAAAAGCGGTTCACAGAGCTTTAACCCTCATACTTTCTTAAGGGTATCTAAAAACAACGGAAAGAAAACAGATCAGTTTAGAACAAAACTGCCAAAGAGATAACGTATATTTACATCTTAGTAAAGGCGTCATACAACAGTAAAGTAGCGATGTAAATAGGACAATACTGTTCACTTTGTATTAAGGTGTCAGAAGAAGTAAATTTGTTATAAGAACAACAATGCAAAATGCTAGATTTCAAAGATTTTTTCATTTGAATCGGAGAAATAAAGCACAACAAGGGTATAAACAACCGTACTATCCAGTATCCATTTTAACATGAAATCAACGTACCAAAGTCCAATTAAGGAAAAAGGAAAATGCATACTACAACAAATATATATATAAAGTAACATCTCACGTCCGTGTTTGAACGTACCTGCAGAAGACGCTTACCGGTTGCGCGTTGATCATATTAGCGGAAATCGGACATTTTGCATAAATTTAATATTTTGTTAATGCCACATAAACCATAGGGATTTATAAGTTGAGAAATAAGAAAAACTATGTATGGTGTAACGTTATGTTAGCAAAAAAGGGACTAAACTATTATTTTGACATTTTTATATTGGAATTGATAACTAATCTTAATCGATTTTTTAGACTTTTTAACATACAGTCATTTCAAAAGCAACTTTTGAAAAATTACCAAGATATTAATACGAGAAATAATGAGACAATGCGTTTTCTGAAAGATAAAGAAAGGTTGTTGAACTGGTATGAACATTTATCAAAGGCCAAACGTGTAAAGAATGTAAGTGGAGAACAAACCCACAAGACCTAGTTCATCCGGCAAATTAAGAACAAACCATTGTCTCTATCTAAATTCGTGGCTTCAATTTACAATCTTTAACGTCGAAATAAATGGGAACTTACTACCTGGTAGCCGGGATCTCCCATTTATTTGCCTAGTTTTATACAATTACCCAGAGACAAAACCCCGCTGAGTTATTCATTCCTGAGTTTCATTCCTGCAGCTTGTCGAGTATCTCGAGGTATTTAACCGTCCTTTTTAGATGTTTGAAAAGTGTACATCTGGAAAAAAATGACGAAGATTAATTTAATGTTATTCTGGTTATCTAACATCAGTAGCAGTTATAATTAAATAGTACAGATTTATGAGTACAGATTTATGAAAAAAGATGTTCAAGTAAACATGACATTTACAATGCAGCAAAGATGCTTTACAAAAACGTAATACAATACAAAGCGGTGCTATCTGCTGCAAGACAAACACGTAAATAAAAAAAACAACGCCAGGAATATATGTATCAATAGATAATATAACTATTGAAATCAGGGTCTAGTGTGTAATTTTATGGAATTACACTTTCCTGTATTTTATTGTTTGCCTTAAAAATATTTTTTCAGGGCATTTCGTTTAGTATTTGTTTAAATCTGCAACATGTGTTATTCGGATATTGTTTATATTGGATTGTATTTTCCTGTTAACTTTTGTATGTTGTATGACTTCGATGTTAGAAGTGTTTGTCTGCTTCCTATACAGGAAATATATTGGAGGATATGATCTTATATGACCCATATATTTCCAATAAATAAATAAATAAAATAAAATAAATAAAATATAAAATAATTTATAATATAAAATATGTCACATAGTTCTCAATAGTGGAGGATCTCTTTTTTTTTCATTTTTATGGGCCATGTTTCTACTTCTGAGTTCATCTTTTGTATTTTTCCATGCTGGTTCACCCTTTTGAGGTGGGCTGCACGGTTATGAGAGGATGCGATGCAAATGTTGGAAGTTTTCATGTGTCTAGTAGACACACATGTAATGCACCTAATGTTCTCTATTCAGACTGTTAGGTATACGCCTATGCTACTAAGCCTAGACAACATAGCCTGTGCTATCTTAACAAAATGACTATGTTTGGAAGGTATAAACGGGACAGAGCACTCACTTATCGTTACAACATCATTACAACATTCTGCTTCAGCTTAATATATTTGTATGCAATCAATTCCATTCAGTGAAACACGTGTTATTTGGACATACGTCATGGCAATGTCCATTTTTCTTATTTTGCTTGTTTATAATTGATAGATGTATAAATTTACAAGTCCGTCTCTGTTTTGTTTTCCTGTAGAAAATGGAAAGAAAAACAGAATGAAACATTAATGAATGAAAAATTAAATAAATACTACATTGATATGAAAATCCCCATATGTTTTAAGATAATGAAAATGAACCGAAAACTTGTCGGTTTATGCATACATCTATAACAAAGTATAACACTGTAATGTTGATTTTTTTACACATACTGCAACTGTGTCTGCCCTGTTGGACACAGCCTCATGTTGCAGTGGAATTTCACTGAGTCACTGTTGGTAACGTTGCTCCAGACTTGAGAATGATTCATTACATTTTGAAATCCTAATACTATTAAAACAGATCTCCACAGCGCCAAGTTTCTGTACCTGCGGCTCATCAATTATCTTTGGATTTTTACTAGTCGAACTTGATGTTCTAAAGGTATCTAGAATGAAAGAAAATGGAAAGATAATCATCCGTAAATCATTATGCAACATTTATCCAGTTTCCAAAATAGAATGTGCTAGCCATTAAAATACGCTCAATAAAAGCATAGTGTACGATAGCCAAAACAAGCCAAAACAAGCCTAAAAAGTAATCATCATTGGTTCAATCACTAATTAAAGCGATGAAGCTGACACTATGCGTGTTTTGAAGACTCGCTTCAGCCATATTGATACAAGATGTTGAGTATTTCACTGAGCCACTGGTGAAGTTAACTAAAACTCCAAAAAGATTCTTACATTTTGTAATCTTTTTGTCAGGAATGCTTCGTCACTTTTATAACTTACTTTAAACTTGTTTTCTTAAAGGATCATATTTAACTTATTCATGTGTAAATAGTCGATTTTATAGATATTACTAGAACAGTTTTATGAAGTATGTAGTCCCAAAGCCTTGATAGAAATTCCTTTGGCAAATAATTTAATGCATAAATTATCAACAGGCAAGAATGCAAACATCGTAGAATAAATAGCCGTAAATCTGTTTAATCAATCACAGCAAAAGCTTACTCTGTTACCTTACTGGAACTTGAAAAAGAAAAATCACAGATGTTTATTATTTAATAATACATGTATATTGGCAGCTATCTATGTTTCATTAGCAGATGGAAAATGATGATAGTTTTTGTTTTATCCTGGTATGAAACGCATTTGTCTAACATCTAACTTTACCCGCACAGCCCTAGCACCCGTACTGTTTTGGCTATCCTGTGTGCTATTCAATGACGTCAAATTTTCAGGTGAAGTTCTTCTATTGAGGTCATTATAAAGCGTGTGGCGTGTAATTGATCTTTGACTTGCATATCTGTTTAAGATGATACCAATTATGATAAAAACAAACGACGATCGTGTTCTACATTATCAATATTCGCTACAGATTTAATGTTTGATTTGTGGTTCTCTTTTAACTGCAACAAAAGGCAAACGACAGAACTATTGAAATAAATGTATGAAACTTTACCAGAAGTTAACTATCTTAGCAGTAACGAGCATTGGCGAGATTTTGCTAAAATTGCTAACACGAAGGCTGAGATTTTCCAATTCCACACCCAATGGTATGACTGATGCTTTTTCTCACTAACAGATGAGCGAAAACCATCAGGTGGGTTATTTTATGCCTAGTATATATTCAAAATAAGCTAAACATGACAAGATTAAATACAGTTAATGTGAATAAAAATATGTATTTGAGTACTGAAAAACTAGATAGGTCAATCAATAGATTAATCATGAAGCAACTGTAAGACTTTCTTCGTTATATACTATTGATATTTGATTTGGTCGATAAACAAGAACGAAATGGCCACAAGACGCAACGTCGATAGATTGAAATAATGGGATCGGGGAATAATTACAGTGCTACCATACCACTGTGTTTTTGTGTTGTCTGAAATGTGAAGGAAATTCATTTCTTTCTAGTACTAGTAAATTGCGTTTCTTTGCTTTCACATGTACTTCAATGTTATTTCAAAACTAGTATTGTTACACAAGCACACGCACGCACATAACGCACGTTTGCATCATGCACATACACACTCACGCACGCACGTACGCACGCACGCACGCACATACGACATCACCCAGTACAAATGGAATCAGCGATATAAAACGCATGTTATATATATGTTGGTGTGTGTTTGTGCCATTTTAACTGAAGTTCCAGGTGAAGCAGCGAATTGATAAGTTCGGTAACAAGGTTGTGGCTTTGCTGTATTTCGCACATGCTATATTTTGAACATTTATTTTGTATCTAATCTATGGTGTGTATATAGCCCCAAATATCTGTGGCTGAATCTAACGTTCGTTGAGAAGAAATCTTTGAGTTGATTCTTTAACTCCTTAGGACCTGTGTTCTATATCTGTTCACACTATTTAATGTTTGTGTACCGGTGGAGAGGTAAATCTACGATCGAATCCATTTAAATTCCTGATTATTTCGTCTATTGAAAGTGGATATTCCTGTACAATTTAACCTGTAAAGTTAGCTTATATCTTTTTATAAATATTTAACAAATTAGAAACAACCATAGATTATATAAACACTTATGACATAGATACAATTTAAGCATATTATGTTTTTCGTCTGTTTTTTAAAATTAACTTTAAATTTAAAGGTGGTATCCGACAGTAAGGACTAAGGATTTGTTTCCTCAAATAAGTAAATCAGTCATTATTATCCGAAAAATTCTGCAAAATACTATTCATTGATACCCTAGGTATGTCTGAACAGCAAAACATAAATTCCCGCTCGTCATTGAAATCAGGTATTTCCTATCTGAGCCAGGCTGCAGAGATAGCTACTTTTAAACAAAGAACACCATGTGACAACTATTTTTTTGAGGTCACGTTATATCGCCATTCGTGTAATCTGCTGTGACGTCGATAGTTTTCTAGTAGAGATTTCTATCGTACTTACTTATACAGAAAGAATAAACATGTAAGAGTGTTTTTGTCGAATATTTAGTATCTAACTAACAATATGGGTGTTCAAAAACGTCTTTACTTACACTAAAGTGTAAAGTTATGCAAAGATTATGTATAAATACCCCAAATAGTGGGAAAAAATGTTACGGCAATTTGATTTAGCAATTTGTTTGATATCACCTTTAAATGAAACCAAGAACATTTCGTTCTTTGTTTTGTATACGTGGACAAAAAACCCTGATGGTGCAGTTTAACAGACTTTCATTGTCATAAGTCATAATCAGTAGTTCTAAGTTGATGAGTGTGGGGCGGTGTTATAATGGATTTATATTATTCTACAACAATAAAAATGCCTTTAAATGAAATGCAAGACGAAGGACTTAACAATTTTTATTGCAGAATATTTTCCAGCTGACCTGCGGTTCGCCGTCGTTCTATCCAGTCATACTTCTGGTCTATCCTATACCTACGTACCTGGATATCACTCTAATGATGTTAATGCCATGTTGCTCAAACTAAGTCATGGTACTTTCAGCTGGCATTTTCGAGACAGTGTAGAGCAGATTGTAGGGTTGAGCAGTTTATTTTCGATCCCTTCAAATTCATAATCGTATACGTTTCAATTACATGTACCAATGACATTTTTCAATTGGTTTTGTCCTTTAATTGTATTTATAACCAATACTTTAAAGAAACAAATTGTATATTCGAAAGTAGTTTGTCCATATGCGTTATTAAATAAGCCTGTTAAAATAAATTTACTACACTGGTACACCGTCTTCACACCGCATATTTTCCAAACTGACGTCAGCTTGTTATTTAGAACCAATTAAAGGGAGGAAAAAGCTTGAAACTTTTGACAATTTTAAACACTAAGCTTTTTCTTTAATATATTACGCAAAATTATTCCCCTTTTTACAAATGGAATTATCGTCCATATATTCCTTCTGTTTTTGTCGTGAACCAAACTTGAGGGTCTTCAGTAAGTTATTATCCTCGTAGATTTTTGTTAAAATATAAATCGACATAAGCTGTCGGTCGAAATGAGAGTTTGTAATAAAATCAATTTGCAAACGTCATTGTTTATGTCTTCCATCCACTTATCTCGGCCGTCCTCTAGTAAGATATTGATTATCTTGTCATATTTTCAGCGCTGTATACCTTATTTAAATGAGGATCCTGGAGGTATTGGGAGAGCAGTATAAATATATTTCGAAGTAATAACACAAAATGACAAATGACAAGCAGCCATAAGCAAAAGTATCACGCTTCAAAGTAAATTGAAAAACGTGTGAATCAGGACCAAGCAATTAGCTTTCAGCGCTTATCTGTTCCAATACACGGTCGTTTGTGATTATTTGTCTTTAAGAAGACATTAACCATGTTTGTGAATGGTGCACTTCTGCATCATTATTGATACAATCATAGTTCAATACTTTGCAAGATTACTACTTCAATACAAACCAGCTTTTTCAGAGCAAATAATGACCATAATATTTGGACTATTGTGTATTCTTTGGAAAAAATCTTGCGTGTGTTTAAAAAGGTTTATAGAGATTTACAAATTAACGCGGTAGGTGTGTCTTAAAGTCAATTCGCAAAATCAGACTAATTAATTTTATCCATTTGATACGACTTACGTCAAAAATGATTGCGATTCTTTCTGTCAATCTTTTTCATCGCTTAGTGAATGAATAGTTTAAGAAGCATAAACTAGCAGGACATAATCTTAGTTTGAATGTAACCCGTTTAGGACATTTTACTTAAACAGCTAGATGTTTTAGGTAACTGTAAACTTAAATTGACGCTCGCAATCATACTGCCAAAATGTGGTCAAAGGTAAAGTTCAATGGACCCCTTCTTTGTCAGTCTGTCAGTGAGTCTGTTTGTCTGTCAGGCAGTCTGTCTGTCTGTCAGTCTGTCAGTCTGTCTGCCAGTGTGTCTGTCTGTCTGTCTGTCTGTCTGTCTGTCCGTCTGTCTCTGTCTATCTCTCCCCTCTCTTGTTGCAACCAATTCAAAACTACCAATCACTGCGGTTATCTTAGTCTATGCTTGACTTAAACATAATGTACGCCAAATGGAGAATCAAGGGTCATATTAATTGATTTTCCCGAAAGGCAGATACAAAACAAGTCATCTACTTGCAACTTTATTACAATTAACCATGTGTGAAGGATTGTTTCTCTTTATCTTACTTCCGTGAAACATAAACAAGCTATGTAAATTATAAAGTAAATGACGACGGACGTATTTATCATGAACAAGAATAAATAGAACAAAACGAACAGGATGACCACCGTTATCCCATTGAAGCAAAGTCGATTTGGCACAACGGGATCGGCTTTGTTGTAGGTGCGCTGAGCTCACAGTCTACGCTGATCGAAGTCTACGAGAAAAAACAGACCCAATGCTGCTTTCCTCCAACTCATGTCTGGCTGCCAAATACGATTGGAAATAAACAAGAATGGCAGGTCTTTGATTTGAAAAAAAATCATTAGTGGAAAATAGTCAGTGCAATTTCCTCGTGATTTGGGGAGTAATATTATTCCACAGCAAACTCCGCAAGATAATTTGGATAAAGATTAATCTTAAAAGGTTAAATATGTATTATAAATAATCTGTTTTATTTGGTTTACTTGTAATTGCATGACTTGCTTCTGAGGAAATATTAAAACTTTGCTATTCAACTGCGTTGTTAACATTTGAAAGTTGATTTTGGCACTTCACAACTTTAACGTTTCTTCCATGTTTACGTGTATTCCATATTTACATCGTGTTTCTGTGTTGGAAGTGAAACGTGCGCCAGGAGTTTGCGAGAGGAAATGTTCTGGTTTTAAAATATGTCGATTTAAGTTTGATAAGAGTTCAATTTATCCGGCAATCTTTAATTAAATGCATATGCTACACAGCAACTATCTGCCACTTAACAAATAACAAAAAAGACTCCTTCATAGCTCTGTGGAATACACTTGTCTGTATGCATTGTTGGTGAAAATGTGTTATGACACAGTTTATATGCATTAGATTGTGTGTGGAATATGGAATGATTGAATGATTGTTTATTATTCTACACTACGACCACATTGGATAAGCCAGAAAATGTTTACAAATTAGTAGGAACTAATTAAATTCTTATTAAGGTAAGATTACTTTATTTGTATAAATGATTGCCATCTCATGCGTATGGACAAATACTACTTATATAAATAAAACGATTTATAATAGGTTTTCTTTTGTTGTTCGATGTAACAATGTTTTTATGTATACGATTTACTCTCAACACTATAAGCTCTCAATGAAATGTTGTTTTACTTAAACAACGTACATTTACTAGCAAGATAAAATGTTAATGTTACGTTGGTTCTCAAATAGTACAGACAAGAGTCAATTTGAAACATGAATAATCATTATTTTAATTATCAATGTGTAAAATAACACAGCATTCAATTATATTATTATGACACTGTGAAAATCAGTCAGTGTTTGGGGCCATTGGTCTATGTTAAGCGTAAGCAAAGCATGCTTACATGTTTAAGTGTGTCTTCAATCATAAATCAGACCAATGGTTATCTTGAAACGATCCTATAATTTTGGGTCCGACAGACTGTTCTTATGCAATTCGTTCACTGTTATTAAAGATGTAAATTACAAAAGGAAATATACCAAAAAGAATAGATTAAACAAGTTGGATGCAAGTTACTTCGGGTCATGCAAATGATGTCTCAAAAATACCGTATTACTCTTTACAATTACAGACTATTCAACTGACATACACACTGTGCAACTAACTATTTAGTTAAAACAACATTTGACACACACATTTGACACACACACAATAAGTATACGAACAGAGGCGTAGTACCAAAGCAAACATTGAATTGAATTATCCGATATACTTTACACACCTTTCAATTTCGAAATACTTTGAATATGACATTATATTGACTAGAATTTTCAGACACACACGCCAATGTGAACGCGGCTTAATAAAGGTTATGTAATAATACAATATTTATTTCATATAGTGTTACTTTATACTTATTCATGTAACAGCTAAAGTTTGTTAATAAAGCTTTTGATTTAATAAAGGAAACTTGTATTGAAAAGATATCTTTATCAACAATATGTCTACCATATACATCCATTTAAAATTATCACATTTGTTTTTTTCAGTGCCAATGTCCTTAATTTAACTTGACGAAGAAAGAGAGAGGAAGATGTAAAATAAATCTGAAAGAATTGTCGTCATAATATTACAGCTGCATACAAACATTAAACAGTCTAGGAAACAATAACAAGCAGATTCCGCCAACGTCTTCAACTTCGAGACTTATTCTGTTAAAATAACATGGAATATTGAAGGAGATTCGCTAAGAAGTTCAACACGCCTGAAATAGTCTGAAGTCGCTAGCAACAGGAGTGTCTTTGTACAGAGAGACTGAACGAAGCTTGAATATATACGGAACCGCTTCTTAGTGTGAAACGTAAGAGAATAAAACAAGACAATATGTGCTACCATTTTCGAATATTGCTGCATTATAATATTTTTTCAGAAACTAGCGAGTGCTGTTGACATAACAAGAACAACGAAATAATAAATATGAACATGGCGTTGCAAAATAATATTTAAATATTTCACTATTGCGCTTATACCCGATTAAAAATTCAATAACGACAACGTGAATTGTTGCTTTTGATAGGCGATATTTTTAAAACACATTGGCACTGTCCTATGCAACAACTGTGTAATATCTATTCAGAGAACAGTCGGACAAAGCAATGAATCTTGTTCAGGTGTTGAGCAACTTCACAAAAGACTCAGTGAATTACACAACATCGTTAATTAAAATGAACGGAACAAGTCCACCCAGTGCAGGTATTCCCGATGGGTTTATTGGTTTTATGTACTCTTTTTATAGCTACATCGCACCATTTATGTTTGTCTTGGTTATAATAATGTTACTCATGTATGTTGTGATGTTCATTTTACGATAAATGACCCATTTCCATCAGATAAGATATTTGTGGCTTTCTGGGCCTATGTTAGAAAGAATGTGTTGCACCATACTGATTTATAACTCCTTATCACTACAGACTCTATGTTCAAATGTGCCAGGAAAAAAGTTAAATATTGGCAATGACAGATAGGCTGCATAAAGAAAAAATAGTCGTGCATGTATTTGTCTGAGTAATAATATTAAATGAAAGAAATAATCTAACATGGCGTCTAAAATGAGTTTTTGATTTATTAAAACATGCTTTTCGAGGAAATAAATTTGTATACTAAATAAAAATAAATATTCAGGTTTTTAGTTATTAATTGTATGATTTAAATATCTCCAAATGTGCAATGAAGAAATCTTCTCAAATCATCAAGAGAGCATACTGAGGGTAGAACTGACCACGCAAATTTTCCTGCACCCAAAAGTCCACAACAATCCATTCAAATACTCTTAGAGTTTCCAGATAGATTTATATTTACCATATCAAATAATGTTATCAAACTGCCCCAGAAAATGTTATTTTACATCCCATTAAAGACAATAACGTAATTATGATGCACTTATTGCTTAAAAACTGTGTCTGTGCTAATTTAGTATAAAATTTAAAACAGACCTTTTGGCAGTTGCAAATAAAAAAACACGCATTATGGAAATGTATTATAAAACAGTTTAAGTTCTATTATAGTTTGGAACTTATCTCTACCAGACGTTTATTACTTTCTGAATCAGTCGTCAGGTAGATGATTACTCCAAAAAGATATATTCGATTTACCATTTTTTTAGAAATAACTTAATATCACCTTTGAATGAATACCTTTTCAGTGACTTGCCACAATGCCATGCAAATTACCTTAAAACACGAGAAAACTGAGATAGAAGTTACTTATAAACAAACCGCCAGTCAGTCCACAATGCGCTTTAAAACTGACAATGGAAAAGAATATATTTAGGATTAGAATAAATGAAAAATGAGAAAGCACACAAACAAAAATAATATGCACAGAAATAGGAAATCGCCATTCCGATAAATAAACGCCAAGTAAGCACAAAACATTTTTTTTCTGTTCCGACTTTTAGTATAAATATACATATATATACATACATTTATATATATTTATACAACAATAAATTATATATATAAGGAAAAAAACCATATCTTTGGGCGGGCAAGGCTGCTTCTTATTAGATAAATACTTCAATGTACATAAGGTCCAACACCTATTAGTCGTGATATACTAGTATCTATGCATATCATGTATTATTTCGTAATTTTCTACAAGGAGACAAGTAATGAATACTATATATATAGAACACAATGTCTGTGGTTCGGTGAACTGCAACGCAAGGTGACCAATAAATAACAATAACCTCATGAAATCCGTTGTGAATGTATAAACAATTTGAGAGAAATAGCGCGACATTGAGAGAAGGAAAGAGAAAGAGAGAGAGAGAGTGAGTGAGAGAGAGAGGAGAAAGAAAGAGAAAAAGATAATGAAAGAGATATTAAGAGACAGGAAATACGAAAACAATAACTTATTGCTATATTTGTCCATTCATTTTGCAGTAATAAGGTACACGATTTTTATATTTTCATGCTATTGACATGGGTTTTGTATTACTGTATAATAAATAAGTGTGTGTAAGATTCATTTTTTTGTAATTGTAATGTAATGGGCGTTTAAATTGAATTTGTACATTGTTAATTAAGAGTAAAGATAATATAAACGTTTTATATTTATCACGGTGATTTGTTATCTTTGACAGTTCCGTTAAACAAGTATGTCCAAAAACTGATCTAATAGATTTAACGTTTATTCTTCATACAAAATGTGCATGTTGTATTATTTTTTTGTATAGGTGTGTACAAAGGCTTCTAAGAAATGTAATTCGTTGACTTGAAGTAAGATAGCCTTGCATAAAAGAAATTACATCGACGTTTTTTACTTTTTAGTTCCTCCTTATTCATAAAGCAACAATACAATATAATACTGCTTAAGTTTCACAATAACTTATGGTAAACCGACTGACGTCATCACATATGTTTGCACTCATCCATCCCTCTTGTTGATGTTGTAGTCCAGTATCAAGGTTTCCGTTTGAAAGTGCTCATGCGGCTTAATCTGGTATCGCTTCTGACCTTGTGTACAACACTATAGTATTTCACTGCAAAAGTTATTGAAATATTATCGTAATCTTGTATTGAGTGCCTATAAAAATGACGATAATAATCAATGTTAAATCACAAGGACATGACGTTTTTTAATATTTGCTTGCGTTGTAATGTAAAATAACTACTGCATACTTAATACAACGTCATTGCTACATAGATAATATTATTTTGTGAAGACACGAATTGCCAGTGTTTGTTTAAAATATTAAAAGCCTTTTTTGTTAGCATAGGATGACCAAGATCGGTTGCACGTACCTATTGTGATAAAAGTCGCGTGACATGCAAAGTTGAAAAAGAAAGTTCGATTAAAAGAAAATAACCATGTTCGACGCAAATTACGGGTCTTGTCATACATGTATACTGTTTTAAGACATTTTGAACTAGTAACAGCTTAATCGTTTACGTCCAAACGAATGACCCTCGTAAAACACACACCTTGATTAGTCCAAGAAATACTCGACAGGTTATTGCATCTTTTCGCAATTGAGCTTGTCCCACCTGCAACATACAACTCACATATTGCAATCTTCTCAGTAACATCCTTTAAGATGATTGTGTTAAACTTGTACATTTGTAAGGTGTATATCGTATAAGGATGATTTAAGCAAGTTCATGTTTTTGTTCAGATTCTATACGACCAATGTAAACACATTGTAAATGGCAACACAGAAAAATTGAAAACTTAACATTGTGCATGATTTGATGAAATGTGTTAAATAGTGTTTAATATTAATGCTCTATACAATAACGTTTCGAACAATTTGTGCAAAATTTAATGTATTAAGTTATTGAGATGTTTTTCATTATTGTTATGTGTTTCCATATATCACAATATGTATTATTGGATTGCTATTGGATTCAATGCGTACGAAGCCATAACAGTGTTATTTATGACGCATATGCATCTGACCTTACGAAGTTCAACGATTCCAAGCGTGACAAAAAGTAGTCCTAGGCATCCTTGATCAAATATGAAACGACAGTTTTCGCGCCCCACTTGGTATAAGAAGCACTAGATAATGTGTACGTATTATGTCCAGTCAGTTTGTCCAGTCAGTTTAAACAAGATGAATATGTTTACAAAATGCTTTACTTTAAGAACATCGAGTTTGTAAATTTAACCTTCTTTTGGGGCACTAAAAATATAAAATCCAGATAAGACTGGTGCATGTGATTCAACCAGTGACCACGTCTTCCGCACCACATCTTACATACATAGGTTGCGTTTCGCTGTGCTTCAGTGATAATATTTTAATCATATGCTTATTTCCACAGCAAGGTGGGGTTGTTTATTTTGAGAAGGGACAGTTAGCGATCACAAAATAATAACATTCCACAAAATTATATACGGCAGTTTATTTTCACCGGCTTTAATTTTCTTGATTCTTGATTTTTTTTGTGCTGAGCACATCCATCAGTCAGTCTCAATATGTGACACACGGCTTAGACAGATAAGCTTTGCTAATTATTTGTTGTTCATTTGTTGTAACGATTATTACTGCTCCCTATGATGCCATGTTAAAATGACAAATATAAATATTAAATAAAAAAGTTACTTACAAAGATTGTATACTTTCCATGTGTTAATGTGTAAGTGCGCTATATCATAGTAGCAAGACTTTTAGAAAGAAAAATAATTGAAAGTAGATTTTTCTTCAAGTAGAAATACTTTACATCGTCTATAGAAATAAACATTACCTAATGGCGTGTTAAAATATCTAGATGAATATATACATATCTCAAGGTTCCATTGTCATATCATAAGATATTCGCTTTGGAATGATTGCTTTGGAATTATTTCATAATAATAATTTAAACATTTTTTTCTCTTTAAATATTTTTACACACATTGACAAACCTCTAAAGATTCTATTCTCATGGACGTTTTAACAGATGGGATAAACTACACGATTGGCATCCTGACGTAAAACTCATCTAAGTCAAGTAAAATGTGTGTTCGGCTACGACGATGCTCTGTACAATGTATGAACATATTTACCTGCCATACAACTATTTAGATATTGCAATTTACATACTAGCATGATTTCCTTCGCGATGTATGCTTAAATATTGACACACATGATAGAATGGTCATTGATTCTAAAACTATTCTACTTTTAAACGTTATGTTTCTGTTTATGAATAAGAAAATGCTCTCTTGTTGTCTTGTCGATTTCCATGGGAGAAGTTTGTTCTAAGTGTGATCTCTTAACTTTTTACTACAATTACCCAGATATTTCACTTTTCTTAATGTTTTCTACCCAATTTTTCCTCTCAATCAGTCATCCCAGTTTTATTAAAATCATTGTTCTGACCATCCACTATGTGATAATTTATTTCTTTTAAAAAGCCGAGTACAGGACAAAAGTTCTCATTGATTAATTGATGATATTTGACATGCAAGGGGTAACGTGGCTTTAATGACGATGGGATCTAAACACAAATACAGGATAACACAAAGTTCATTGTATTGCGGGCGAGTTTTTTCTCCTCAATAATCCATCATGACCTGAAATAACTTGCAATTAATGTCTAAGACAAACAAATCGTTTGTCAACGGAATTGCACTTACATTTAACAGGACGGCACCTGTAATTAACATTTATGTTGTTTCTCTTAAGTTTTAAAAGAGGAGAAAGTAGTTTGTCTAAAATAATCCAATGGAACAAATAAACGCTATACAATTGCCTATTCACATTCATATTTCTAATAAAGTTAAAAGTCCAGTAAGTACATTTTTTTTGCTGGTCTCTAAAAGAACGTAGCTTGATCAAGTACAAGTACCCGCCGTAAGTTTATTTCTAGTTATATTTAAATACAAACATTGCATTAACGTACAATGTTTATTAGCAACGGCTTTGCTTGTTATTATGTTATTATGAAAATATGACAAGGTCCTATAATTATCATACTATATATTAAAATGTGAAAACCCTCTAGTCGAAGGTTTACATATGCCAATAAATGTGAGTCTACACTGAAAAATTTACAAGCCATCGACTTTAATATCGAATTTATGGCACAATATTTACAAGATCCTTTGAAAATGCTATTAGTGTCTTTATCTAAAGTTAATCGACACAGAGAGTTTTATTACCAATTATTAAAGGCAATGTAGGCTTGTTTTAGTAGAGCACATTTCAACTCTCAATTATAATGAGCAAAACTATAGTAACCAGTTTGTAATTTAATTTTAATGGCGGAATCCCATCATTAAGTTGTCGTTTCCTTTGAATTTAGTACGGATAATTACCAAGATTACTGTGACTTGTTTAGAATGCTATTCTTCTATAATGTTGGTTTTGTATATTGATTTTTGACATTTTAGCACTATCTATTTCACTCATTTGAGTTCCATATACGTGTTGCTTGTATTGTTACTTAAAGCAATGACATAATGCACAATTCCAAATTATATATGATTGGGTATGCAATCGATTATATTGACACATTATCCATTGTTTATTGGTGATAGTCTTTTCCGTTTCATATGTGAGTTGTATCCAGTGCAAATAATTACTGAGTGGAATATAGTCTAAAGTATTGATAGTGTCACATTTATAAAATTGAAATGTGTACGTTTAATGAGTGTAAAAACAGATTCAGTCTGGATAGTCTGTACTTTATATGAGCGATGTTTCATGAATTCATTTAGATAAGCATGTAAGTGAACATATATTTAGTGAAAAAGTGTCATACTGTACATTTGAAGTATGTACAGTGAAACCTAAAGTTCTCACTACAAGAACATTTAGAGTTTTAAGTTGTTTATTTTTTTTTCGTCATTATACTGAACAACTATTACTGAAAACTGCTTAGTTTTACGAACTTATTTAGCGTGTTGAACAAACTTAAGTGATTCAGTAAATTACACAACATTATTTATTAAAACAAGTGGATTGAGTCCACTCATTACAGGACATTGCTGAAGGTCGAATATAACCCATTCAAAACTCAATCGTTCTTCTTATGTTTGTATCCGTGATTCCACATTATGTTGCTGGATGTGTATCTGACCATGAATGCCAAAGCAGCGATGACTTCATACATATTCATGATAATTTATCTCTTCCAGTGCTTTCTTAAAACAGCTGTGACAAATCAGGAAGCAATGAATACATATCTTAAAATAATTGACTTATATCATAGTGAAACTAGAGATATGTCTTGATAGGAAAATCGCGAAACGAACAAAAAGGCAACTACTGTGTGATATCTTATTCAAGAAAGATTACTTAAGTTCCATGATTAACGGATCGATAGGTTAAATGAACAAAGCCACGACAGGCTAAGTGTCAAACACTGATAAACATTGAACTGTCGAATGCATGGAATAAGATAATATCTATTACAGTTTGCAGTGTTGTAGCATAATTTGGGTTTATATATATCATGGAGGGGACTCAGCAAATATCTCTTTCATCTCGATAGATTTGTCACTTAAACATCGTTTTGTCCACAAAATGTAATTACCAACCCCACGTTCTATTCACTGTGTATTTTATTAAAAGAGTAGTCATAAACTGTCATCTACACACAAGCATACAAACTTCCACAACAGTTAAAGGGCCTAATTCATGCATGCACCTTAGCATTCCTGTATTCTTCGAAGTTCAACATATTTATTTGTGAGTGTGCGTTTTGGTAAATTAATTTAAGAAATATGCATTGCACTGACAAACAATTCAATATGCACTTATCTCTTTATGAAACAAGGTGTCTTTGTCAACTGACATTTTAGTTTAGAATGAATTTAAATTAACATTTTTGGGTATATTGGCATGTTAATCAATACAATAATGCCACAAGAGGATTCATTGCAATCCGTTTATACAATGAATCATTCTGAACCATTCATTTTAAAACCTACTATACAGGCGTCTACATTATAAAAAAGGGAAAGAAAGCTACAGGATTCAAATTTTAACCTACCGTACATAAGTCTATATTATGTTACAAACTCTCCCCGTACATGGAATCTATGGTGTTATATAATTAAAACTTTCATGACATTAACGTTTCTTGACGCACATTGAACTTCGTTATTTTAATTTCATCTACACATAAAAAGGATTCAGCAATCATTTACAATCCTTCTGCTTTTTCTTGTTTCTGGTTGTGGTCGTGAGAGGCATATGATAAATGGTGATTTTTGTTGTAAATCATTTAATATCTGTGACAATCTCGAATTCTATATAGTTGTTCTAATCAAAATAATACTTCTCTTCTCAATGAAAACAATATTGACATATTATGTTTAGTTACGTCACTACCTTTTGCTTTTTAGCGCCATTACTTATATCTACGTGAACACAAGCAAGGTTAGAGATCGATCTCTGCTGACCGGTTAAAGCCTCTCACGACCACAACTAGAAACAAGAAAAAAGCAGCCGAGTCAGATTTTCTTTATGTTAATCTAACAGTACGACGAGCAGAAGACAGGAAATATAATCTATGACCTATATCATTAGGTGACTAGTATTTGGATGATTTATAAATGAAAAAATAGAGAGAAACAATAAATGTAATATTTTCGACTGTGAAAGAGGCAAAAGATAACATGGCTCGAATAATTTCTTATTAAACACCCCGACACATTCATTGTATTAATAAATCCATAGTCTGCCAGACAATAATTATCTGCATATATGTTGGCTCATTTGTCAATAATGGAGGGATGGTTAAAAAATATAAGAATACGGATAATAATAAAATCGATCACTTAAGTGTTCAAAACATAGTGACAAAAATCGTGTATTAAGGTGATAAGTGGATATTAAATTTTATATCTCAAGTTAGTAATTAATAAAACTAATATTTTATCCATTCAAATGATTTTTAAATCAAATCTAATATTTTTTTTCCTTTCCAATTAACATATTAAAAACAATTTCCATATATAATTTAATAAATATTACAAATTTTGCCTTGAAACCCCGAATGTTTGTTCTTTTCTCATTTTTTTCTCCATCTTTTAAATAAACCGTAAAACTAAATTCTTCATGTTGCTACTAACAGCGGTTAAAATTCTTAATTCATTCTACAACCCTTTACTTACTCCAACCACCTCCACCCCATACCCCACCCAAATGGTGTTTATAGCAAGTAAAGATTCAACAATCTTATTGATTAATCGATAATCTCTGAAATAAAAAGCGTCAGGAAACCGCAAGGATAATGACAATCAGGATATCAATCAGCTAAGCAGGGCAGCCACACGTCTAAATGCGTGGTAGATAAGGTATCTGCAAAACTGTTCAAAGTTTAAAACAAACATAACTGGTATTTCAGCGGAAACTGCTCCCGAACATTAAAATATCGGACCGCACTTAAAGGCACCAATTATTGGTCTATTTTGGCTTCTTATGTGGGAGAGTTTAAAAAGGATTTAATAGCTGTCTTGCCAAAAATAACCGAAGTGTACATTGCTAATTTGTTTCCAAATATAGACAAGAAACAGCTTTACAAATAATAAGTTCACTGAAAAGAAAAGTACGTGTAGATTGCCTATCTTGTGAACAGTCACTCTAAGAATGCAATTCTCTTGCAGAAGTCCGTCTGAATGGTAAAGTTCTTCAACATTTCCATCGACAAATTAATAAAATTTGAAACTAGTTTACGCTCATGTCACCTGATGTAATTATGAAAAGGCAGTAGATTTACTATTGCAGAATAAAAATGTATATTTTGAATTGATTTTAACTAAATTAACTGTATTGTTTTTAAACAACAACTGACTTTTTAAGTAAGTGATACTTAAGGGATGCTATTCAATATCAAAAGCGGCATATATGTAAAACTTTTAAGCACTTTTTATTGCACATTATCCTTCTGCATTCTTTATTCGATTCGTGTCCTTCCACCCGAACAATACCCTTTTATAAAATCACACAGACTACTTTTAACACTTATTAAATGATTTACCAACTTCCTAAGAGTATTGTAATAGGACATAACTGGGGAATACTAAAATAGTCGTCAGCATTTTCTTGAAAGTTGTAGGTATATACATGTATATCTTCAAGTGAGACCATTTTCTATGTATATTTCAGTTTTTATATTTACTTATACTAGATTTTTTAAAAAAAGACGAGTTTATTTAGAAGAAAAATGCCATGTGATTAGACATATACATTATTACAATATGATAATCAATATTTTGAAGGTGTTTTGTATATTCGCGAATACTTTTAAAGAAATTCTAGATCGCTTAAAAGGTTGTGACTATAAGCGCATGCATTTTATAAGATTAAAGGTACAAATTCCTCAGCCCTTCACGGCGTGGGTTCGAAAACCATTGGGGTGAGAACTTTCCTGTGGGGAGTTTTTCCAGCTTGCCTGCAGTGTATCAGGTGGTTCTACCTAGGCATTAGTCTAGGGTCTTTCTCCGCCAATAATTAGTTCGACGTCGTCAATGTGACCATAATTGCGTCGGTGCGATGTAATAAAAACAAAACAAACAAACAAAAGGTACAAATGTTTTTCTACAATATAAGCCCGCCTGTAATTTGTACCATTTTTCTTCGAATGCCAGTCCGCTAATAAGAACAATGTCTTAATATTTCAAAGTACTACGTTTGATCATTGGCAATGTCTTTTCTGTACATTTTATGAAATAATACCACAATACTTCTTAAACAATTTATTGCCCTTGATATTTCTTCTCACTTTTGTGTGGATCCGAACTTGCGTGTCTTCAATTCATCATTATCCTTCTAGATTTCCGTTTACAAAAATAAACCGACATATGCTGTTGGTCAAAATGAGAAGATTGCTGTAAAATCAATTTACGAACGTCATTGTTTATGTGTTCCATCCACTTATCTCGGCTGTCGTCGTGTAAGATAGCGTTTAAAGCATCATTGAGTCAGGATCCAGGAGGTATTGCGTGCATACAATAATTTTACTTCAGCATCTAAACTAACATGTTTGTGAAAAGATGAACTTAAATGCTCTGCTCCAATAAGCAAGCAGCGATTCAACTATGCACTATAAAACAAAATTCCGTTTGGTTTGTTTCGTTTACAACACACGTTCGTACATCACAGCGACCAATTAGGGTTATTATAGCGACGCCAAGCTATTCTTGTTTGAGGAAGACCCCAGACTTATATCTGCACCGTAGGTCAGAAGGATAACCTACCCAAATTAAGTCCTCCACCCCGAACTGCAGTGAGGCTAAGCGGCCAATGGGTAAATGAGTCGGCGATTCAACCACTACGACACGGGCTGTTCCTTTTCCTTTTGAGAATAGTATACATTTTCATCCTTTTAGATTTAATTTGTTGTCTTCCATCCATTTGTCCTAGACTGCATTTACAAAGCTTGCCTTTTTGCCTTCCTATGTCTCGTACTTGAAACCTTGTTAATAGATAAATAATACTTACAGGTAGGTAGACATACGCTTTAAAACTAAATCTTCTGCATTTATTTATTATCCATTTTCCTAATGCAAAGGTGTTCCATCTGTATGTATATGTTCAGATGTAGAAAGGTAACGTTACAATAAATGAATATGCATTCTAACTTGTACTGTAACTATTGCACTTTAGAACATGTGAACACATATATAAATGTTCACAATGTCATTAAATCAGTTACTTTAATAGCATTTCTTTGTTTTACAACTACTTTATAATTTCATATCCCAGTTATTTAAAATGTATGTACACTGGATACGCTCGCTTCTATAATACCGTCTTTCAATAAAATAGAAAACTACCGACTTTAACCGATACTTGTAAAAGAAAGCAAAGTACAATTTATTTATTATCTATATCGGAAACCCCGAACAAGCTATTTTATAAACAACAAGAGAAGACGGAAGTGTTTTTTTTTCAAAAAACAAGAATAGATAGAACAAGACTATCTGAATTAACGCAAACTTCATACTTCGGTAAAGTCGATTTTGCACAACGGATTCGTGTTTTGTGTGTGGCTGAGAACATTGTCTAAACTTATCTGCGAGAAAACAGATCTAATGCTACTTTCGTTCTAATCTCGGCTTGGCTGCCTGGCACATTGGACATCAACAGTAATGACACGTCTATGATTTAGTAAGCAGTCATGGAAAATATTGCAACTTTTAAGTTGAACTTATGTTCAAATAATTATTGACAGAACATTCTTAAAAAGTTAATGTTGGCATAACATAATCTTGATCTTTAAGTTGATACTTAAAACACAAATAGTTTGATAACTAGTGGCTCTGTTTGATTTGCATTGTGAGTGTAAGGTCTGTCTTGTTGTAGAGATATGTCACGTGAATTGTTTATTTTGATACTAACTTTCTTATCCTATTTGTCCTCATTCATCGTTGAATGTCAGGTTTACAAATTATGGATTGATATTTGGATATGTATGCTAATACATATTCTTGATAGTTGAAGATTGTATACGATTCCTTTGTAGAGCCGCACGAGCTTTAAAGGCGTAGTTAATTAGCTCATTAGAATACAGTGAAAATAGTAGTCATTAATGCAAATATTTTTGCGTTTAAATTGTATTAAATATTTCAGAACTTCTGGTAAATTAAGGAATTATTATTATTAGTTATTTTCCACGAGCAACTGGGTTTCATGAAATAAATACTGATAAATAATAGAAGTAAGTTTCATTCCAATCAAGGTCAGGTCGTATCTGTGCACAAAATCTTGTTATCGTGTTCAAGTTTACACAGAATCTTAACCTTTTGGGTGTGTAAAGTGTTTTAGTACTTTTCTCTATTCTGTTGCAGCTATGTTACAAATGAAGTGTGACTTTATTGTATTTGCTTAACCAAACACGGCCTATGATTCTCTCAGTTAAGTTTGTTGTAGGTCGCACAATAAATATTAAAAAACTCACATTATTTTGATTCTTTGTAATAGACACAGAAGCCACAGGTCTACGATTAGATTAGCGAAAGCTAACATGGACCGCAAATCTCTCTCTCTCTCTCTCTCTCTCTCTCTCTATCTCTCTCTCTCTCTCTCTCTCTCTCTCTCTCTCTCACACACACACACACACACACACACACACACACACACACACATGTATATATATTAAAAAAGAACACACATTCTTTTTGTTGGCGTTGTTAATGTAAATTGTGAAATAGTAAAACATATAAGCAATTAAATAACATGATTAAGATTCATGCCATTTGAAGCGCTACAGAAACAATTGTGTTACCAAATACTGAAAATGATACAATGTAATTAATGTCATGTAGTGTCATTTATTTATAATGAAATTGTCACAAATACGCATAAATCCAGCACATAAACTATTTGATTTATTTACGGGAAACTTTCTCAGACGTATCACATCTGAATCATGTGTCAATTGCATCATACAATCTGTTTATTTCACTTTCATCTGTTCCTAACTTTAACTGAAGGAGGAGGTGGGATTGTGATTGCAAAGCATTAGCGTTGTAACAGTAAAACCTTTATACAAACATTAAAACCCGGACCTGGTAGCGCAATCGGTTGAGCGTCGGCTCCAGGTACGGGAGACCCCGGGTTCGATCCCGGGCCTGCGACATACCAAAGTCCGTAAGAAATGGTAGTAGTATAGCTCCCTTGCTAACGCTCAATCAAATATAAGGGTAGTTCCACGACTGGTTGGCCCGGTGTCATGATAATGTGACTGGGTGTGGTATCATGCCAGGTGTTCACTGGCATGCTATACACTGTGAAGGCAGCACTATATCTGCTTCAAGTGGACACCGTCTCCAGATAATGAAATGCTGTTGGTGGGTCGATAAACCCAATAAACAAACAAACATTAAACAGTGTCGTGGGGAATTTAGACAAAATATAACTAGAAGGATGTAGGTCGACTCAAACAAAGTTTGATATTTCTGTGGACAACAAAGATCACTAGAGATCAATATTTTCTTTGTCCAGACAACTAGCGAGGAGTGCATATATGGAAAATCACTAGTCTGCGTCAAACAGTAGGAATTAAACATCGGGAGAGGAACTGAAACAAGATACTGTGCTATAATAGGTTGAATTTTACTTTTGCTGGATTAAACTACTTTTAAAGTGTGATATCGACAAAAACTAGAAAATTAAGCAATGTTAAATATAAACTACAGAGATGCAACAATACAGTACAGTTATTACAAATGAGTGTATTCATTGTTGTGCTTAAAACTAATTCTTACCTGGGCAGTATCCTAAACAAAGATAGTGTTTAGTTGAGACAAATACTTTATCGGGGATGCATCGTTAACCAATCGTACATCTTGTTTATAAAAACCTGTGTTATTTCTAGTGGTGACAGATCATATGTAGAAATGATAAAAATAGCTAAGGTGTTTACACAACATCTTTTATTAATACATGAAATAAGTACACCCAAAACAATTATTGCTGATTAATTAATAGGCTTTATGCACTCAATATAGCTACATCTCACCATATATGTTTGTCTAACTAAAAATAATGGTGCTCATGTATGTTGTAATTTTCGTTTATCGAGAGCAACCCATTTATCTTAATACTAAGATATTTATGGCTATTAAGGTCTATTTTAAGAATAATGTGTTGCCACATACTGATTTATGTCTCGTTATCATTTTAAAATTTATCTTCAAATGTGCCTTAAGAAAATAATAAAATCATAAAAAATCATAAAAAGTAGTTAAATATCGGAATAGGCCTACCTGCATGAATAAATTCCTGGTATTGCGAAGATTGGTGAATTATTCATGTACTGTACTTTGATCAACGACGTAAAGTCACAACGTGCAAGCTAAAATGTTTATAATTTCTCATTATTTTTAAGTTACTAAGAAAAATAGTTTTTTCTTTTTGATAAAACATATACATACTTTTACATACATGCAGAGCGAGAAAAAAAGGCATGAGGAGCGAGATAAATAGATAGTGAGTGGGTGAGATAGTGAGAGGGGGTGGGGAGACATAACAAGGGAAAGAAAGAAATTTGAGGAGAGAGAAAATGTGATAAATTAATAAATTAGGAAAAAGATGGGTAGATAACCACCAATTGCATATTGACATCGTTATTAACTACTGACATTCCACGTTTGTGATATTTTTGTGAAATAAGAGACTGGCAAAATGTCCAATTGTCATCAATATAAAGTATACATTTACATATTTTCACCCATATTACTGATTTGAAATGGGTCTTAACGTTGCATTTGTATAACGTTAAAGCTAGCAGATAATATGTATATTTCTTTTTATAAAGTTTTACAATAAATAACAACATTGAGAATGGCATACGTATACAACAGAAGTAACACATCCGGGCAACGTCATCGATTAACTAAACGTCAACTACTTGCATGCACATCTTCCTTTCTTGACAATGTGTGTGTTCTATCATTAAGGTTTATCAATTACAAATGAGCATTTGGCTTTGACGTTGTTTTTCTTCCTGACATTGTTTAAAACTTAATATTACTTAATATGGTTTCGTTGTATATGTTGTCAATCTCGATTTTATATTGCTGACTTTCTTCGTATCAAAACACATAGACACAATGGGTAAATATTGACAAGGGCTGACTGATGTTACCCCAAGAGATTGAAGTCCTATGTGTGATATTGAATAATGAAAGTTTAATGATGAAAATCAAATTCATACACACAATACCAATCGCTCTGATATGTGTAGCTAAATATATTATAAAGTTTTGCCTGATTAACGTTAAATCATAAACGCAATTTCTGAACAACCCTTATACAATACACTAGTAGTTCTAGTAGTATTTGAACTAGTGGTTCAACTGTAGTTGAATCTGTTTACTATTTTAATTACACGTATACTATATGTACCAAATATTTTGCCTTTTAAATATATAATTACGTAAATATACATCTTGTAGAAATAACAGTAAAACCAAGCATGATAGTAGTATTCCTACATGGTCTCAATCAATCAATCAATCTTTATTTCCCCCATTTCTGGAGATATGTCAATGTACAAACAATGTTAAGATGAACAGTGGGAAATACATAAAATACATAAAAAACTTCAAATTACAAATACATGTGAATTATTTCATGTATTAAGGGTTATAAATCCGTTTTAGTAATTGGAAGTAATTCATATTAATAAACGAAAAAAAAAAGTGAAAATGTAATCTTGTTATAATAACATTAAAACCAAGCATGATAATAGTATTCCTTCATGGGTTTGTATCCATTTTCATTGCCTGCGTCAATCACTTCCAGATAATGTATATTGGGATGTCATACAACTAAATACATTATCTCAAGGTTTATTTCTTTATAGATAACACTTAAAAGCATTTTTCTTGTGAACATCTGAATCCTTCATTCCGAATTATTAACATCGTTATACTAGCACACTTTATCTTGAGAATATCTGAGTATATGACAAAACCGTCTCGTGCATCTAAGAAAATGACAAAAAGATCTAAACAAACAATGCACGATACTACGATATAAAAGAATTAAGTATGCGGACTTTTTGAGTGGTTCACCTTTAACTGGTTCTTGTTATGTACTTAAACGTAGTAATGCATTGGAAGTAGAGAAACATACATAGAAATTATATATTTTTACCATCAGTACAATAAAAATTACTCGATCTTCTTTTGGTTTGTACCTGGAGGGAATTTAAAGTACACTTACCTGCAAAATGTTAAAATACTGTAATATTTAAATACAGACACATTGTGTAGGATTCAAACAATATAGATCAAAAGCAATGTTGCTTGTTAATTGAGACTACATTAAAGAATACATTGAAATAAAGACTTTTGCAGATTTCATGTCAGATTATTAACAACAAAGCTTTACCTGGATATCTGGAACATTTTGTTTTATGAATCATTGAGTTTTGACTACTATTCAAGAAGTGTATGACTTCTGTCTCGTATATATTGGTTGTTATATAAGGTAAATAAGACTATTATGAACCAGTTCTCAATGGTGTTGATGATAAGATTTCAGTCGCTCAGTCGCAGATATTTTGAATTTCGACGCCGATCTTAGTTTTTGAATCATTTAAAACTGCTATAAAATCAGGAACCTGGTTTCCCATATACATGTACTTTAGCAGCACCAGTTTCTGGCTTGTTATCTCATCACATTATCGTAACAACAACAGGTCAAACAAGACTCATCCGACTTCTAACTCATGGCATTGCGGACGATAATGTGTACAAATACACTGCACACACTACTGTCTTGCGTTCGCTGACCTAAACAACTGCCGCCATGGGATTGTTAACTTTGTTAAATATATTTTAAACTGGTAATGACGATCATTATCAAGACAGAGTTGAAAAATACATTAAGAATGTGTGCTTTAGAAAACCATTTTAGACCCAAGGGTGTCACAAATAATGAAGATATTCAGACACATGGCACATTTTCATATGTGTCAGACATTTATCAAACAATGAGAGACAGAACCACCAACCATCAAAATCCATACTAAACAATGAAATAGAATTAGATGGTTGGTGGTTCTGTCTCTTATTGTTAATTCACGAATACTACTACAAGCAACACATAGTTTTAACGGAAACCGATTTCACAAAAAACAACAACATGGTTTTAGACAAATAAAACACACAATCTCATTGATTATAGCGTCTTTTGGGCCATTTCTTTCTAAAGAGAGTGAAAAAAAGTTATAGTAATTGATTGGCAAACTAGTGTATTTCACTTTTGCAATAGCAAATATTGTAGACTTGATTGTTTATTTTAAAATGAGTTTCATCTGTAGACTGTAAACTCAACTAATGTGCATACATTTTCATGTGTCATGCGTGATTTAGATTTTTATGTCTTTTTCCTTTGTCCAAACAGAATGAGCAATAGCTATATACAGATGAAACAAATAGAATAAATTGTTGTTACTTGTTTGGTTCCTGTTTTGAGAGACAAGATAATGTGTTTTTGTATTGTTTCCACGATTCCTGCATTAAATCATTTTGGCGGAATTTAATTGTGCTAAGGACTCATCTAGGAAAAATAATAGAATAAACCGACACATTAAACATACGAAATATCCTTTGCCAGAAGAAATCATTTACATCAGCAAGACGGATGTAAAGTGTAATACAAGAGGCAGGGATGGGTGATATTTTTTGCCGGAATCCTTAGCAAAGAGATCGCGAGTTTGGTTTAAGAGAAGATGCGCTGTTTTTAAATTCATTGCAAAATATTATTGGTTAATAATGTTAAGACATTACATAATTCCATTAATATGTTCTTGATTGACGCACCTCACTACTTATTTGTCTTTTAATATATTTCTTTTTTTATTTTCTGTGGGAAATAAAAAGAAACATATATATATATATATATATCTTAAATTAATTGACCTGCTACATAATGAGGAGCGGAAATTATGTTTCTAAAATTGTCTGAAAATTTAAATGACGAAAGTGGGATATATCATTTATGAAGATGAATAACGTTTCACTGTTAGCTGCATGAGATAAATATCTAATTATGACTGGAACACATATATATTTCACCTATATCACTTTTATATTCAAATGTGATTGAATTTATATATATTCCTTCATTGTAGCTCTATAATTCTATCTTTTATGGAAGTAATAAAATTCAACTATGAAACGAAGCAATGATCAATACAACTAAGGGAATTGTGTCTTAAAAGAATCTTAAAAAAGACTAATATGTATGGAAATAAGAAATAATCTTTCTAATATTAATAAAATATACGCACAGATGCAAATTGCGGAATGTCTGCCTTCCGCTCCGAGTTATACTGCATTGGTTAATCTTTTTGGGCAATAATAACTTTTGAGGTCTGTCTGTCTGCTGTTCTTCATTTATGAAGTAGTAAGGGTACCAATGGGGAAATTATCTGAAAATAAATCGCCAAGATGTGTGAAGCTATAATAATAATAAGTAGTAGCTTTAATTATCGAGCTATATTTTGTAGTGTACATAATAAAAATGTTATTTTTGCTACGACATATAAAAATAAAGTAGCCCATAATTAATTATATAAGATTCAAATTAAAGGATAAAGTAAGTATTGCATTAAAGTGTGTAAACAAGCATATCTATTAATGAAATATGTTAAATTACATGTCTACAATAGTTTATGTTAATGTCTATCGAAAATAAACGGACCATTGGACGCATTTCTGAACATAAAAATACGATCTTCGTCAATTACTTACCAATCCAATAATTCAGTCACAGTGACGCAAACCTGGAGGAATCGTCTTTAGATCTGGTCAATCGATGATACCAAACAGCACCAGAAACCACCTTACAGTTTCGATACTTTTTATCTGTAGACATATAGCATAGTTGCTTTATGTTAAATTTTTCTTTAAGTGGCAGTTGCACTTGCCACCGAAATTTGTTGCTAGTTAGTTTTATTTCATTACACAGCATTTGTCATTCAAATCTAGTGTATTGATTGAGCGTTTGCACATACGTTTTTTTGTATCTTTTAAAATGATCTAACCAATAAACAATCCCAAACACTCTTTTTGTTTTAAGTCTACATGTTTTGTGATGACTTAGATATCTTTGGATACAAATGCCAATGTTTGGTATTTCTTAGAGATTTTAGTACGTTTCTAAAGGAGAGATTGATGACGTATCCAAATATAATGTTTTAAATAATATTTACAAAGGTAATGGTAAGCTCTTACACAGTATTAGTGTAAATGTGTTTGCGATGTACAAAAGCATTTGTGTAAAAATTCCAGACTTGTTAAAATAACTGTTTGATAGCACTTAAAATATATCGAAAATATTATTCCACCCGATTTTTGAAAACATTTATGACTAGAAGCCTCTGCTTCTTAGTTTAACATGTAAAGTTCGTACAAGTTAATTTCGTTATAACGTAATTAAACGTTAATGATTTACTTAGGAAAGTAAAATTACTCTCTGCATTGTTAAACGTACAGTCCAGGACAACTGTCTGTGGAACAGATATTAACACAAATAAGACAGCGTTAACTCATTTCCCACGTAATTTGTTGTATTGAAGTAATATTACAGAAATGCTTGAAGCACCATTGTTTTTACTTAAGGACGTTTTTGTAGTAATTTCTGCCCATCTTTTATGCGCTTCCATAGGAGATTATCACCAATAGCTGTTTAAAAAGAAAGTAGTTGTATAGTTTTCGGAAGTTGTTATAGTTTCGATTTCACTATCAAATAAACGGACAAAATTTGTTAAAAAAACGTCAAAACAGAAAGGGCCAGAAGAATAGACGGCGCTTTTAAACATGATCGGCTTTCTAGGTCAGATTCTTAAGAACATAACGGTACTTATAACTTTGAGTGCATCACCCCAACTACCATTTACTCCAGCAACGAAACTGTTTAACAGTAGAAGTTATCCCGCAGAAGACTGAATCAGGTCGAAATCACATTCACCAGTGTTGTCAGTAAAGAAACTGCATATGTTGTAACTGGCCAGCATATTGTTGAGGATTATTGACCTTGTAAGTTTAGGTGTTGTACTCATATCTAACAATGATATGGTGATAGAAGTATACATCTGTCACACAATAAAAAGAATATCTATCCTAGCACGTATATTTTACATTCGACAGACTTTATAATGTAATACCGATAGTAATTTTCCGGTCTTTGCAATTAAAATACAAGTCACAACACGTACTATATTTCCATTTATTATGCTTGTACAGTTGAATGTTCCTTTACCGAGAAAGAGTATATAAGTTTAGTTTAGGTTATGTAATCATTTTTAAGAACAGTATTTCTTCATTACAGTCAAAGTTAGATCTCCTAAGCAAAATCGCTGCCGGCGTCACATATAAGCCATTATTTGCACATTAGCACATTGATAAATAGATTAAAATCGCACTAACACAAATGTTGAGACTATGTGAAAACAGTGACTTAAAGCCACAATTGGACAGTCACTGTTGGATTTCTTGTCTCTTCATCTCGTGCCCTATATAGGTGGGACAACTTGAGCAGTCTCCATACCCTTTACGTGAGATTGCACAGTAGGTATAACATCGGGATTTTTTGTACCTTTATCATATGTAATATGTCAACTGCGGATAAATCTACGTTTTATTTTGTTAATTTGAGTTGTTTTCTAAAATTCTAATATTTCTTCCATATTTTTAACATTTCACTTTTGGCATATGACGTCATGGCATTTATGATGTCATTATATTTTTCTTATAATATATCAGCGCTTGTACTGCTTTATTTAAATTGAAACTATTCTCTCATTTGGAATTTTTTGGTTGTCGAGGCTTTTATCTACTATACATACTGTACATATGTTGTTAGTTAATTTTATTACTAGTTATTGTGTATGTACATAAGTTCATTATATCTGTTTTAACTCCCGATGCAGGTGCTTACTGTTAGTTGTTTCAGTTTGACGGGATATTTTTATTTGCACTGTTTGTTTGGTAGAAAAACATTCAGGAAGGGCGAGGTTGGAGCGCTCCACAAACCAGGTTTAAGCACCCCAGTTGGCCTTTTTGCCGACTGACCGTTCCAAGCCTATCTTATTCGGAAGAATATGAAAACATTCAAGTTGGTGTCTTAATAACTTCCTGTCGGATTCTTGAAACATTGAACACATGAACCACAAAAGAAACTATCGTGGTAATAGTCAAAATGTACAAAAGAAGCATAAGACATCCTAACAACAAAAGTTATACAGTACATTCAGAAATGTTTCTGTTACGCTGTAGTCCTGAACAAAGACAATCATGAAGGACTTGCAATAGAATTACACTGCATGGTTTCGGTTACCTCATAAATCTTGAGAAAAAACATACGTAGTTCTTAGCTTTTTTCGGGACTTAGTTGGTAAATGTCTATGCTCAATATTTGAAACGGACAATAAAAAGGTGTTATAAAAATTACCACAGATATTTAAATCTGAACTACTTCTAGAAACAGCTGGGTAAATTTAATTGTCAACAAATGTACAATTTATACAAAAGATAAAAGCCTTGGCAACCTAAAACAATATCACCTGGAAATTTTATTCGAACCATGCCGAATGCAACGACATAAACGAGAAAGGATTTGAATTTGAAAACAATTTAACTTTCAACAAGTGGAAACTTGAAAACAAAAACAAAAGTAAACATACAAAAAAGGAGTTGAGAGTGTGTGAAACCTATCAATCTTCGAGCGGTAACGAGGAAAGTGACATCGTTGAAATAACAAAATCTACTACACCACCAGAGCTGAAGAAAATTGAAAATAATGTAATTTCTGAATTGGTTAGAAAGTAGAAAACCATGTTTACTGATAGGTCATAATTTTAGAGTGTGTGACTGTCCAAGGATTGTATAGTAAACTGAACTATGTAATTTAGTGTCTTCATTTCAAGACTGTGTTAAAGGTTTTGTTTATACACTACCTCTGTGTTAAAAGCAATGTCCATGATTTGTTGAGTCAGGAATATTTAGCGACACATGCAATAAATGCTCATTATTCAACTCATAATGCCATTGAAGATGTCTGTAGTTGTCTTTGACTATATGTGTTTTCATAGCATTGCAGTCGATTCAGCGATAGACAAATACATGTTTGACAAGAAGGCTGATGTAAACTTGCTATCTCTTAATAATTTGCAACATGAAGTCATCCGTAAATAAATTGGCTGTTAAAATAGCCAGAAGTGGTCTTTCCTTAGCACATTTAAGATTTGTAGCCGATTGAGGAAGCCGTGATGGCTTGCACAAGTTATTGACTAAGAAAGTGAATGGAAATGTTCAGGTTACATCAGCAAGCAGAATAATTGAAAGTTTGTTCAACTTGCATGCCCAAACCTGGATGCAAACCTGTATTTTATCATCTTATAAACAACATGTTTGGTTGTTTCCCAGCATTTTTACATATATGTTAAAACTGTGTAACTGATTGACACCATGCAGTCCGAATACTAGAGTCTAGTATTAGTAAAGACCAGTTTATTAACAAAATACGTTGGAATGTATGAACTAAACTGATCACAGTTATTTGAGACTGTTTGATTTTTATGAATTTCACCATTTTTAAGTTTTTAGTGAAATTGTTAGCATCTAAACTGTTAATGAAGGGCTTTAACATAAACATGTCATATATTGGTTAGTTTGTAATTTTAAATGGATGTTAAATAGAAGGAAAAACTTTTGGTATTAGAAATATTTTTTGACTTTAATGAATTTATGCATCTTTTTTCACGCTTATTGTTGAGAGAAGATAATATGTGAACAATTTATTTTGCAAAACTGCAAATATTTTCAAAATAAAGAGTAATTAATGTGTTTGTTGTTGTTGCTGTGTATATAATAGTGCTTACTGAGCTATTTTATCACTTATAAAGACATTGTAGTCATTTAAGCAGTTTTAGCTTACTATGTTGTCATGGAAACATACATTTTACTAAAACTAGAAAATTCTATGGACGGATTTTTAAAACCATAATTTATTTGCAGAATAAATGCTTTTTTCTAATCATTTTTATCAACTGGAGAAATATAAAAAGCTCATAATGTAGAGAAATATGTTCAGATTATTATTTCTTTCATACAGTTTGAAAGGATAAAGTATTTTATGTGAAATTATGTTTAGTCTGTATATTAAGATTTCTGGTACTAATTTAGTATTTATTATGAAGCAAAAGTAGTTTTGACATATACGGTAACCATGGAAATCGCCATTTTACAAAAGGACTATCTTGTCAACATGTATTTTTTTTACATTTTTAATTCACCGTTTCATTCTACCTTATACCTTCTATTAAAAAGAAAATTCTATGAAACGATTCATTTTTCATAAAACTGTAGAAAACATCTTTAACCAGCCAATTATGTAGATTCTTTTCTTGTATTTTGTAAGAAAACTATTAATAATTAACAACCCTACACACTTTCTTAAATGTCAATGATAATTGTGAGCAACATATCTGGATACAGTACAGACACATGACACATGAAATATATCAGGTTTGTCATGTAGCTAGCTTTCTCCTGGAGCAGCTTCGTTGATCCTGACTCAAGGTCGATGATTAATTATCGAATGCAAATTCAGAAGTAACTATTTCATCGTTAGATTTGCCTCTCTCCGCTAATAAAATGTATTCGATCGACAAACGCAGTCTTATCCTTCTACGAATCAGTGAGTGGGAAATCCCAATCAGGGAATATTTATGGCTTTTCCGAATTAGTATTAGGCAAAGATGTTTTTAATACGTTGTAAAACCGAATGTAATATATTTTTCCAATTCACTTGTTTATATTATTGTTTTATAACTTGTGATACATTTCTTTAATGCCTGCAAAAGTCCTCATAAATAAAATTTTACGTAATTTTCATCACATTTGCTTAATAATTAAAAAAGGAAAACATATCAAGGTTAATACAAACAAAACTTTTGTAACTTACAATTCCTATCAAGCTAGATACAATAAAAAACATAAGTTTCCGTCTACATGTAAATCTAGAGGCGGCAGAATGTGGTGATGCAGTCATCGATGGGTATCTTCGCATGCGTAACCTTCATAGGTAGCAGATGGCAATTAGCATTCGTTTGTATGTGCATATGTCGTTGGTTAGGTCTGTATGCGTTTCTTGCTTTTATAGTTAGAATGATACAATAGGTAACTTCTATCTGGGAGGGTTGCAAAGATATATATTTGGGCTTTCCTCGGGTCGGAATTTCCAAGTTGGTCGAAAGCGAGGCTACGCCATAAATCAATATTCCTTGTTAGAATCTTACACGAGAAAGATTGATTCTGCATTACAAAATATGTCGTGTTCTTCGTTTGTTTGCTTTTTAACTAACGATTACAGATTTTCGTATAGTTGGACTATAGATTTATTAAGTATGGTAATCTACAATTCTTAAACAATTGTATCCAGTTACGCCGGTCTATTGATGGTTGACTGTTTTCAGTGAGGCATATGCATGAACATTTCTTTTGCTGTTTGCTACTTCTATTCACAATCGACATGCCTTTTAAACCTATCCCCTTTAATATAGTGTTTTATATAATTTTGTTTTGAAATGTCAAAAACTATCGATTTTTCCGTTGTTTTTTATCTGAATGATAATATTAGGTAATAAATTAAATTTAAATAGTTTATTCAAGACAATTTTCATACTCCTGCAAATAGTATTCCTCAGGAAAATCCCGTTTCATTTTCTTGTTTAAGAGAAAACAGCGGATATCAGCAAAACCTATGCTAATAAATAAATATTTGATAATGTCATATTATTATCACAAACGCATTTGTGTAAGACAATAACATGCCACATGCATTTGTTCAGAGACATATAGCGTTCTATAAAGCTTTTGTATGGATATTGAATGATGAATTAAAAACAAGAACACCATGTATTCCAAATGCATGAAGGACTTCTTTGTCGCAAATAACATTTTGTAGTTCTCGGTTTGCTTTAACACACTCGGTATTTAAGTACCGTTAAATTGTTATTTTCACTAAGTAATGAAGATTCAGAATATTTCGGCTTTAAAGTACATCTGTGTAGTAATAAATGGTTGCAATAAAACATCCTTGAACTTTTTTTCTTTTAAGGGAAACCTTTTATAAATCCTCTGTCAGGAAATGTCCAAAATCGAATAATTTAAAAAAAAATAAAACCTCATGATTGGTGAAAAAGCATTTCCGGTTGAAATTGTATATTTTGTGGCTGACACAATTGGGCAGTGCTTTAAGAATGCGGCTACTCTTCAATACGATGTAAATACTCACATGCATATATATACGTATAAAACACCGACATTTTATATCATAAAACTGGCATTGTTGTCACAGGAACACTTCAAGATTTCATAGATTTTTTCCAGCAATTAATTTTCAACCGAATTTGTAAATGCTCGTCAAGTCAAGCAAACTTCAGTCTTTTCTCGAATATTTATCTTAAAATGTAGTATAGTCAGCACCTGCGCTTATATTGCCAAGGTCTAAACTGAATGTTTTGGGTTCTCCAATCCGTGATGCCTTTTCCAACTATATAGCTGATGATCTGTTTATCTTTTCCATCACCAATGAAAATATATTGTCAAAAAGAATAACAACACATATTCTATGTTAATTCGTCCCATAAGGGTTATTACGTGTATTTTCCTTTTACGAACAATGGACTTTGGTTCATCGATTTCATCTTCACATGAACAGGATACAGCTATTTACACGTCTTCTCTGATCATTGTTTCCTTGTTTAAACAAAATAATATTAATTTACTATGAACCATTTTGTGTTGTTCTTAAAAAGAAAAGATACTTCCCTCTCTTTTAGGAACCATGCGGACATTATTTTTCCTTTACATCACTGAGAGTGTCATAATTTATCAAAGAAAACATCAGCGCATGAACATTTTCTATTCAAATAGATCGTTTTTTCTCTTTTCATTGCTTGCATTTGAAAAACACCCGAGGAAGTGCGAGGTTTGAGTTCTGTAAAACCGGTTTTAGCAGCCCAGTCTGTCCCTTTTGCTGACTGACCGTTCCAAGGCGGTAACTGTTAGCTGTGCTCTATTTGTTTAAAAACTCATCACAGGTTTGATCTAACTTTTAATACCTTTGTCCAGTTTCTTTTCAAATTTTGGTATATGTTACAATCCTTACGGGACTTTGTCATATCCTTATTTTATTGTTTGTATTGCATGTTAAAACAAGAGATAACAACTTAAGCTGCCTAATCGATGGTATTTATTATACGGCGGTCAGTTCCGAGGTAAGGAATAACAAAACCGATTTGCGTTAAACAAACAATAGTAAAAAATCAAGGAAAATTTACAATAAAGCGGTAGTGTATATTGTTTTCTGTAAAAGATTGACAGAAGCCCGAGATATCAAATAATTAATATAATTTAAATAAGAATATATGACAAAGTCCTATGAGCATTGCAACATATACCAAACTCCGAAAAGGCACAGAACACAGGTATTTCACATGCAAGCCGAGCGAAAGGTAAGAACAAATTTGTGATGAGTCATTTAACGAAAAGAGCAAACCCGACAGTTACCGCCTTGGAACGGTCAGTCAGCAATATGGACCGACTGGGGTGCTTAAACCGGTTTTACAGAGCTCTAACCTCGCACTTCCTGATGAATTTCTCAAATGCAAGCAATGAAAAGAAAAACGATCTATTTGAAAACAAAATGTTCATGCGCTGATATTTTCTATACGTTATGACGAAAGTAGTGACGTCATTGAAAAATAATGTCCACATAGTGTTTAGAAAAGAATATGGTATTATTTCGATTTGAAAAACTACACAAAAATGGATGGCTATAAATAAAATTGACTTTCTGAATCATGAACAAACATGACCAGAGAGGAAAAATGGTTGTAGCATCCTGTTCATGTGAGATGGAATTGAAGAACCAAAGTTCAATGTCTATTAAAGGAAGTACACGTAACAATCCTTATAGGATGAATAAAATGACAACATAGATTACATGCACGGGGAGATTTTTTACGACCGCCACACTGCACAAGTAACATTGTTGTGATCATGAATAAGAATATATGACAAATTCCTATGAGCATTGCAACATATACCAAACGCCGAAAAGGCACATAACACAGGTATTTCACATACAAGCAGAGCGAAAAGTAAGAACAAATTTGTGATGAGTCATTTAACGAAAAGAGCAAACCCGACAGTTACCGCCTTGGAACGGTCAGTCAGCAATATGGACCGACTGGGGTGCTTAAACCGGTTTTACAGAGCTCTTACCTCGCACTTCCTGATGTGTTTCTCAAATGCAAGCAATGAAAAGAAAAACGATCTATTTGAAAACAAAATGTTCATGCGCTGATATTTTCTATACGTTATGACGAAAGTAGTGACGTCATTGAAAAATAATGTCCACATAGTGTTTAGAAAAGAATATGGTATTATTTCGATTTGAAAAACTACACAAAAATGGATGGCTATAAATAAAATTGACTTTCTGAATCATGAACAGACATGACCAGAGAGGAAAAATGGTTTTAGCATCCTGTTCATGTGAAGATGAAATAGAAGAACCAAAGTTCAATGTCCATCAAAGGAAGTACACGTAACAATCCTGATAGGATGAATAAAATGACAACATAGACAACATGCACGGGGAGATTTTTTACGACAGCCACACTGCACAAGTAACATTGTTGTGATCATGAATAAGAATATATGACAAATTCCTATGAGCATTGCAACATATACCAAACGCCGAAAAGGCACAGAACACAGGTATTTCACATACAAGCAGAGCGAAAAGTAAGAACAAATTTGTGATGAGTCATTTAACGAAAAGAGCAAACCCGACAGTTACCGCCTTGGAACGGTCAGTCAGCAATATGGACCGACTGGGGTGCTTAAACCGGTTTTACAGAGCTCTTACCTCGCACTTCCTGATGTGTTTCTCAAATGCAAGCAATGAAAAGAAAAACGATCTATTTGAAAACAAAATGTTCATGCGCTGATATTTTCTATACGTTATGACGAAAGTAGTGACGTCATTGAAAAATAATGTCCACATAGTGTTTAGAAAAGAATATGGTATTATTTCGATTTGAAAAACTACACAAAAATGGATGGCTATAAATAAAATTGACTTTCTGAATCATGAACAGACATGACCAGAGAGGAAAAATGGTTTTAGCATCCTGTTCATGTGAAGATGAAATAGAAGAACCAAAGTTCAATGTCCATCAAAGGAAGTACACGTAACAATCCTGATAGGATGAATAAAATGACAACATAGACAACATGCACGGGGAGATTTTTTACGACAGCCACACTGCACAAGTAACATTGTTGTGATCATGAATAAGAATATATGACAAATTCCTATGAGCATTGCAACATATACCAAACGCCGAAAAGGCACAGAACACAGGTATTTCACATACAAGCAGAGCGAAAAGTAAGAACAAATTTGTGATGAGTCATTTAACGAAAAGAGCAAACCCGACAGTTACCGCCTTGGAACGGTCAGTCAGCAATATGGACCGACTGGGGTGCTTAAACCGGTTTTACAGAGCTCTTACCTCGCACTTCCTGATGTGTTTCTCAAATGCAAGCAATGAAAAGAAAAACGATCTATTTGAAAACAAAATGTTCATGCGCTGATATTTTCTATACGTTATGACGAAAGTAGTGACGTCATTGAAAAATAATGTCCACATAGTGTTTAGAAAAGAATATGGTATTATTTCGATTTGAAAAACTACACAAAAATGGATGGCTATAAATAAAATTGACTTTCTGAATCATGAACAGACATGACCAGATAGGAAAAATGGTTTTAGCATCCTGTTCATGTGAAGATGAAATAGAAGAACCAAAGTTCAATGTCCATCAAAGGAAGTACACGTAACAATCCTGATAGGATGAATAAAATGACAACATAGACAACATGCACGGGGAGATTTTTTACGACAGCCACACTGCACAAGTAACATTGTTGTGATCATGAATAAGAATATATGACAAAGTCCTATGAGCATTGCAACATATACCAAACTCCGAAAAGGCACAGAACACAGGTTTTTCACATGCAAGCCGAGCGAAAAGAAAGAACAAATTTGTGATTAGTCATTTAACGAAAAAAGCAAACCCGACAGTTACCGCCTTGGAACGGTCAGTCGGCAATATGGACCGACTGGGGTGCTTAAACCAGTTTTACAGAGCTCTAACCTCGCACTTCCTGACGAGTTTCTCAAATGCAAGCAATGAAAAGAAAAACGATCTATTTGAAAAACAAAATGTTCATGCGCTGATATTTTCTATACGTTATGACGAAAGTAGTGACGTCATTGAAAAATAATGTCCACATAGTGTTTAGAAAAGAATATGGTATTATTTCGATTTGAAAAACTACACAAAAATGGATGGCTATAAATAAAATTGACTTTCTGAATCATGAACAAACATGACTAGAGAGGAAAAAAATGGTTGTAGCATCCTGTTCATGTGAAGATGGAATTGAAGAACCAAAGTTCAATGTCCATCAAAGGAAGTACACGTAACAATCCTTATAGGATGAATTAAACTTCACAACACCCGTGCAGCATACCTTTTACCTTTAACATCTATTATAGATTTTGCTGTGGCATGGAACGATAAGGGACAATTTATCAGAGTAAACATGCAAAGATTGCTCAACAGTTTTGTTTAAATGGGATTCTTCTTTTAATTAACAGATTTTGAACAGAGAAAAAGAAACTTTTAAAATTGGGTCGTCCTTGGTTCTTAAGACGGATCACATCTGAGTACTAAATTAACGATAATGATATATATATTTTAACGATTCGATTTTATCGGATTATGTAAACACAGTTTATAACTGAAATGTTTATTCTTTTTTCATTTAAATCAAATGTTTAATCAATTTATTTAATTATGCAAATGCATAAAAATAGTAAGAATAAAAATTAACGTCTGTATCAACTTAACTTATTCAATGATTTTTTACGGTGCTTAATCGATGACCTACGAGTTCTGCAACATATGTTAAAATCTGACGTTATCTAAGAGTTATAACTTATAAAGTGATCACCTTCTAATAAAAGCTAACCAAACATCCATATGTCTTGTTCCTTTTTACTAGTTTTGATTCGATGCGTAATTTAATATACTCGAATGGTCGACCGTGACGTAGTGATACAGACAACGACTTGTAACTAACGTCTGCTTAGATTCTCAATTCTTCGTGGGATCGAGTCCTTTTCGGGACGAAGGACTTAATTTTGAAGGTTTTTAAGCTGGCTTGCTGTTCGTCAGTAGTTTTACACAAACATTTGTCTGCGGGTCTTCCCCCACCAAATTAGCAGAATAAAAATCTACAAACTCGAAATTAGAGTCCGCTCCTTTAAAATATGTATATTTTTGTCATAATGTCGTCTGTGTCAAATGTTTTAAATAATCGCATTTGAAGAAAGATAACTATGACAAACGATGTCAACATTTGTCGTGGGTTACCTCGCTTAATTTGTTTTAGATAGAGCAGCAACACCTCTAAACAAATATATGCAAATGTTCCATCATGAGGAACCTCACTGTCTAAAACATTGGAAGGATCTCTTTGGCAGATTTTCAGAATAGTGCAATTGACATACTTTGCGTCTATGTCAGTGTATAATACTAGAAACGACCACCTCCGTCAATTGCCATTTGCTTTTCACCCGCTTAACGGTTTGAAAATTGACTAATAACGATTGATGTCGTTGAAACATCAGAACAGATTCCGCCACTTTAACAACGCATTCTCTCATTAACTCAGCAACATCAGTCAGCTTTGCGCCTGAATTCGATTTAGTGAGGTTGTCCACTTCATCTAGGTGACAGCCGCAATAATAATCACATCTTCTTCTAACAACCTTTATACTAATTTCCATTTGATCATATGTTCGATCAGGTTTCCGAGGTTACTGCCTCATAGTCTGGGATAACACGGGTCATCACTTGAGCATGTTTTGCTTTCAAAATGGGTGGTATACCTGGGTCCACTTCCATTTCTGACTTCTTTTCACCAGCATCAGGTTGGCCGACTAAGCTTATCTCCACAAAAGTCACTTTCGGCGGCTGGTCGGGATTACCTTCTCTTTACCTTCAACAAAGTAAACGTATGCATTTTAATCAGTTAAAAATACATTTTTGGAATGGAACATTCCACATGCAAAATCAATAAAATGTGATTTTAACATGGCGTGTATTTGAACATTGGTAGATAAGTGATAATTGTTGGAGCGTTGATTTAAACTTGCACCCTAAGGTATCCTGCGATTATACAGTACAGGCATACTTTTGCTGCAGTGAATTTATGAACTGTCTATTTTTAACAGCACGCATATTATCAAGTCGCATTTGATAAAAAAGTATAAGTTTGCAAACGAATAAGACATAAGAAATATCGTAGGACATGCATCACCTGAAAGGTCGTCATTTCGTCGTCCGTTTTCTTCTTATGTCTACAAACTGAAAAATACTGTCCCAAGATATGTCATATCATACATTGATCCTAATCGTGGTCAACTATCTTGTTCTTTGCTAACTATATTAGCATTAACATTGTTTTGTAACAGTAATAAGCTGTGCAATGAGCAGCTTTTTATTCAATATAAAACTAAACAATTGAAGATTCTCTAGAATGATGTCGCAGTGAATTTTAAAAATAGTATTGACAGTTAAAAAGACATAACTCTTAATCATGTACCTCTAAAACTTTAAACAACTTTTGCAAATAAATTATTCTTGCCACCACACATTTGAAAGGGTACGAGTCACACAATGACGACATTTAAAAATGCCGTGAACTAAATAGAAACTTATCATAACAAATGGTCAGCTCAGTTCATTTTCCCCACCCATCAGTACTAAGTATTTCCATATTTTTAAGTTCATTGCATTAAGGCATACATTTGTGTACATATATATTACACAGAGTTACAAACTTAGATTTTTTCTCGAATGTTTAACTTTGGCAGACACATTGGTAACACTGATATCTTCAAATAAGTTGAAGGCATTAGAACAGTGTCAAACACTAAACAGCGGTGTTTGTTATAGCTGGCATATTTTAACTGACATACATTACAGTACATGTATACATTGTTTAGGCCAATGATATGGTGCCCTAACTGATGTTATCCGCAAATAAGAACGCACAAAATACTTGTACAAACAATAACAGTACGAATATGATAAACACTTTCATCGGTGCCAGAATACGTTCAACATTAATGGTTTTGCGATATAAATGCACATAACAATTCATCCACACACAAAATGATTTTAATGTCTGGTTGCACATTGAAAATGTCTTGAACTACAGCGTTCACAAAATTTCATCGACAGACTTGTTTTGTTATCTCTAAAACTGGTAGTTTCGGACAGCAGAATGGCAATTCCAGTTGGGAATTTCAAAACAGTTAAAGCGTTCTTCACGAAATAGAAAGTACGCCGTTATGGGGATTTCTGGGTTTTCATCATTGCGTTTGATCGTCTGTAATTGCTACATTAATTTACTATTCCGGTCTCGCTTAGAGAGGTCAATGTGAACGAATTACTAAATATATTTCTATCTGACTGCTCATTACTCGGGTCTTGCTGGGAAGTTCCTAGAATAACCAGGCAGATTACGGCTGTCGCGTCTCTTGTTAGAACTGGAATCACCTTATTTCGTAATTATTTATATAACATAATTTCTTAGAAGTAAATTAACATATGTCAGAACTAGTTAGGTCAGAAGTGTTTTTTTTTATCTTGTTAAGTCTTGTATAGAACAAATGTTGGCACCAGCGATTTTCTTCTTAGCCTTTTAAACAATCTGTTTAATAAATGCTTACCATTTGTTTATCTCATTTGTTTAATTTTCTTGTGTCTTTGTCTCGGCGTACAAATTTGGTTTTATCTGTGGGTTTATATCATAATAAAAGATAAAAATAAAATAAATATACTTCTTCTATAACTAATACATTTACTACTACAATTTACTACTATTATTGCCATTACTACTACTACTTACTATTACTACTGCATGTATTACTATTACATGTATTGCTTTTCCAAATACTACGAGTTCTAATGAACTAGATCCTGCCTAAAGATGCCAATTTACCTCCTCAGTCATATACCCACATCTAAAACCTTTTTGATTGATATAATAAAATAGCCATCTATTATGAAGACTCAGACAACCGTCCACCATGAAGTCGTCACAACAATAAGAGGTCGATCTGTTGATAGATGATTCTGAAAGAAAAGAACACATTGATAAATACTACAAGAATCGAGAATGAGAATCATGGTTAAAGACTTAAGACAAAACTGATCTTAATTCATTCATTGACATTTTGTTTGAAAATCTACTGGAAATTTAATCCCGCTATAAATAAAAAAATAACGAATATACATATATAAATTACATCTTAATATGTTTCACAGTTAAGTAAAATGGAATGTTTAGCAGTTTTCCCCTCTCTGTAAGTTGGGGTTAGCATCAGTGGAATGTTGCAAATAATGGTTAGACATTAGTTTAAGACAAGACTAGATAAAGCATTGGCCAGATAAAAGGTAAAACAGTAAAAGTGTAGCAAAGGAATGTAGACTGAACATAGCTGTGCTATAAAAAGTTTTACATAATGCAATGTGGGCTTGAAGATAAAAGATGGACTTGTGACAGCGCTGATGGTAATACGTCAACAAATAGAAGAAACCATTACATTTCAATTTGTTACATCGGAGATCGAAAATGAAATCTTCAAATCTTCGAAGACAAATCCATTTATTATGGTTATATTAGATATATTCACAGAGACACGCTGATTATTCGATATTTCAGTAGCGAGTTCTACAAAACTGGGTCTTGTATATAGACACATGTGGACTAAAAGGCACCAAACGTTTAACCGTAGGCAATCGATTTGTTCCTTTAAGTTTAATTAAGTTTAATAGAGGACTCTTCAAATAGCAATTTAGGTAAAAAAAGAAAGAATTTAAACACCTTTCTATGTTGATTTATACAACACCTGTGACACAATATAACCAGTATATAACGCTTCAAAACAATATACAATGTATATGGCACAAAATAATAACAATTGACACGTCCTATTTTCTGACTTTTATATAAACTGATACTGCCCAGACAATACATCAATATTTAGTGAAGATCTTCACTCCCTATAAGTTGTAGTCAGCTTTAAAAGGAAATTGGAAACAATGATAAGACACTACTTTTAGACAAAACAAGATCAATTATTGACCCGACAAAAGGTTAAAACAGTAAAAATATAGCAAAGGCTTTCTTTGCGGGTGGAAATCGTCTTAACCATTTGTCTCGACATTTAAAACATGGGACAGACTAATCCACGCATGATATGAATGGCATTTGCATTCAACTTATTTCGTCTGTGACATGAAATATCATTGAAAGAAAATTCAATCGACACTTTGCGTTTTCTTACTTTCCTGTATATTCTAGGCTTGACATAGTTGCGCTATTAAACGTTTTACGACATTTTGACTTGAAGATAAAGATAGTCTTGTGTCAGCTTTGATCTTAAAACGTCACCAAAAAGAAGAAACCGTTACATTTCTGTTTTCTGCGTCGGAGATCTAAAACGTTATCTTCAAATCCTCTAGGATGAATCTATTTGCTTTGATAATATTGTATTTATTTACAGAGATACAATGATTATTGATGAGTTTTTTTCAATTATGTGTTGTGTTTTTTAACACATGAGTTTTATGCAAGAACATTTGATTTCTTTTAAATATAAAATCTACTAGTATAAGTAAAATGTGTATTGTATATCTTTTTTTAAAGTCAAACATCTGGACAAAAACAGCAAAACCAAAGAACCTTCACTTATAAGAATTTCATGTGTCCCCTTAATGAATCTAGTTTGGTGTAAAAATTTAGAACCTGGCAATTTAGGTAAAAAGAAATTTAAACACCTTTCTATGTTAATTCAGACCAATTCCCTGTGACAAATAAAGCCGTAATATAACGGTTCATAACTAAGTCAATGTAAATGGCGGAAAACATTACCAATGAAAATGTTCTGTTTTCTGACTTTATATAAACTAATAGGGGCCAGTTAAAACCTGTCAAAATAGCATAGGTTAAAAGTAGTGTGGCAACAGTATGCAAGTCGCAATAAAACTATATTAACATGTCTAAATCGAAGGAGCATTTGGTAAAGCAGTATACTACTAGACATGAGGTCATTTGTTCGAACATTTGTTCATACCAAAAACAAACCCAGTCATTTTTCTCTTAATTAAGACTTTTGGCTTTTTCTTCCTTTTTTCCCGTTGTTAGTATAAGTACAGGTCCTAGATTAATGTTTACGTTTTCAAGATTATAAAAAACACAAACGCGATCCTAAATTTATTTAACCCTAACGATTTTGTTGCTTCGCAGTATAATAGCTGTATGAAAACATGTATTACCTAAGCTAAAGCCATTTTGCATTCTATCGAAATGATCTACTTAAGATTAACAAATAAATGGCCTCAATACCTTATCTGTATTGCTGATGATTACAACCCGGGAATCATTCAGTCACAACCTATTAGTTTTCCGGAAGCGATCTGGAAACATATAGCTTCCCTTATATATTTTCTTGCTTCAAAACAAAACTATTTTTGTTAAAGATAAAAATCATGTTCGAGCAATTGTGTGTCATTTAATCCATATTACGGTTAACTAAAATAAATCAAGTGTAAATCTGATAAAGAACCGTTTATTTCCATAAAATCGGGATGGCTTCAAAATTGTTTCCATACATTTATTATATTTTGAATAATTAAAATTGAAACTTCTTATGTATTGCCTTAATTATTGGTGGTATACCTAGGTTCGCTTCCATTCCTGCCCGTATTTCATCAGTGTCGGTGTTTCCCAACTTGGTTTCAACCCCACATGCGCCAATCCTCAGCGGATTTTCTCGAATTCTTCTCGTTTTACCCGCCTCTATTGCGTCCTCGAAATCTGTCTGACGGTAGTGTTCGAAATATCCGTCTTAGCCCTATATTACATTATTTGCCAGCATATTCTACATGAAGTCTGTGTACTCAATCGGAGTTTAGGTGATCATCCTTGTTAACGTAGTGGCGTAGTGCTTTAGCTAAACAAACGTTTTGTAATGATTTCCAGCACTAGACACCGCGAACCTGTGTTTTTATTAGGGCACATAGGAAAAGGGTCAAGGTCATACATGGCGCTGGAACTTATTAACGGGGTGCGGTTGTTATCTTCAAGAATGTGAGTCCTGAACCGGACCGTCTGCTCTCGTAACTAAAACCCTGTAACGCAATTTCATCTCGTATTGCATGTCGCCCCTCCTTAAATGTATATTCCTTCATTTAAATGCGCATGAATATGCCCTTCAAGATAGCCATTGATTTTGTTTGTAACTGGATTATATAAGTGTCAGTACACCCTCTGGATTTTATAGTGACCTACCCATGTTGCCAAAACTGGACTCAACTTTCTTTCTTAACCAAAATGAAAATAGAAGTGTGCTCTAGTCTAATTTTGGGTTCAAATGTAGCACTACTGAAGAAATAAACAACACGTGTAGTCAGGGTGAAACTAATTATAACAGCTTATTTACGGAAACTTCATTTTAGGTTTTTACAGTTATCAGTTATTGTAATTTCTACATGGAAACGAAAATAATACATGGAAATGATTGTTTTCCTCAGCATAGTGTGGCATTCAAATATGATTTGTGTGTGCCTGCTGAGGCCTAATTAACGAGTCTGTCACTGACCTTCACAGCTCTGTATTTCCATGTTTTGTATTGACATGACATTTTTCAGACATGCTTGGCATAATGTCATTCACTTTGTACAACAAAGCATTCAACTTCTAAACTGTATTGAAATGTGTTTAGCGCTATTGAAACGACAGTCGGGACATTTTGCAGACGAATTTACAAGGTTAAAGCTTTTCTCGAATGTTTATGTTCACAATTTGCAGACACACAATTTTCTATTATTTAAAATTGTAACACTGATATTTCAAATAAATAGAAGGCATATGTACAATGTGAAACACTAAATGATGGTGTTTGTTAAAGCTACAATAGTTTAACTGACATAATATACCTGTATACACATGTTTAGGCCGTGCCCTTAGTGATGTAATCCGCAAATTTGAACATAATAAACACATATTCTAACAATAACAGTACGCATATGATTAACACTTTTATCAACTTTAATAACTTCCCACAATAAACACTGACTGCACACAACAATCCACCCACAAAACAAAACCAGTCATAATGAGCTTGTCTTTTTGCCAATGATTTGACCTTTAATTAATGTCGGGTTGTACGTTTAAAACATACTGAGTTTAACAGTTTATCTTATGGTAGGAACAGACTAGTTTTTAAACTCTGAAACTGGTAATAGTTTGGAAGAGCAGAATGACCTGATCAAATATAAGTTGGTGATTGTAAAACAAAGCGTTCTTTGCAATGTAAAAGTTACGAAGCTGAAGAGAGGTACTGGTTTTCAAGAACTGTGTTTGATCGTCCCCTATTGTGACATTCATTGACTATTCCTGTCTCGCTTAAATAGTTCAATGTCAACGAATTACATGGCTACTAAATAATTTCCATGTTCATTAGTCGGGTCTTGCAGTGAATACAAAATTAAGTGGGTTTCTATCATCATAAAGCATACTAAAACATACTAATAAATGCCTGATTAGCACTTATGCCACTTTTTATCTTTTAATGAATTGACATTTTAATTAAAGTAAGCTTGTTTCCTATTGTGCGTAAAATTTCGTTCATAATTACACTGCATAATTCCTCAGCGCTGTTATCATATAGGACACTGAGATGGCTCTTTTTATTTGTGTCCCTTCTGTATGTTGTAAATGTTTAACTCTGTCATACATGTTCTTGTCTATGTTTTTATTGTTATGTCCTACAGTGTACTCCTGGCACGTCATTTTCGAGGAACCATCAGTGTAATATAAAATACCCATTTTACGACGGTCTTTATGACTTATCTTTATGACGTATTAATAGTCAGTCTTTGAGTCGTGGTCATTAAGTTGCCAGCTTTCAGTTATGTCTGCCTAGTAAAATACGCAGAAGAAATAAGCACGTCACCAAGGAACGTTTGTAGAGAAAATACAGGACTCAGGACATGCTTTACGTATAATGTTTTCCTCATCCTAAAAGTACATTATAGCTTGAAGTGCTCTACTGTATATGTAAAATATATATTATCAGTTAGAATCGGATTATAGCGTCATGGAACACGCTAGTCCTCACACAATCGACGTGGTGTTCTCCATAATATTTTTCCTCTGATAAATAATGGTAAATAAATCAGGGGGTTGCGGGAACCATTTTATGCTCTCGACTATTTGTTCTTGTTTGTACTGCTTCATTTCTACTACTATCACTACTTTTATTTCTAGTATTACTACAACTACTACTACTACTACTACTACTACTACTACTACTACTACTACTACTACTACTACTACTACAAGTACTAGTACTACTATTACTACTACTACTACTACTACTACTACTACTACTACTACTACTACTAGTACTACTTTTACTACTACTACTACTACTACTACAACTGCCACTACTAATACTACTACTACAACTATTACTACTACTAGTACCACTACTACTACTACTACTACTACTACTACTACTGCTACTTCTAGTACCACTGCTAGTACTGCTACTACTACTACTACTACTACTACTACTACTACTAGTCCTACTACTACTACTTCTACTATTACTACTACTACTACTTCTACTATTACTACTACTAGTACTACTACTACTACTACTTCTACTACTATTACTACTACTACTACTACTACTACTACTACTACTGAACCGAACAGAACAGAAAGTTTATTTGGTAAACAAAGGCCATCGGCCCAAAATACATAGCATATGTAATAATCTATACAAAGTTATGAAGTTATGAGTGTGTCATTATAAATGAATAATAATCATATGATTTCGATTGCTTTGATCAGATGGCAGATGTAAATAGATACATTTTTAATAACATTCGTATCTTGTGAAGATAAAAGATTGTAGAAATCTTGTATATCAGTTCCATTTACATACCAATTTAATAAGAAGGAACTCTTAAATAATTGTATCTAGAACAGTGAAAAAATGCATGAAACTCACAGTCAATAACATATATCTGATTATATTGTTGACAATAAAAGCAAACTCGAGCATCTTTTATTAGTCCATAATGACGCCCTTGTTCAATATTAAGCTTGTGATTTGAAAGTCGAAATCTTGACAAAAGCAATTTTGTACTTTACATTTATATCTAATGTTAAATATGTCTCAACATTTAATAGACTTTTAAAGGAGGAATAATGATGACATCTATCAGAATTAATTACTACTGCTACTACTTCTAGTACTACTGCTAGTACTTCAACTACTACTACTACTATTACTTCTACTACTACTACTACTACAACTACTACTACTACTACTACTAGAACTTCTACTACTACTACTACTACTACTACTATTACTACTAGTACTAGTACTACTATACTACTACTACTACTACTACTACTACTACTACTACTACTACTACTACTACTTCTACTTCTAGTACTAGTACTACTTCTACTATTACTACTACTTCTACTACTACTACTACTACTACTACTACTACTACTACTACTACTACTACTAGTACTACTACTACTACTACTACTTCTACTACTACTACTAGTACTTGTACTACTACTAGTACTAAGTCTTACTATTAATACTACTACTACTACTAGTAGTAGTAGTAGTAGTAGTTGTACTACTACTACTCCTACTACTACTACAACTACTAGTAGTAGTAGTAGTATTAGTACTACTATTACTAATACTACTATAACTACTACTAGTACTATTACTACTACTACTATTACTACTACTGCTACTTCTACTACTACTACTACTAATACTACTACTTCTACTACTACTATTACTACTACTACTACTAGTAGTACTACTAGTACTAATACTAGTACTAATACTACTACTAGTTCTGCTACATATATTACTATTGCTACTTCTACCTTTACTACTACTTTTACTTATTAATACTGTTACTTACATAAAATAACAGTATCTAAATGTTTCGAATTAAGAAAAATGCCTTTTGAAAAGAGTTGACAGAAAATACGTAAAAGTTTAGCAAAGTTTTCCTCTCCTTTAGAGACACCTTCAATGGACATTGCAAATTAAGAAAGGACATTAGTTTTAGACATTTATAATGTAGACTGAAAAGTAGCTGTGCTATAAAAAGTTTTACATAATGCAATGTGGACTTGAAGATAAAAGATGGACTTGTGTCAGCGCTAATGGTAATAGGCCAACAAAAAGGAACCATAACATTTCAATTTGTTACATCGCAGATCTAAAATAAAATCTTCAAATCTTCTACAACAAATCTTTTTTATTTTTGTTACATAAGATACAATGTCGTATTCGCGTGCGAGGAGTTGTACATGTATTTCTGTAACAAGAACACTTAGAATAAATAAGCTTTTCGAACAAGAAATTGTTTTTGTTCTATAATCAGGCTATATTGCTAGATTTGTTATTTTAGTGATTCGAATATTTTGCATTATTTAGAACTGGCGTTTGAACAAGAATTCACACATATCTACTTCCCTAAAACTTACCTTTGGGTATATAAATTTAAAGGTTTTAAATATCTAAACACCACGGAATTATCTGGCTGTGGAAGTTTAATGGCTTGTTGTTTGTTGTGTTGTTGTTGTTTGGGGTGGGTGTAGTGGTGATGGATCTAACCGGCTCGACACAGCCTTAGGCTACACTGGTATGAGGATATATTGGTTGGTCATATTATGAGGAATCAGTGTCTTCTGCTGACCAATGACAGAGCAGATCGTGTTGTCACCTTTTGGTGCCAATCTGTCAGTACGTTTTGTCAGGACCGATGTCATAACTGCACCTAAAAACTAAGTGGACATTCGGTTAAGGTTTTAATTTCTAGTAAATAACTTTTTCTGGAATCAGCATGTTAATCATAGGTGTTTAGATCTTTAACTGTCAGGAAAAGGTTAATAAAACAACATTATAAGTTCCATGTTTTTCGTCGGGTATCATATGTGTAATGGTATGATAACAGAGTATACAATACAATACACTACACTACAATACAATATAACATGTTTACTGATCTAATATAAGGCCTCCGGCCCAAAAATACATATTTACATTTGGTACAGACAGTATAATATATACATGTGTCTTCTAAATGTTGCAATTTATGTATAATTATTATTAAAATACCATCATAAATGCCTACAATAAAGGCTTACAATACATAAATACTTTATAATTTCACAATTTGAGAATCCTTAAAATACCTTGTACTTCAAATATACAAGACAGGCGCATCACATTGCCGTGCTAGTACTTAGAAGCACTAGTAATGAATACAATAATCTGACAATCTAAAAAAACAACATTAATTTTGCCTGCTAATTTGAAAAGTAAACCAGTGAAACACATCAAAATAATATTTCGGATTTAGCGGTTCAAAGTCTTGAGAACAAAGTAAACATGACTTGTACTCAGATGTGATCTGTTATTGATTTGCTGGCTATGTCAACAGTTGGCAGTGACCATGAATTTCTTTAAGTTGATATGGGAGATTTTTAAGGTGCATTATTTGTTATTGTTCCCATGCAAATGTATTTTAGAATGAATGTCCAATTTGTAATCATTTGGTCCTAGCTAGTCGATTGATTTAAGTAACACCTACATTTAATGAAGATATATTGGTCTAGTGTTTTGTTTCAGCCTAAGAACTTGTCGTTATTTACTATAATGAAATGTTTCCATAAACAACAGCTATAGATTAAACAAGTACTCGTATGTATCGCAAAGGCGTGCAGACGACATTTACTTCTAAATCAAAAGAAAATCTATTGATGAATACAACACTGGATCACATCGTATTAAGTTGTCAGTACAGATGCTGCCGTTTCTAATTTTTAAAAGATTGTAAGACACAGTGTAATTGTTCTTTTCCTTATTTAAACAGATTTTAATTGTGCTGTTGTATTCTTCTATGTGGGAAAAATATAAATTAACATTAGATAAGGCCATTCTTTTCCTTAAAATTTTGATATTATTATAAAAAACATCCCGTTTTTGTAATGTTTTCTTCTTTAAAAACCTTTTCTGTTATTTGATGAATACAACTTAGCACTGGCTATTGCGCAAATATTTCCATACAATCTGGTATAGATGAGCATTCGCATTTAATAAAATATGACTGTTGCTTCAGTTAAGTCGCTATACTTTAAACATACACAGTAAATAAGTCGTTTAATATATGATTTATATTTGTATTGGTATCATCTCTAGCCTAATTTTAAATGTTTGACAACGGAGTGAATATTGACGATATAACCATTGGCATCTTATTTTTCTTTTCCTCGTATGACAATCTAGACACAGATTCATTTTTTTACTGGGCATATCTACAAATAGGCTTGACAAAAGCCTCTCAGATTCTTAGTCACATATCTAACAGCATTATTTCAGTTCCCAGACGCATACTGCCGATGACAGTAGTAGAATGTTGCATATTGTGTAACTCAGTTACAAGGGATTTAGTAACATTGTTTGACCGCAGTCGAGTATTTACTGCTGCAGAAATAGGCGCAAAGAGTTCGCTAAACACGACTTTCTGTTGAAAGGGAAAAGGCAAATATTTAGCCAGACAATTATGTAATTGTATAGAAAAGGAATGAAAACAATCAGATATTTGGCCAAACAGAATCTCCGAACAAGTCTGCATGGTTGTCTATGCTGCCAAGTACAGAATTGTCATATAATGGTCGATAATACACTTATTTGAATATCTGGTCCACTATTTCCTTTTGTATTATATAATTGTTTTTGTTAAAACAACGCGTATAATAAAATCATGCACATGCAGGTACCTCCGTGTTTTAGTGTACAAGCAACTTGCGAATAGATGTATACACAATTACTCACAGGTGTTTGATTTGGTATAAAATAAATGGCTCCTGTGTATGAGTAATAACAAAAAGTCAACACAGTCAAAAAACAAAGTTTTATATGTGAATAGCAATTCTGAATTTGAAGCAAGAATAATATTTTTTGCAACAATGTAAGAAAGACGAGATAAATAAGACATAATTAACTTGGAATATTTAATTATAATATTTGAATATATGACAGGTGCAATCTGCTAAATGTACTTCATAATGTAATTAGCAACTCTTCAAATATACATTAAGCTTAATTCTAAAACAAATATCATTATAAACATATAAAGATGATAACCCAACTTAAGGTATTTCATATATCCAAGAAAGAAAAAAAGTATGTTAAAACGTTTCTGTATTTAATGTAAATTGGTATAAAACTACAGAAAGTTTTGTGTCATCATCATCATCATCATCATCATCATCATCATCATCATCATCATCATCATTATTATTATTATTATTATTATTATTATTATTATAATTATTATTATTTAAATAGTAGCAGTAGTAGTTGTGATAGTAGTTGTACTACTACTACTAGTAGTAGTAGTAGCATTAGAAGTAGTAGTATTAGTTGTAGTCATGATGGTGGTAGTGGTGATTGTGGTGCTTGTGTTGCTTATGTAATATGGTTGTACATCAATCATCGTGGCAACTCCTCGTATATGGTTAAACAAGTAAAATAAAATGTCAAATCGACTTTAATTTATGCATGGATGTAAAGACTCAGCTCGTTCCCGTTTTCTATTTAACAGAATGCAAATCACAGCAGGGCATAAGAAATACAGACCTGTCACAATTGGAGACAGATATGAAAATGTTTTTATCACGAATACACTGTCCATGAGGAATACGTCAATTATGATGCAGAGGAACATCTCTGAGAGAAACGAAGCTTTTTGAACGCATACAAAGAAATGTGTCTTTGTCACGTTATGAACCGTGAATTACAGGAGAAACTTAAATGTAATGTAAACACTTACGTTTTGCTGAGCTGTAATAAGACGTTTAACGACAGCAAAAATGGAATTGAACTGTAACTTTATGTACGGAATATAATGATATAATTAATCTTTTAATTTCATTATTCTATGGTAATCCTTTTTAGCACTGTCAAAGTAGGGTAGAAATAGTAAATACTAGTAAAGTTTGTCCTACAGCAATAGGAAAGAAACGTTGGCAATAATAATTGTCATTTGCTCGTTGTGAATCTTCGTGGTAAATAGAAAGCTTTTAAAGAGTGTTCTGTTTTGTTGGAAATAAATACACAAGAAAGAGCGAGAATAATGATTCTAAAATACGGAAGTTAACGTTTTTACTGGAAACAATAACAACCGTTTCTGTTTCCTAAACGGAGAAGTGTTTTTACAGAAACTGACAAATTATCTCAATATAATATATTAACTAAATCTAGTAATCTGGTTAACGTTATTGTTAATTGCATCATTGCATAAGGTTTCAATGCAAATGCCAAAATAAGCGTTGATGTATGAATAAAGATACCTTTTCCCTTAAGGGTGCAATAACTTTAGGTTAAACGGCATTTTAATGCATTGGACAATATATTTTTCGAATAAGTATGATTCTAGCATAGAATTATTTAAATAGTCATTAAAGGCGTTATGCATAGAAAGATAGGCCACGGATGCTACAGCATTATATTGTCTTCAATGTAACTGATTTTTAATGTTAAGTTAAGGCCACGGATGCTACAGCATTATATTGTCTTCAATGTAACTGATTTTTAATGTTAAGTTATCAAATCATCACTGTTAAGTATATCCTTTTAAACAACTTCATACTTTATGAACACATTCATTCAATAGTAAAGACATATACAGCAACACTGTATCCGGAAAAGTAAGTGTTAAATTATCAAATGAAGCAATATCTGACCACACATAAATGCGTTACGGTTTTTGGCAGAAAGGACCAAATCGGAGACCAAATTTGTTACCAAAAACGTCTGTATATCAGTTGTTTATATAAAAAAAGCCTTAATGTATGTATTATTTCATATTTTGTTTTATTTTAAATGGTATTTATTATACAAAAATTCTTATCAATCTGTTATTATGTTATTTGTCACTTATACGCGCTTTTAAACTGACTATAGACATAGAGACAACAAGACCATAATTCGGAACAATAATAAATAATTATTATTATTTATCATTGATTACTAACATAAAATTACGTATCTAGCAATGCACGATTATATCTAAGAAATGTGTAATTGTAAGGTAGTGTAAGCTCATTTAAATTTATTTGCTTTGTTTAAACGAATAATTTTAATAACATTCCATTTTGTCAATGATCAACAAACACCTTGCAGTTAATGTTTAACTACCTGGAGCGCACTTCTAATTCATCCCAGACGACGTGAGATGTTTGTGTGTGTTTTATATTTAATCCAGTATAAATGTTCTTTCCAATGAAAAATAAATTTACACTAACAATGTACACTAAATATTGAGTAAAACACAAGAATACGACGGGTTTAATGTACATTACCTGTAGAAGGTTTCTGTATTAACGATAAAACCTTATACTTTAAGACTTTTCGGTAAAAAGCTGAAATGATTGGAACAAATGCTGTTTATGTCTAATAACCAAATATAATATATTTAAAAAATAAAGTTCTTTTAAAATATTAAACATATATATGCAATTCAAACCCCTTCAAGTTGTTTTTATCAACCCATGCCGATTAAAATTAAACATAATTGGTTTCTCATATAAATGTCAACAGAGTAAACATGGACGCTTGTAACAGAAACTTTAGTTTTCTGCTGATGTTTTCTTTTTTTTTCTGAAAAGGACAGTAAATGTTACCGAGATGGTGGCTGGATACATTGAGATTTCTTAAAGCGTAGCTCTGTAACCTTAAGATTTCTCTTATTTATTTTCTGGTTCTGATGGGGAAGATGAACGCAATACTTCAGCGACGACGCAATAATAGATTCAGGGCAACCAATACTTTTTCAAAGCGTGGACAATGCTATGTTGGCCTTATTGGAGATTGCACTGTGATACCGTTCGTGTCGCAGTGAAAGAAACTGCGATGGTGAGAATCGGAATACAGAAAGTTTTCTCGCAGTGTTGAGTTGATGCGTTGATGCTTTGGGATAAACATGTTAAACGCATGTTTAATGTGCTGAACTGAAAGTTACGACTTCCAATGGATTATTTTGCGTTTTAAATAGGCTGTAAATTGCCTGTTGCAAACCTTAGGGTTAAATAGTGGAATGAGCTAAGAACAGCTTGGGACAATATGTCAAACACAAAAGTCTATCTTTCGAATAAAATCGTTGATTGATGGAAGCAGCCGAGTACAGATTTGCTATAACTTCATGTGCAACAAGATAAGCTGACAATAACCATCATCGATTTTCGAGTGTCAGCCACAGTGCTCATGTTACTGTTGTAAACATTTTGTTATGTCGAACAAACTGACCATTTAGCGTGTACGTATATTGGATTTCAGTTAAAGGAATCGTACAAATTCAGTATAATGATATAATTCAGGAAAGGGCATTGTATGAATACGTGTGCGACGGGATTACTCTTCTGTTCTCTGGCCTCATGGAGATTATTCCACGCAAGCTCAACATGCATTGCCAAAGGCTTAATTATGCCAATTAAGTTATGGTGTTACACGTAACCTTTAGAAATGTAGGCGGTCAGTATGTAAACCTTAGACGTCGATGAATCTTGATATATGTATAACTGCTTACAGAATATACTATCACCCTATCGACATTCATCAATCTTGAGTGTGGGATGTTTACTAACGATGTTTTCCCAGCATGGTCCTTTTTCTCATATCGTGTGCCGAATAGAAAGTAAAAAATGTTTTCATTAAAACTTGTCAAACGGCTTTGAAGGGTGTTTGTTATCAGATAGGTGATATATTACACGGGAAAGTTCAGGGGACCACTTGACCATATCACTTTCATCGGTTTCTTCCAACCGGTCATCGATGCTTGCATGACTATCATGCCATATTCAATACGAAATCCAATAAGACTTCACTATACATAGATACCTCATCAAAGTGAAACATGTTATCGATTGGAAAAGTAGAAGCAGCATAAGTGTATCTGACAAGGAAGTTTTACTTTATGCAATACAGTGACAAATTTGCTAATTAATATATTGGTATTGACATATATCGGAAGAATAAGACAATTATCTTCATATTTGTATCCTAGTTTTGAGATATGATTTAATATTATAAGTCCTAAAAGAATTTACTGTACATAATCTCTATCACGGCGAAATGCGATTTCTTTCAAAAGTATTAATGCTTGATTGTTTGGATTTAAAACTGATATCGATTGACAATTATCAGACACGTGGCCATAAACAGCATCAAGTAAGTATTACCTGGCCAAATATGGACAACAGTACAACAGACGGACCGTTGGAGGAGACTGTATTTTACACTCTGGCATTTAGTGTTTATTCCGTCATAGCACCTGTAGTATTTGTACTCGTGATTATCATCCTTCTCATGTTATTTGTTGCACATATTCTTAATTGAAGGGAAGTAGAAGATATATTAGAAATATCTGTATACCAACATGTTATATGTCTGCTCTCCTTTATTCAAACAGGGTTTATATTAACACTTTTTATGTAAACGTGATTTATGTGGGTTTTTTGGTAACTTCAAAGAGCATGTGAATGAAGTCGCAGTTTATGTTTCGAATATGAGAGGGTCTGCCAATATACATGTTAAGTTACGCGGGTAACTTCTTCGTTAACGAAGTTTAAAACAAAGTGAAAAGTGTTGTTAAAATATTTGAAAAATAAACTTATGCAATGAATTTGAAAACTGACTGTATTTATTGTTCAAACACTTTCATAATTTTGAAGATTATCAGCATAGTAAAATGCATAGCTTGTTCGATTATTTTACATTTCAAAAGAAACAAGGCAGCGTCTGACTTTGTGCACGATTAGGAAAATCAGTGATTTGTTTTAATTTGTAATTATGTGATCATAATTAATTTACGTTTTTTAAATGTTGTAACATGAATATAAAATGTATAAGATCAAGTTAATCCGTATATTTAAAGGAAAGTGTTTACTCTGTTAACTATTTATCCGCGTACTGTTTATGTGATATTGAGCAGCTGTTGAATTGGTGACATATTTCTATATTAAAATGAATCAATTAAATATATCTGTGTTTTTAATTTTTTTGAAATTTGTCTACGTGAGAAGTTCGATTTATTGACGGTAACTCTTCAATCATACACAGTTGTGAATACAGCTAGAAAAAATTAAAACAGTTCCGAATTAGGTTAAATTATATATTGATTAAACTATTTTCATTTATGATTAGACCTAAAAACTGTTTGATTTATGGAACTTTCAGTCTTATTATTATTTTAATTGAATTGACCTAATATCAATTGGCAATGTTCACATTTCTTGTTTCTAATGGAAATATAGAAAATGGACTATTTCTTATGATTGTGAATGAATTTAAAACGACGTTAACGTACTTAACAACATCGCTAAATTACAATGTAGTCGGTTACACGAGATCTTAACGTCTTAGTATTATATTTATTATAGTGTTTTACTGACTTTATGTGCGTCAGTTTAATAACTATCTATTTAAGAAGATTGATTTTAATGCATCCTATCATCACCTCGATCATTAGATATATAGAGACCATTAACTGTGAATAGTCTGTAGCATCCTGGTGGCCTATTTACGAATAACAAAAATGATTGCATGCCACAAGTAGAGGGCCAAGCGTCGTCAACTGGCATGAAGATTTGCATATTAAGAGATGAAAAAAGTTTGCGAATATAGATTGAAAAGTATCACATCAGAATAAGAATATATAAGATAAAGTTAGACGTAAGTTTCGTCGACAGCTCCAGCTATAAAAATGTCTATGGTCGTAAACACATCAATGCTCAGAAGCAACAAAAACGATGTGTTGTATATAAAAAAGACAAATGTGCTAATGGACAATGGATTAGAAACATTAGAAACATAAGAAAGCTAGATTTAGGACCGTTGGTACTGAGAAATTTTTGACACTGTGCCCATCCATCTATATTTAAGTTTTATTTTGATGATACAAGGATGCAAATATCATGAAGAGTTTATGACCTGGCCAACCTGGTAAGTTACTTAACTCAATTTTGTTAAGAATATTTTATAGAAAAAATAATAGATTTTACATTCTTTAAAATATGTCTAAACAGTGAATAAAGTGTTAGTAAATTAAACAGATCGCAGGATAAATCAATTATTACGTCGTTGTTTAAAAAAGTAATTGTTTTCACATAGCACAAACATAATAGTCGCTCGGCAATTCTCTTGATTGAGTTTGGCATCAGCCGAGCGAGATAAACACTTTTTACTAAACCCCTACCAAGTATATTCTATATCAGCATGTGAGAGACGTTCGTGTTTGATATAAATTATTATTTTGATAAGCGAAAATATTGAATATATATATATATATATATCGAGTTTTGGCAGATAAACGATATTAAGACGACAATAATGGTCCTCATTAATCAATACGTATATGCATTTCATTCAGAATCACGTTTGGTTTACACTATTCAAGCTGTTTACCTTCGGGTTGCCTATTCTCTTATTTAGGTTTGAAACAAAAAAAGCACATCTGATCACGTAAAAATGTTAGGTTAGTTTGTTATAATGTCATAGTACAGTGACGAAAGATTAGCTATGACTATGTCCTGCAAATGATTTTTGGCAAAATGTTCAGAAATGAACATGGCAGTTGATATTGAAACTCTGCAGTTATAATGACAACATCACGTTTAAATACAATTTGTTTCACCTCTGCTTTAAAACAAGATACTCCAATGCAAGGGATGTACTATTCATAATGATATCTATTTCACGCTAGCCTTTCAATTGTTTCCTGTTTTTACGAAAAAGGAAATGATTGATAGAACACACCTAATGTAAATGTACAAAATAGTGCAATTATCATTATTGAGGCTATACTATGTATTGTTATGAAAATAAATAAAGGTACTGAAAGCAATGTAAAACCTTATTATCATCTTCAAGGTCAGATCATGTCCGATTCTGTTAAACAACACAAATTAAAAAGCAACACACTTCTTTAATGGTAATAGCTCGAATGTGTGATTTCATAACAACAAATGCATCTGTTATCATTTAAATGTCGATTTTTATTCTCTGTAAATACATGGATGGGGACGAATTAAAGAAAAACAAGTTACTGGTTTCCAAGAATCTTCGTTTGTCGTGGAAACGCCTCGTTTCAACTACAGTCTTCCTTTCTTTTATGCATTATAGCAACATGAATAATGGCATTTATTCACACGTTAAGTCATTTATTTCGAAGAGTGTAACGTAAAGCATTGGATTCTTCAAATGTTATTTTAGATGACGTGTGTACTCTTGCATGGCTTAATCAGGGAGAGTACATAGTAGAAGAAAAATGAAGGCGAGAAACAAGGTTTGTGCTGACATTTATTGATGAATATCTAGTTTAAATAATAGGAAAAACTAACAAAGAAGGGGATATGTTTTGGTTTGTGAAAATAATTTGCTCAGTCGAAGCTCTTAGCTAATTACGTAACTTTAGCTTTAACCGCCTCTTGAGCATGAATACCCCATCGTCATCGTTTCATATTGCGAGGAACCGAAAGCAACGACTCGATATTATTCGATTTAATGCCCTCCTCTGCGTAGCCTTTATTAAGAAAAGCAGAAATGTTTTTAAGGGAAACTCTAGATATACCACGATTTCAGGACTTTCGAATTCTAATATTAGAGACAGGGAATTGACTTAACAGACTTTAAGAAGATGCGAACTTTTGATGTAATTTAAGGTTAAAATAGCAACCCATTGTATACTTTAATTTTGGGACTTTTTTTCAACAAATATTGTACAGCACGGAAATTTTGAAGGCAAGTTATACAGTCGTCTTTCGTTAAATTTACACGATTTAGTTAAACACTAGATATGGTAAATGTTTGCTTGATATTAATTTACTAATTGCTTATAATACAAAGTGCTTTTACATTAATTGGGCGTTTTCGCGGCTATTAAAAATAATGTAAAAGTCGTAACCCAATGTTTGTATAAAAAGGGATGTATTAAAAAAGTCAAAATCCTAATGGCTGTATTGCGGTTGACAATGAAGTAATAGAAATATAGATAAGTATTGTACGAAAAGGAAAAAATAACACACATATTCAATTCATTAAACAAAGCCTTTTATCTATTATTCATTATAAATCAATTGCCATCTAGTATTACCCTACATGATTGAAGGCGATTTTTTGACTTAATGTGTGACATTAACTCATCTGTAGCGCTTTAAACGTTTTAACGTTTGTGATGGTTTTTGCTTTGTTATTTTATTTATTTTTATTATTATTAGGGATAGCTTACATGCAAAGTGATATTGAGCGATTGTCACATTGTGATATATCATTATTCAAACACAAATCTATGTCTTGAAATGTGTGAGTAAAGTTTCTCAGGACGAATTAGCCTTTTTCTGACTGCCTTATAACAACTTTATCTAACGTATAAAAGTACAGCATAATTTAAATATTTTGGCAAACTAAGAGATTAATATTATAAAAAGTGTTACCTAGTTACGGCACTTATATATGATCTTACAAAGCTGATAGAATCGCTATTTACTAGAGATATTCGTGGTGAGTCCTTTTTATAAAGCATAGTTGTCTACCCTGTTTAGGGACCAATTGTCAGTGGACCGCTGGTCACTATGACTTAACTTTTATCAGTCAGATGAACATATGAGAGGAATAAGAGGAAGGGTTTTTTTTAAAATAGAGAAAAACTACATTAGAAAAACCAGGAGTACACTTAGTAAAAGCTCTAGACCGCTTTATCCCTGTTATATGAAGAAAGCAATAAATAAAACCGGATAATGATTTCGGCTTCATGAGCTTACAGCCAGACACTTCCGTCGTTATACAGACGAATGGCAGTTACGATGCCTCCAGCTTTTTGTTTGTTTGAAAAAAACTTAGTCAAGTGGGATCTTTTAACTTTTGAGCTCATTTGTGAACATGTTTGTAAGTTAAACTTCAAAGCCGAAAATAACCAGTTTAGTGTTCAATCTTGTTTTATTATACACTGAGTGACTTGCATTAACTCACAAATAATGTTCGCTAGGTGCAAGAAACACCTCTGCAATATCGTTCATATCTCTAAATGACTAAATATTTCGTTTAGTTATCAAGTTATAACACAAAGCATTTCATTGGACAATATCAGCAAAGTAAATGTTTAGGAATTGATACTCTTGAACATTACATATAAGGAAGTGGGTAAGTGAGACTAACGACAAATATCGGTTAAAGTAAACTATTTAATTAATCAACGTTTCGACCCAACTAGGGTCTTCATCAGGATCATTGAACTCTTGAACATTGTTAAAATATTTTACTATGTCAATTAATAAATGAGTGCGAGTTTGACAGCCAAGCAGTGTTGATATATATAAAGACAAACTATTTATCACATAAAAGGGTAATTTGTGAAGAACTCAAAAGGCACACAGAAACTTCCACATATCGGCCAACGAAGATTGATATATCACAAACGACATAAGGTGTGACATATGGGCATCAACCATGAAACGAACTCTAAAAAACGATACTGTGCCAGAAATTCAAGGTTATATAGAGAAGAAAAACATTGATCGTGTTTCAAACAATTAAATAGCGGACATCCGATGAAAATATGTTTTAACGACTGGCCCTTACTCGAATGACATCATAACTGCTGTATATTTTTTTTTAAATCTGGCAGAAGATGTTATTCTTTCTTAGTAATTAGCACCAAAATAAAAATATATCCAGCCTTGTAAGACTAACTGCTTCAGATGTACAATAATACATACTATATATATATATATAAGCAGGATTTTATTGATAATAATGAAAAAAAACCAGAAAGATTGTAAGAAAGACTGCAACCTTTTTGATGCAATTTGAAAGATGGTTAGCTCATAGGAATGACGACTGGGAAATGTGAAGAATGACGTCCAATGAACTTGATAACTACATAGGTTCTTTCCCACTAAACATTCGCAAGGCTGATTGGGTCGGGGTATAAACCAGATACAATCACAAACTACCATAGAAGTATTGATAAGCATTTCGTTCCCTAACGTTGTCTCTTTAATTGCTTGGTACAGATTTTAAAGTGTGTACATTTTCCATATGAATATAAATAAACCAATATAAGATTAATCACATTATGTTATTTACCTATATCACTTTTCTAGGAAGAAGCAGTACTATAATATTCTTTTAGAGTGTGTTGATTTGTGTCACTACAATACTGTATTGCTCTACAAAATAATTAACAAATTGTTGGCAAAAAATAACTGAAATGATTCAAAATTTTAGTATTAGTCGAAGTTTTCCTTAATCATATTATTTCCGATATCTAAGGAAGTAGAAGCATTCGTTAAGCCTGCTTACTGACAATGAGTTTGAAACTTTCAAGGCAGTCTTTGTATTTAAAAAGAATTGGCAAAGGGAACAGGCCGAATATGCCGCGGAAGTATAAACTACAGATGAAAAAGCATTTTCTCCAAAAGGGGTCGGTCCGAACAGATTCGCCCAACTTATTAATTATGTTTGGCTTAATAACACATGTCTGTTTTGGGATCGGGGATGGTACCGAGAACCATAGCATAAGAAGGGTGGGTGTGCATTAAATCTTTTATAAATATCGACAGTATCTTGAATACGATGAGTGTCATAACCAAGACTAGAACGGCTGAAAAGAAAACCGACACCATTGCCTTTGCACCTAAACAGCCGGCTCATGATACGCCTGATACCTGGAATGTGTTAGCACACAAGGATTATGCCAGACACAGCCCTTAAAAATCCATGTCTGCAGAATCTCCGTAGTAACTTCCAATTTACTACGACAATCAAAGCTTAATAAACCCACAGCGGCTGACGGGATTATTTTTCTGTAACTTAATAATGTGGAACAGCCACCCACAAACCAACAATGGCTTTGACAAACTTCAAAGAAATGATCACCCCTAGTCGTCCCAACCATTGCACTCACGAAGAGACTTTTTTAGTCATCACGTGATGTATCAATCGTGCCTCCTACAAAAGAATTGTAACTTTTTAATAGTGACAATCATCGCCTTCATCAAAATTGCTTGACAACACATTCACCCTTGCAATAATCCGATAAATGACTAAATAACATATATAATACATCATTTTAATGTTCGTACAACTGTATAATGCACCACATTTTCCTCGAAATCTAAAAATAGCAACAGCAAAACGGATGAAAGAAATGATGTCAAAATTTCGGACGTATTTCCATTGTCAGCAACGAGGCCTTACAAGTGCACTACATGTAGAAAACATGAAGCAGCTCTAGTTTTAGAGAAATGTTAAATGTTGTCGCCCTTAATCGCAGCCTGGAGACGAGTAAAGGTTAAGTAAATGAAGAATACAAACGTAGTAAAATGTAGTTACTACGTTGCCATTCAAATATAGTCCATAAAAGATGCAGTATTCAATCCATATAATATCTAATTGCATAGTAAACAGCGTTACATCATAGCACGTGTTTCTGTGTGGGAATGTCTGCACGCGGCCTATGTGTGTACGGACAAGTCAATCCCAGAAAATGCACTGGGATAATGTAATGTCAAAAAAGCGTTATAGGTTGTTTCTCTTATGAGGATACACATAACAAAATTAAACATTGGCAGCTAATTAATTAACTTTTAAAATGCAACATAATTAAACAGGTCCTGTCTGATAGGTTGTCTTTATATTCTGTTTTATGCATTTTACACTGACAAGATAGGTTTCACATACAAATAAACACAATAGGAACAAATAAGAAACATCAGCAACAGGCAAAATTCATTTGGGAATCAAGCGGCCTAAGCATTTAATTGTAAAGCTATGTCAAATGAATTTCTTGTAATTTACGATTTTACCAAACTAGTATGTTTGAATAATGATAAAATGGCAAAAATGCATGTGAATCCTAGTTTAACGAAATTTATTGCAAACCATTCCGAATTTTTCACAACACCCAATGCTACAATTTAAAAGGCAATGACCCTGTTATATTTTCTCTTTTTTTCATCAGACCAACTTTCGGACATATCCTTTAAGAAATTAGTAAACTATTTTAAATCGCATGGATGCGTTATTATTGATAACATTTTGGTCTTCACAATTTCAGCTTGAACTGATATTTGACTTTTAAGCACATAATTTAATGTCAATTTAAACATTATAACTATTTCTTTTAATACGTATTCTGCATCCCTGCGCATGAACTCCTTCGCGCCATCAAACAACCCACTTTCTCAAGGTATCTACTATAAAAATAAAGGAGGTATTCCTATTAGACAAACGCTATTTAGAATCCGGTTTTAGAATCTTAGGAAACCAGTTGATCAGACATACATTAGGAAAAGTAAGAGAGTAGAACATTGCATAAAGTAAAGAGCCGCTTTATTATTGAGGCGTGTCACACAGTTTTGTCATGTAATCGCTTCAGATATACTAATATCATTAATTTATTCCGTATACAATTGAGACTTCCCCATTGTATCTGAGTGCTTTGTGTATGTATATCCTTGGCATGGCCCGCGCAAAGAAAAGATCGATATTGTTCTGATTCTTAAGTATATTCAAATAGAAATGTAGGTTAGAATCCTCATACTCCCAATACCATCCTGTTTATTGGTTCATTCATCTATATAACAGAAAGGCAGTATCAGCGTACAAGAAGCAATTTGCATAAACACGTTAACTAGACGTATTGATGGCATTAATAATTAGTCTTAATTTATAAATCAAATTAATTTTATATCTTAGATAACAGTATTTATTTTTTATCCTGATTAACGTGAGGGGTCCACGCTGTTCTTCTTAAGTTGTTATCTTAAAATGTAGTTCATCTTTACGATGCAACTTCAAATAAGTTATGACCTTGTTTCCAAGTCACCTGTTGTTGATTATATTCTCTTTTTACGTCTTCAAATATTTGAAAGATTCACTAAATACTATAAGTGCTTCCATTTCCTTGATGTTTTCTTTCGCTCCAATTTTATCGTTCGTGTTTATTTTTGTAAATACGTTATTTGAACGAACCATTTTCTAGTATAAACCAAGTATATACATTAAACTTTGAATTATAAAATGTGTGGTGGTTTGTGGCATACCTTTCTGAAAAAATGTGACATATAAAATGCCATAAAATGGTATAGACAATACTGCTCAATAGAGCAGTAAGTATATTTTCCAACAGAAAGTGAATGAAGCGGAAACTAAGAAAGTCCAATGAGAATTATCACAGATATTAAAATATGAACTACCTCTAGACAAAAACATACAAAGCAAATGTAAAAGTGACAACAACACAGAGACGAGTCGACACACGCACGCATGCACACACACGCGCGCGTGCGCACACACCCACGTTACCGCCTTAGAAAAAATCCATAAGTTATTCAAACAAACATGAACACGCGAAAGAATATTGATGTAATAGTCAGTATAACTCGAGTGAATAATATACACTCACAAAACTTACGACATGTGTGTAATGACATTTTGTGTCTCCGGCAATAACGATACGTTAAAAGTTTCTCGTCCATTACTAACAGATGAAAACGCTGTTTTGCTTCGACACCTAAAGCATCTAAGTTTATGTTTTCATCCAGAAGGACAACCGATGGTGTTTTCAATGACTGAAGAGCCCATAATTATCAACGCGAGAGAACGCCGGTCCCTCCGCCGAATACGGCGAAAGTTTTAATACCATAAGGCATAACTGCAAGTCAGCTGATTCAGTGTAACAGGTATGCCACTTACAAAAATGACAGAAATACCATCAGGAAAATTTATTTCTTGACATTATTTAGGCAGGAACGGTAAAACTAAAAAAAAATCATAACGTTTTATGTATTAAGACGACAATATGGCAAGGTACATTCAGTTTTACAATTTATTAAAATTTGATAGCACTTAACAAAGGTTTACATATATACGTTACATGTACAGGTGACCAAAACGCAAGGACGAGAACAGAAATATAGAAACTCATTAGAGCATATACGTCTGTTGGCTATATGACCGGCAGGGGTGTGTACTCGCACTTCCTCTAGGGTTACATATTTTATATTTACGCCTATATAAGGCTTATTTAAACAATCAATGTGCTACTGTTTACTAAATATTGTGTTCGACGTGACTGCTGTCAATAAATAATGTTTGTTCTCGTTTTTAGCGACCAGCCGTATACTAGCACTCAATATTGATATTAACATCAATCAGAATCGGATGCCAGTGTGGACGAACGATCAGAGCCGCCTACTTGTAACTATTACTTTTACAATTATATTGGAAGCTCTTCTAGCTGAAATGCAACGCGCCTGATAGTAACCTGGATATTTGTTTAGATTCTTGCTCCATCCATTATAACTGACGCAGATAAAATTACAATTATTATGTCAGTGCGATATATCAAATATGACAGAGCCGAATCAATAAAAATGCAAGAACCTGTATATCTTAACATAGAAACTTACAGATAGTCTGGTGTATAGTCTAGAAGTCTAGCTGTAAATCTAAACAACACATCCAAATTGAACTCTTAGGAAATCTGAAATTATTTTATTTAATTATTTCATGGAAAGTTTTAAAATCATCCCATATAAAAATAATTACAACTGCTTGTATGTGTCAAAAGTGAATTGCATAAAGATTCTAAATATTTATGTATATTGCAGTCAGTCTAAAACAACTATAAACAATAAAAGAAATAGACATGTAATACATACTAGCATTATTATAACAAAATCCGTAGAAATAACTGTTCATTACTTACGTAGTAAACACATCCACTTTAAATTATATATCCGTATGTACTGTTTTTAGATTCAATGTTCGATGAGCGGATATGGAATGTACAGGTAGGGCGTTGCAGTAAAACACACGAATTTAATGATTTTCAAATTGTATTAAAAGATGCTACAAGAGCTAATTTTTCTGAAAGGGTTGCAGTTTTAATCTTGAATAAGTAACGAATATCCAAATGAAAAATATAGGACAAGTACACATGTACACTACCTGAGGAAAGCAGCATAGTAATAGATAAAACATGTTCTACAAAAGTTAAAGGCGATATTTATCTCTGGCGCAGGTGCACTTCGAACATATAGCCAGTTTCCATGCGTTGTTGTTTTCTGGAACCTAATGGCGGTATTAAAAAGTGAAATGATAACATTAAAAAGAGATAAGATGATATCTGAAGATAAAACGATAATTGGAAATTCCTTGTACTGCAATTAGTCATTTAGGATTACTTCAGTTGGTAAGAACGTTGATATACATGTTTTAGTGTTTAGTTGTTTGTTTGTTTTGTTTTGCACCGACACATTTGAGGTCATATTGAAGGCGTCCTGCTAATTATTAGTGTTGTCAAATGAAGCTTCATGTCACCAGTATGACCACAATTGTGTTGGTGTGATGTAACAAAAACAAGCAAACGATTAGAAGCAGCAAAACAATAATGATTTATAAATGAAAGTTGTTCTTTCTAAAATTCATCTTACATTTCTTGTATTCCTTCAGGTTTGACAAATGTTTATTTTACGTCGCTCAGCCAACCAATGTTCCAAATGACAACACTATTGACACAGCCACATTGATTGATCCAGACTGTCAATAATCACATAAACAATCTGCGGGGAGTTACTTCAGGCGGACTGAATATTACAGCCGATGAGACAGTATTTACTGCTGTACATTGTTCTGCCCTCAAATGATCTGAGTAGTGAAGGATCTTACTTTTGTCTATAACATTGATCTAGCTTTTCACAATATTTGGGGATATGTAAGAAAACAACTAGATAATCTAAATACTTGTTAAAGTTTTATCTTCTATTGATACAAGACATAATAAAATGATCAATATCATTGATGATTAGCTAATCCGGATGAAAAAATTGTTTTTAAGAAAAATGACCAAATTATCCTAAGTACTCATTACTGTGAGATTCCCATATTAAGATATTTCAGGATATATCACAGCATCAGATGGAAAAGCAAACGTATTATTTTTATAAATACAACATACATCCATTGCAGTGTTTGCCTTTTTATTTAACATGCAATTTGCAGATAAATCATCGGTCTTTTTGTATTATAATAATTCCTTTGGAATTATCTTCTTTATTCTATATTAAAAATACTGTATTTTGTTTCGTTGGTTTGAATGGTTCTAATTTACTATTATTTCATTCACGTCATAAAGATGATACATTTTATTTTAACAAATGACGTCTCTACATTTTTGTTGCATGACATCATTAGCTAGTTTGTATAATATGATATCGCTAGGATTGATTCAATCAACATATTCTCTGAGAACTGTATACTCATTGTTTATCTAAACTATGTTTATCTCTTCTTAAGATAAGCATGACAACGTCGCTTATTTTCTCAACACAGACAATGGCAACAGTTGATAAGCCCGGTTAATGAAAATACAATACAATACAAACAGTTTATTGCATCAAAACATAACATCTTATAGCAAATACAATACGATACATACAAATTATTGTAACAAGAGACAAAAACATATGGATTTTCTAAAGAGCTGTATGGATTAATCAATATTCAATAATTATCCTCTTAAATAATTTACAAAATAAATGTACTTAGCTTAACTTTATAAGAGTGCATTTGGATGTAGACATGAGTAAACTGTTAAATTTTTGTTTTGTTGGCCAGGTATAATAATGTCTATAAATATATAAAGTCCTTAAATCAAAATATACAAAAGGTGATACTCGGTTTTTATTTAATTAAATCTATAGTTGCTACACAATATATCACTTCTACTTATATTTGATATCGCCATCTTTCAATAGCCAGATTATGGGAAGACCACCTAAACCTTGATAATGCAATTCTGAATTTTGTTTCGGTTAATGAAAAGCAGTTTGTTTATGGACAAGATTTATCAGAATGGTTTATGTCATTGGCGTCTACGTTGTAAACGCAAACCTTGAATAAGAATATATATTACAAAGTCCTATGAGCATTGCAACATATAAAAAAATGCAAAGGCACAGGAACAAAAACGTTTGCATGACATTTCAGTCAAATAAAACACACAGAGTCTAACGCGTAATATTTATATGAAAGAAAATGGATCACATGTGAATATCGCATCTCAGTTTTTAATTTCTTGCAATTTGTGTTAATTAAATTGAAAAGTGTAAAAGGACGAGTAGTAATTTCTTGATAAAAGACAAAAGCTGGAATTAACCAAAATGTGATATGTGTCACACCAATCCTCTCGCCTCATCAATGGCGCGGTAGTTTCGAATCAATATAATTGACTTTCTGTTACGTTGTTGCCTTCAACACCCTGTCTTAAAGTGGCCATAATCATTAAATTGTCGGTCTACGAACTTAACGGTCATTAAATTGCCCTTATGAAATTAGTTCGGGGTAAGAACTAATGTCATTAAGTTGTAATTATGTATTTAATTGCGGTCTAATTAAGGGCGTATATTGAATACGACAGTGAAGTGCAGTGAAGAAACGGTTGAAAAAAATCCATATACCAAGAAATAAAACGTCCTTAAAACAATAATATAGATAAGCAAATAATGACAGAAGTACGCATAGGAATAGAATACGACAATGTCTTAAAAGCATTGCAACATATATTAAAACTTGTGCAGGCACAGGACAAAAGTATTCACATGCTAATTAAATGTAAATGTGACAACAATACAATAAAGGCACATATAAATGGGGCAAACCCAACAGTTACCGCCTGGAAACGGTCAGTCGGTCAAATGGTCCACTGGGGTGCTTAAGTCTTGAAGACTTGATATCCGACTCTTGATAAAACAAAAACGATAGCAATGCACTATAAATACATTATAATACGATAAGTTTAGTTAGATCATTTTCAATAGCAGAAACATTTTTGCTTAATTACATTTGCAGAACTTCTTACAAAACCTTTAAGAAAATGTCTTGATGATGGCAACAACAAGCGACTTTTTTCGATGTACTTCGAATCTTGCAATGACCCATTTACAGCCAATATCTATTCGAATCACACGATGAATTTACAGGTCGTTATTGCTGTATGAAAACGACGACCTTTATCTCAAGCTTTGGGCACACGTCTTTTTTAAAACTCTGTCTCTTCAAATCTCCGGTCGTGCCCTATATAGATATACGCCAGGAGTTCCCACTTGTACAACATAAGACTATACGAAAGGTATAACTTCGCAATTTCATTTGCATATAGTTTGGGTTTTTCATGTCATTTTCAGATCAATTCATCGACCAACTATTGTATCATTATAGGATATTATTGCTCATAAAGGTTTTACAATACTTAAACTTCATTTTGTTGTTTTGGCGCATTATTTACTAGTGCCATTGTCATATAACATCGATAATCATGTCTTAATTAAACATCGTATGCTGGGCTGTTTATCTGCAAACAGAACCGTTTCGAATATTGTCTGGGCGGTTGAGGAGGCATTTTTATTTATTTACTATAGGCTGTGGTAGATATAAACACTATTTTTTATTAAAACACACTTTAGGAAGATGAAAGTAAAAGGCATTTGGAAATTAAAGTATAGACTTATCTGGCTACACCGTAGTAGATAATGGGTTGGGAGGATTGTTAAAGGCGTGGTGGTCTACTTGGCTGAAGATAGCCTCTGATTGCAGCAGTATCAAGAAAGGTGAGGTCGGAGCGTGCAGTGATGCTAAGTGTTTTACGACCTCTTCTTCTGTAATGTTATAAACAAAGTTAGTGTGTTAAGACCCTTCCAGCTGTGACCCACAACATGGTGTTATATTTGGGGACTAATTCCTTTAAGAGGTATGTCACACGTTGTAAGCACCACAAACAGTTCTTTGACGAAAGGATTTTGTTATATTTTAAAGTCACGATAAATGTGCATGAGACTTTAGAAGACAAAAAGCTCATTTGCTTTGATGTTTCAACACACTATCTGTAAGTCGTATTTAGTGATTGGCAATATTTAATATGGCTTAGCAGTTGTGAGCGAGGAAATGAATGTAATAGTATGCTTTAATAACATAGATTAAAAATGTTAAACTTTATTTTATTCTCCACAAAACTCATGGAAATTGCAAATAAGCACTTGATTCTTATAGTTTGCTGTTTATTTCCTTTTATTAATTAAAACGTTACGGATGCATTTTATATCAACATTACTTTAAATATGCAACCAGGATATTAAATGTGTTGTTAAGAGATTTCTATTATGCTGTCGTCTTAGTCATAATATAATTTGCGGTGTTGGATAATATATTTATGTATTTTAAACTATAACGAGATTTAGGCCGAATCTGAATACACAACATGATTGTGGCGATTTTAAAATGTGCTGCAGGTACCAATTAGATGTATTTTCTCAGTTTGAACGAAAAGTACCGATTACTAACTGAGGTCAGTACTAGATATAAGTGCTATGTGTATGATGGCACTGAACAATTTCAGAATGCATATATGTACCCAAAACCATTTCGTCAGACCGTATAGCATAACGGTCGATGTTGATGTAGGTCATTTCAAAAAGTTTTGTTTCAAAAATGCCTAAATGATAAACGCATGTATCATTTTACAAAGCATTTACTAGAAAAAGAAACATGTAAACATGAAATCAAGTGCATTGTTTTAACCTCAAAGCAATTCAGACAAAAAGATGATGCAACTCTGAACAGCATATCACATAGTGTGTTAATACTCTTGTTGAGTGTAATATAATCTAGTCAAACATGCATGGTGTATATCCAGCATTTTTTTAAATCATGTTCAACTGGATTTTTCGCCAATTTATACACCATGGCTTAGCGTAACTCTGCCATTTTGTTACATTTCTATTCATCGCAAGGTAATGAAACAGTTTAGTAGTTTAACATAAATACCATTTTTATATGATGTTTAAATAGTTTCCGATCCCCTTTTATTCTTGCTGATATGCATATGAATACCGTTTTGTCTTAGTGGAAGTAAAAAGAGACGCATTACAGGGACGAAGCATTTTCTAAAGTGTGTATTCACACTTTAAGTACGGTACAAGACGCATAAACTGTTCTATTCTAGATCAGTGAGGAGTAACGAAATATAGAGCCAGTTTGTATATTAAGCGACTGTTTGAAAATGGTGTCGATCAGACCAGGAACGAAATATTGAGACTTTTCGTATATCTAGCGACTGTTTAAAAATGGTGTAGATCAGAGAGCAGTAACGATATTTTGACATTGTTTGTATATCTTGAGATTTTATGAGTACAGTATAGATCAAAGAGCAAGAACGAAATATTTAGACTTTTCGAATATCTAGCGACTATTTAAGGACCGTATAGATTAGAGAGCAATAACACAATATTGAGCAAGAGTTTGTATATCTAGCGACTGTTTGAGCGTCGTGTTGATCAAAGAGCAATAACAAAATGCTTACACAGTAAACTTTGTATATCTGGCGGCTGTTTAGGAACGGTGGATGGTATTTCTTGGACGACATTTACTTTTTGAAACTAATTTCTGGTGAATGTATTCATCTATTTCTGACTGTGTTTGATTGTTTTGTTGTATATAAATACATACATACATATGTTGTTGCTAAAGCCAGAACATTATAAAGGAAGAAAGGCATTTGATAGCCTGCTCGAATAACAAAGCAAGCTATAATAAAACTCTTAATACCCGGAATGCATAAGACGTGTATATTTGTCACTTGAATTGAATTAGTTTCTATAAAATGAACATGTTTCATCAAATAATAAATGTATTGATATACTAATCATTTGTACTTTTTAATCTAATGATTAACATGTTTTAATATCTAAGTATGTAGATAATTTTACGCAAATTATTCTGTTAGAAATAACAGGTGCTTATAAAGGGGTGTAGGCATATAGTTTCAAAATATCCCTACCGTCGGTCCTTCTAATGGTTCCAATGTGTTAATTGTATGATATGTTATTTACTCTTGAAATATTCTAATTTCAGAGTTCTGTGTCATTGTTAGATTGCATGTTTTACCTTTATTTAGCGCTAGCTCAAATCGTATTGTTTGTCATGGTGATTGTTTGGTGTGTGTGCCAGAGCTATATTCACTTATAGTCTAGTTTCATGATGCCTCAAGTAGTTTATTTCAAAACAGTTATCATCAAGAAAAGCACCTAGTTTTCATGAAACTGATTAGGCTTTTACGATACTACATTTCTTGTATTAGACAAAATATTTTTAAATATTCGCTTATTTTCACTTGAAGCAGATTCATTTTGACAACATGTCGTCGATACATGACATGATACCGCACTCTGTCACGTTTTCTTGACACGAACGTCCATATGTGCGTTTGGTATATGTGCCGACATTCAAACCACGGCATTCCAAACGGAATATTTTAATGATATTTTCAACTCGCGACTTGTTGCACAAAAGCTGAAAAAGAAATGGAAAAATACATATACATTTACATTGAGAAAAGTTTAATATGAGTGGTTCCTATTCCGATATTTTAATATATTTTTATATCTTGGTGTCTGCACAAGCATTTTCACTCTGTATTGCACGTATTTATATAAAAATAACTAAGTATGATAAACAAATAATAAATTATCGCAAAAACATAAAATGTGTCAAATTTATATAACAATATCGGACCACTGCTTTAAAGAAATTTGGGCATAATGTTTGTATAAATTTATTTTATGGTCTTAAAAAATACAATTTTGAACATTAGCTGAATTGTTAGACAGAAAAAATCATGGGAAAAAAACCCACCTCTAAATGTGTATTCTTTCCAAATGTGTAATAAAACTCCATTGTGGTCTTAGCTAACAATAGATATCGACGTCAGAGCGGATTATCCGGTAGCTTATAACGTGATCTCAAAAGTAAGTGATCACGTGGTTTTCTAAGTTTAAAAATAGTTACCTCTGTAGCGTAGGCTCGGATAGGAAATACCTATTTGCCATGACGAGCGGTGGTTTATGCTTGACTGTTCACACAGAACATATATAGGGCATCAAGGAACAGCATTTTGCAGGAAATTTTCAGGCAGCAATGACATATTTGCTTATTTAAAAAAATGGTCCAAACTGTCGAATACAACATTTAAGTCGTCGTTATTGATGTAAAAGAGTTAAGTACAGTCATAAAGTTGCCTTCTTTTTACCAAAACTGGAAAAACTGATAAAAGAATGCTATATACAAACAAAATAACTTTAATTACAATGTACTATTAACAAAGTACAATATGTGCAGCAGATTCCAAACGAGTAGTTTCAAATAAAACAATTAAAGCGATGACGTATAATAATAACAACTTAATGTTGTCATAAGATAAAAATACAGTGGCGTTGGCGTTATCTATAAGAATTTAGAATTGTTATCATATCGGAACAGTCTTTTCTTATTGCAAACAAATTAGAAATTGAGCCTAATGTACATTCAAATATCTGATAATTTTCGACATACTTTTAATATGTACATGTATATACGTTTCAAGTCCTTCCTAACAATCCATATATTCGCAGTAATACTTCCCACGGTGGCATTCGTATTCCAAATGCTTTCAGTCACTGACAGCCGTTGACTGTAACACATTTTGTAAATCATTTAAGATCTTGTTGATATGGTATGCTGGAGTCGCAGTCACCTACTTAACAGCTTTTCAAACGATTCTACTGGGATATTATTCAAGATATAACGACAGGCAATAAGTAATTTTATTAATGTATCGTAGATAATATTTATAGGTTTATTTTTCTTCCTAAACCAGATAGGAGCATTTTTAATTTTGTACGACTGCTTTTCAGAACTTTCATAATGTTTTATACTAAATACAACTATCCAGCTAATATATACTGACACAATATGACTGACTCAACGACAAATTACATTATCATATTCTGTGACTGGCAGAAAATGAATCGGCATTGATGTGTGTGCTTTTTTATCGTCTTGTTATCGCGTGTTTGTCTCGCTAGAAAGATGGATAAGAGTCTTCCAGAACGCTTGTAGTAGAAAAATATATTTTATGATCAGCTTAAGAATTTAAAAGGAATAACGACGATTTGTTTGCAAATTTACCATATCGACCAGTTGCAACTTCTCTAGAAACCATGTTAGCATTAACTTATATATCAATTATGAAGTATTTCGATTGGGTTTAAGCTGATTTCACACTTTTGGATTCACGTTCATAGTGAACTTTTGTAGTAGATTTAAAAAATAAATATATATATTTTTAATCTAACAGTAGGATTAGGATTAACATAATAGTGACCATGATAATGTTAAAATGTAAATAAATAATCCCAAATAAGTGGGATTTTACCTTATTCCATTTATGTGTTTGAATTTTTAAAAGTGACTCTCTAGTGGCATGATCTGATGGTCAAAACGAAGAACGAATAAGGAGCTAGCGTTTAACTACATATAATATATATGTTCGCCAGTCAAAATTATTATTCATCTAAGCTAGCCCCGAATTATGGCATTGGTTGACTAACAAGTTTTCGTGGCAAACAAGTTTTCGGGGATTTTTACATAGACGCCGTTTGCGCACGCGAATTTTCCGTGACGTCACAATATTTGTAAACAGACGATCAATACATTTTGACAGCTCGTTTTTTTTGGCAAAATGCGAAAGAAACAGGTAAAATATACACATATATTCGATTAAATTGGTAAAATATAACGAAAACTTACCAAATAATCAATTTTTTTTTAAATTTCCATGTGTTTTTCATTCATGATTTTCATTTCACAAGCAGCCGAAGTCGAAAGTAGCAATGGTAGGGACACAACACTTTTATTTACAAGGGGATAATTTCAAAAAATCTAAATACAGGGCTTGTCTCAAAAAGTTGAATCGTAATCAAAGTCCTGAAAATGCATTTTCTTCTAAAGTCCTGAAAATGCATTTTCTTTTCCTTTTTTTACTTTCAGGTGCATCCAAGAAAACAGGCTAAATATAGAAATTACAGCACTGAGGCCTTAATGAAGGCATACAAAGAATGGCAAGAGGGCAGGATGAGCATCCACAAAGCAGCTCATATGTATGGCATCCCTGAGCAGACTTTAAGAGATAGAGCCTGTGGAAAAATAAAGCCAGAAGTTTCAAAATCAGGACCAAGTGCACTAATGTCGACAGAAGAGGAGAAAGAAATTTGTCACCATGTCCAGAAAATGGCTCTTTTTGGATATGGGTACACTTATCTGGAGTTGCGCATACTTTTAACGGATACAGCCATCTTTTCTGGAAAACTGCCGAAAGAAAACAAACTTTTAAGTGAGATGTTTGTAGTGCGCTTCTTAAGTAGGCATCCAGAACTGAAAGGCCTCAAACCACGAGCACTATCACTTGTTCGTGCACAGGCTGTGAGTGTTGACACCACTTCAGCCTATTATTCAGAACTGGAAAATGTTCTTGACAAATACAATTTGAAGACAAAACCACACCGCATTTTCAATGTTGATGAAACTGGTATAAATCCAGAGCATAAGCCCCCTAATGTTATTGGCCAAAGAGGCATGCGAACACCAGCAATTACATCTTCCCGTTCAAGTACCACAACTGTAATTGCCTGTTGCAGTGAAACTGGCCTGGCTATCCCATCCTACTTTGTCTTTAAAGGAAAACGCCTGAATGACAAGTTGCTTGATGAGGCTTTGCCTGGCACAGGAGCCTGTATGTCAGAAAGTGGTTGGTCAAATAGCTCCATTTTTTCCAGTACATATCTCAGCATTTTGCAATGTATGTTCCTGGTGGTTTAGGTAGTGACTACACCCTCATTTTGTATGATGGAGCATCTTCACATTTCAGTCCACTGTTGATCAACTGGGCACTTGAACATAAGGTTGTTTTAATGGTTTTACCTGCCCATACCTCGCACAGTCTGCAACCACTAGATGTGGGAGTTTTCAAACCATTTAAATGTGCATATAATAAAGCCTGTCATGAATTTATGAGAGCAAATGTTAGACGTCAGATAACTCGTAGTGATATTTGTCCATTGGCATGTAAGGCGTGCACCAAAGCTTTCACTCCGTCCAATATCATAAATGCCTTTAGGAAGACTGGAGTTGTGCCTTTTAACAGCCAGGTCTTATCACCAGAGCAGTTTCTTCCCAATCAAATAACATGTCCTCCTGTTGAAACTTCTTCCACTTCACTAAATCATGATGTTTCTGAAGGTGTTGCAAACAGTTCCCTGTCTAGCTTCTTGCAGAAAAAAGTCCCCATATTTGTTCCACCATTTAAAGTAAAAAAAACTTCATCAAAGCCACAGACATCTGGTAAAGAAATCACAAATGCATCCTTTGTCGAATCTTTGGTTTCAAATACCAGTACAAAACAATGTGCTAATAACCAAACCAAAAAAAACAAAGAACAAATTTGTTGTTCCTGTAAAAGCATCTGTTGTTGAGCCTGGTCCTTCCAATGTGAATATGAACATTGTCCATGAGGATACTTGTGACACTGATTCCGACGAGGAAGACATTCAACAAACAGAAAAATGTTGTGTTTGCAAAAAGTTTTATGTGGATAGTCATGATGATTTCATAAGCATAATTTCCTGGGGCAAGTGTGACATGCAGGACTGCAATCACTGGGTGCACTTGAAATATTGCACAGACGTGAGAGTTCTCCGGCGACACGATTCCTTCTTCTGACCTTGCCATGTAAATGTCAACTAACGTTAAATAAATTGAGACTCATGTTTATAGTTACGTATTTAACATCATCAGATATAACTGTTCTTTAAGCGTTTTTTAGTGAAAGAGGATGTTCATTCAAACATTTTTTACTTTCGTTGCAACACACAATTGACGTATATGCATGTTTATCACAATATTACGTGCTTTGAGACGACCCCCGAAAACTTGTTTGGAATATTTTACCTTAACACCGCTGACATTGACCTTTTCAAACGCCGTGTTTTCAGAAAGAAATGGAATCAAAGGATTGAAAACTAAACAGGTATGTAAGGAAGAGAATTGTTGAAGTTGTTGATGTTAAATTTCCTCAAATATTGTACATTTTAATGCCTAATGAGCGATTAATTGCGTTAGACTCCCGAAAACTTGTTAGACCATGCTAGTATCGCTGATATTTACATGGATTTTTTTATAGATATGTTACGGCGTTTTATGCTCAATTTCAGTGAATTTAACACATGTAATTACATCAACAATTTGTGAAAGATATGGCGTAGCTTGCATTCCTTTTAAAACAGCGGGGCGACGTTTTTTATTTTCTCTACCTAAAACATCCCAATATTTTAAGCAAATGATATTTATATACCATCAAGTGATGGGAGGTTATTTATTGTTTTAACATTCGTTGGAGTTTTAAATGATTTGCCTTTAAGCACAAAAATGAAATTGTGATCTCGCATTTTTTCCACTTCAACCAATAAGCACAAATATAACATGTTGCGCTTTCTCTATAAAATATGTGATTAGATTACATACAATTTCTGGAAACATACACAAGTAATACTAATAAAAAATTTACTTACGACGATAATGTGAAAAATACACAATACTAAGCTTTTTGTGAAAAAATATGATTTTATGCAACATAAAACAAGATGACAATAAGCGATTATTAGCACATTCTTTGACAAGAAAGAAAAGGCTTTGTTCTTAAATATTTAAGAAGATGGTATGTTAATTGTAAATGATTATTTGTTTCTTAACAAAATTATGAAGGAAAAATGAACGTTGATCTTCTACGCAAAAACATCTCTTGAATAGAATTTTTACCAATGCACCCATGTGCAGCTCATGTTATTCACTTTGATACGATGAAATAAGGGTTTGGCAGTAGGCCTCATCAATGCTAAAGACCATTATCCGATTTACTGGAAGGAATTATGTCTTCATATAATCGGATCAAATCGATTCTAGGAGGTAACTGAGAAACGTTGAAAACGTGGACTTTATTTTCAACGAAGTTGTCTATACGTTTTGAAATATTGTTTTGTATAAATGCCAACAAAATCATGAACAATATTCTAAAGAAAATTAGTTTCATCTTTAATTGTACATGTCAAAGATGTGTTCATCTCTACAAGAGTTTTAAATTTGTATGATGTACAGTCTTTAATTTCTTTTTTTCGCTCTAGACTCGTGATGTATTTTTACACTCTGACCAAACGACAATCAAGTTATGAATGGTATTTTAAGTCCTCAAATGAAGCCAGCCTTTCAAATGTCATAGTTCTGTTTGAATCTTGATAGTTGACGCTCTATCTTATGTAAATTTCTTCTAACTGTCTTTTTTATTTCAATTTTGAGACTTACTATCGACATACAGCACCAATAATTACAAATCATTGTAACGTCAGTGATACAAACAAACTGGACAAAAGCAAGCAGAACATTTTGGGGAAAAAAACTTTTAATATCCGCTCGCAAGATATACAAGACATGCGAAATCTAGGAAATATTATATAATAAGAATGTTTATGACAAAGTCCTATGAGCATTGCAACTTGTACAAAAGTTTGAAAAGGCACAAGAAAAAGGTGCAAGCAAGTCAAATGTAAATGTATGAACAAATATGTGATGAGTCATTTAACAAAAAGAGCAAACCAGACATGTTCCGCCTTGGAACGGTCTGTCGGCAATATGGATCGATTGGGGTGCTTAAACCGGTTTTACACAGCTCTTACCCTTTTTACTTATAAAAAGTTGTACATATGGTAATCCTGATGGGTTTCTGAAATGCAAGCAATGAAAAGAAAACCAATCCATTTGAATAAATGTCCAAGCTCTGACAATTTGTTTGATAAGTTATGATGTAAGTAGTGACGTCATTGAAAAATATTGTCCACATAGTGTTTAGAAGGTAAAATTGACATTAAGTTATGAACTGGATAGCATATTTATAAACTTAATATGCACGATATTGTACCAATTAATCTTCATCTGCCATGTACATTTAAACATGGTCATGAGCAAATGCAAAAGTAACTAATTTGAATGGATTTTTAATACCGCTTAAAATTGTGTTGGTCAAGGTTTCCAAACCATCTAGAAAAGTTACCACTTAAACGAGACACTATTAAACAGCAATATGCTAGCAAAATTCATGTGAAGTACACATTGCACGCGTACATTCATTGTCGCCCCGCATGCGCACGGTGTCTATATGTAATCAATCCGGGAAATGTCATGTTGGTGTCGTCATGTTGTTTCTCGATAAATTGCGGCGCTTTCATGCATTGTAATTTCTGTCATATTATTATACATGTTTGGTGAATATCAGAAATATATTTATGTTAAGTTGAAACATGGTAACATCCTCACCAGTCACTTGAAATTGTTTATTTGAAACTTGTTAATAATAACAAGGTTTTGCTGTTGCTTGGGTGGTTTCTAATTATGTTCTTAGGTGTTAAATATGAACTTGACACAAACACCAGACGAGGCGTCCTATGAGCATTGCAAACATATACCAAGCCCTGAGAAGGAAAGACAAATGTACTTACATGCAAGCCAAATGTTAAAATAATAACAAATCTGTGATGAGTCATTTAACAAAAAAGAGCCAACCCAACAATTACCGCATTGAAACGGTCAGTCGACAATAAGTCCGACTGCGGTGCTTAGTCTGGTTTACGGCGTGCTCCAACCTCGCACTCCCTTAAGGATTTAAAGTTTAATTAGGTTATAGGAAATACTAAGTTAGTGTTGATTATGTTGAATAAAGAAAATTCTTTCACACGAGGCTGAAACAAAGTTAAGTATCGAAGTTTGTCGAGCGATTTAGTTTTAATCGTGACATTTTATTTTTTCAACAATAACCTAGTATTTCATTTATCACACCATCTGTTTTATAAACAAAAGTATTGTTTAATGATAAGATCTGTTTTGTTTTTCGAAAATGGAATTTGAGTTCGTGTGTGTGTGTGTTATGTTTTCATACACGCTTAATAAAAAAATACTTATCCTTCATGGAATACTATCCGTAAGAAATGTTAATTACTTACATGTAGCTACGTGGATGGGTGGGATACAGAGTCAACAGATTAAAATTGTACAATAAGAATATATAAGACAAAGCCCTATGAGCATTGCAACATATACCAAAATTGAAAAGTCACAGATCCAAGGTATTCACATGCACGTCATATGTAAAATTGACAACAAATCTGTGAAGAGTTATTTAACAATAAGAGCAAACCCTACAGTTACCGCCTTGGAACGGTCAGTCGGCAATATGGACCAACTGGGGTGCTTAAACCGGTACTACAGAGCTCTAACGTCGCACTTCGACTGAGTCTCATTTTATACTACATATCATATCTGTATATGCGCATCATTTCATCGCTCTCCAATCCAAACATGTACACATATGCATTCTTTATGAAAAGCACCATGTTCTGTTGCTTTCAAGTCCTTGCTTATAAACTGATAGTTGTCGAAGAAATGTACGTCACCACATGTGACGTCTTATGATATAAATATAAAAACACAGGCAATTAAATCCCTCTAAACCATTGTAGTTTTGTTTTAAAATGTTGCGTCCCTTAAAATCTTAAATCACATTTTGTCGACGTTTGGAACTCCCAGGTGCAATGGAAATTAGGCGTTATAAAAGTTGTCCATCCCGACGAGCGTGACAGGATTTACACACTGGTATTTAATAAAGCACATGTTATCACACGGGGCTTTATATATCTAATTTGCGAGATGTTAGTAGGATAAAATATAATATCCTATTAAATTGAGAACCTAAAAGCAAGCCCCCTACATTTGGTGTAAGTAAATAAAGAAACCTCTATGCAGACAACACAACACATTTATGTGCAATATGTATATACTCAGATAAATTCCAGCAAGCAAATAAACACTGCATGAAAAGAAGACAGTTTGAAATCAAACAGTCAAACTGTAGACGTTCAATAAGAACAAATAAATGACGTTATTTCAAAACACGGAGGAAATCGTTACTTTCACTATAGAAGACAATTTTGACATTTACAATAGAATAAGAAAAAAATGAATTTTGAAAACACCATTTTGTAGAATCTAAAACATTGTTAAGTAAAAGCTCGTGCAAACCTGGAAGGTTGTGATATTTGATATAGCACGAGAGGAATCACCACAAGGTATCGGTAATTTACAACACTAAATTGGTAATCGTCGCCTGGGAAAACCTCAATAAGCTTATAATTTAATAAAATGCACACGCAAAGACTTATAGTTGAGCTTGTGTGTGCAGCCTAGCGAGAAACGGAAAGTGTCCCCTAGTACCACTGATGTTACCATCTGACGTGGGCATCTTAATTTTTAGAAATGTAGCTTTTAACAGTAACGTAATTTTTAGAAATGTAGCTTTTAACAGTAACGTTTTCCTATGACTAAGGTTAGTTCTATGGAGTAAATGAGACGGATAATTTGACGGAAAATTTATATATCTGTAATAAAAATATGGTTAGGATAATGTTCAATTGAATATTCTGTAATATGCTTAAAGAAGAAGATATTATAAACATAAAGTCTGTATTAATAATCTGCAACCCAAGATTTCTCTTGTTTCTATTCGAACCTGTTAATGAACAAACATCTGTGTATGATTCTCAACGGTTGTATAATTGTTGACGTTGGTGCTAAGAATTTATGGGTATATGGACTATTTGTTGGCAAACGCTCAAATAATTATGTTTCCAACAGTTTTTCTTCTGCAGTTACAAGAACTAACATATTTTGAATTTTCTAAAATGATTGTTTTACGTGTTGTAAATATAATTGGATTTCTCCAATGAACTACATGTAGAAGATTGAGGGCGGTGACATTTCATTTTAAACTTGAAAAAAAGACATTTTCTATGTATTGGCTGCTCTTTTATCTTTTTTCTTGACAACAAATGTCAAAATCAATTGCACTTACTAGCCATTTCTTCAGACTTTTTATAACATACTCCGTACTTTATCGTCGTCAAGCACATTCCAATCCTAAAAAACAATGAGGCCATACCAGAAGGTAAATAACAAAATACTGAAACTGAACAGTTACAAAAACATGAGAATAGATCTTAAGGTAAAGGTCTGCTACAGTCTAGGTTTAATTGAAAATTAAACAACTGATAGGTCTGCGTACTTGTTACAAATCATTAAGTTTTCTTTCTTGTTTTCAAAACAACAAAATTGTGCTGATAAAACCTATGTTGTAGATTAGATACGACTGTATAACATGAAATTATACTCTATTGTGTCCTCTATATACGATGAAAAGATAATGCAAGCAATACAATATGAGAATGATGAGGGTCACGAGTATAAACAATAAAGATCCGAGGATGGCTCTATATTTTGACGACAGTCAAGTTATGAATGGTATTTTAAGTCCTAAAATAAAGATAGCTATTCAAATGTCATAGCTCTGTTACTGATTGCTAGAATATAAAAGAAAGTCTCCTCTGACTTGCAAACTGTTGCGATGCTGTTCATTTTTGTAATATAAAATAAATGGCTTCTCTCAACTCAAACATAGACTGTTAAAACAGTTAACTTCAATATCTCAAATCTAGGTAAACCCATACACACACATATCCAGTTCAGTTAACATTCTAATTATGTCACTTTAAATATTATACAAACGATATTTGACTCTACATATTATGACCAAAAATGTTAAAGTAAACAAGAACTATACAATCTCTGTATTTCACAACTCAAAATGTAGCTTAATTGTTTAAACCCGTATGTTCTGTCGCTACTGTTTCCATCGATCGGTGACCTTTGTCGTATATATGCAGATGTCATTCGATAGAATTTTTCAAAAATGCGAAGTTCTTTTACCGGCAGGAAGGGATTGATCTGACCAAACAGTCGTTAGGACAGTTCTGTGTAATAAATCAACAATCCGTCTAACCATTCAGAACTGTTTGGCAGATTCGGGTCAATACCGATTGTGTTACTTTGTGTTCTGTACACGAGAGCAGAGAACGGGCTTTCTGAGAAAACTTCTTCCGGAAAAATAACATATCAAGCCAAAACTAATGTAGTCCATCAATGATTTGTCCAAGCCATTTATAGTGCACCAAAGCCAATAACTTGACTCATACATGTAAGATCGATGTGCAACTCAGGAATTAGGATGTCACACGGTAACTTAACTTTCGTATTTAAGATTGTAAGAGCCGATAGAGCCATAGGAAAAGAAAAAATAAAGAATAATGCAATACACAAAACTCTTGGTGCATTAACTTTTACTAAATAACATTTCGGTTCAATGACCTTGATGACTTGTTCATCAACGTTTAAAATATTACCTATAAAAAGTTCGACATATTGCAATTCTGTTATGGTGGGAATTTTATATTTTCCCTTTCTTATATGCATTTATTTTTATTCAAAATTTAAAAAATAAGGGTTGGAACTTTTAATTAAAAACGTGATTTTTGTTGTTGTTGTTGTTGTTGTTGTTGTTGTTGTTTTAAAAAAAACGCATTATCAATTTAAGGAATGCAAGCAATTTAAGAGAACGATTTTTTTTTACTTCCAGTGATTTATTAGTTGTCGTGTACGTTATAACCTAATGATTCCTGGACACATAATGCTAGAACACTTTCAGCAACCAGCATTCATATTCTCACTCTCAGCTTCATAGCTAGTTTCACGACAAAACAAAACACTATCTTACTGATGTTACCGAGAAGACAAAGATAGCAGTGTCTCCGTCTCTGCCAATGCAACAATTGGTATTTCTCAACATCTTTGTATATACTTGCCTAAAATAATAATGAGAAAATGTAATCAACCAGAAAACCCTTTTGCTTTAGGCGACATGTTCCGTCTGTAGTTTATAAGACGACAAGGCACATTTACTCGCCATGTGCTGAAAGGTGAAAAGCGATGGTAAATAAAATGATTCATTCGGCACATGCAATATAAACGCATCATAAAAAAGGTAAGGTGGTGTCCAAAAATTGTACCTATATCTAATACATATAACGATGACGACGACGACGATGATGATGATGATGATGATTGCAAAGTTTATTTATGGAATAAATAAAGCCCTACAATTTTACAGTGATAAGGTCCAGACACAGTCGTCTTATGTTATCTTACAAGCAGAAACAAAAAATGACAAACTTTCGATTCATGTGAAATGCAGCAGCTCTGTCTGGGTCATTTGTTATCTTTTGTCCTAGCCTATGGTGACAGTTTTAGTTAAAATCAAGCGCATTTGCTGACAAAATAACCTTGTATAATCTATTATTCTTGTATGAAACGCTAAATCTGCCTTCACATTACTTTATTGTTTGTTCTGCTCCTATAAGCGATAACATTTTCACACTTTGACTAAAGTTTATAACGGCAAATTAACACTGCATAGTAATTACCTTCATTTGCGCTATTTTTAATCGAGGATAAAATCGGTGTTTTACCTTGTACCGGAACACCCAGATTATTACATAATATTTCTGGTACTTTATTACGTCATACCACTAAACATTTTAACGATTTCCTTATTTAATATTGCTTAAATTGTTAAATTTAGTGTAGTTTATTCGTTGTTGCTGTTTCTGTTGTTCTCAGTGATTTGATTTTATTTCGTTTCACCATGTTTGGTCCCTTTTCTGACAACGTGTGAAATACCCTATGCTGACCACTTGTGATATACACCTTGCTGACCACTTGTGATATACCCTTTTCTAACCACTTGTGATATACCATTTTCTAACCACTTGCGAATACCCTGTGCTGACCACTTGTGGACATACCCTTTGCTCACCCCTTGTGGACATACCCTGTGCTCACCACTTGTGGACATACCCTGCGCTCAACCCTTGTGGATATACCCTGTGCTCACCCCTTGTGTACATACCCTTTGCTGACCACTTGTGGACATACCCTGTGCTCACCACTTGTGGACATACCCTGTGCCCACCACATGTGGACATACCCTGTGCTCACCCCTTGTGGACATACCCTGTGCTCACCCCTTGTGGACATACCCTGTGCTCACCTCTTGTGGACATACCCTGTGCTGACCCCTTGTGAACATACCCTGTGCTCACCACTTGTGGACATACCCTGTGCTCACCATTGTGTACATACCCTGTGCTCACCACTTGTGGACATACCCTGTGCTCACCCCTTGTGATATACCCTTTTCTAACAACTTGTGATATACCCTTTTCTAATCACTTGTGAATACCCTGTGCTCACCCCTTGTGGACATACCCTGTGCTCACCATTTGTGGACATACCCTGAGCTCACCACTTGTGGACATACCCTGCGCTCACCCCTTGTGGACATACCCTTTGCTGACCACTTGTGGACATACCCTTTGCTGACCACTTGTGGACATACCCTGTGCTCACCACTAGTGGACATACCCTGTGCTCACCCCTTGTGAATACCCTGTGCTTACCCCTTGTGTACATACCCTGTGCTCACCCCTTGTGTTAATACCCTGTGCTCACCCCTTGTGTACATACCCTGTGCTCACTACTTGTGGACAAACCCTGTGCTTACCACTTGTGGACATACCCTGTGCTCACCCCTTGTATACATACCCTGTGCTCACCCCTTGTGGACATACCTTGTGCTTACCACTTGTGTACATACCCTGTGCTCACCACTTGTGGACATACCCTGTGCTTACCACTTGTGGACATACCCTGTGCTCACCCCTTGTGTACATACCCTGTGCTCACCCCTTGTGTACATACCCTGTGCTCACCCCTTGTGTACATACCCTTTGCTGACCCCTTGTGTACATACCCTGTGCTCACCACTTGTGGACATACCCTGTGCTCACCACTTGTGGACATACCCTGTGCTCACCCCTTGTGGACATACCCTGTGCTTACCACTTGTGTACATACCCTGTGCTCACCACTTGTGGACATACCCTGTGCTTACCCCTTGTGTACATACCCTGTGCTCACCCCTTGTGTACATACCCTGTGCTCACCCCTTGTGGACATACCCTGTGCTTACCCCTTGTGGACATACCCTGTGCTCACCACTTGTGGACATACCCTGTGCTCACCCCTTGTGTACATACCCTGTGCTCACCCCTTGTGTACATACCGTGTGCTCACCCCTTGTGGACATACCCTGTGCTTACCACTTGTGGACATACCCTGTGCTCACCACTTGTGGACATACCCTGTGCTCACCCCTTGTGTACATACCCTGTGCTCACCACTTGTGGACATACCCTGTGCTCACCACTTGTGTACATACCATGTGCTTACCACTTGTGGACATACCCTGTGCTTACCACTTGTGGACATACCCTGTGCTTACCACTTATGTACATACCCTGTGCTTACCACTTGTGGACATACCCTGTGCTTACCCCTTGTGGACATACCCTGTGCTCACCACTTGTGGACATACCCTGTGCTTACCACTTGTGTACATACCCTGTGCTCACCACTTGTGGACATACCCTGTGCTCACCCCTTGTGTACATACCCTGTGCTCACCCCTTGTGGACATACCCTGTGCTTATCACTTGTGTACATACCCTGTGCTCACCACTTGTGGACATACCAAGTGCTTACCACTTGTGGACATACCCTGTGCTCACCACTTGTAAATACCCCGTGATCACCCCTTGTGTACATACCCTGTGCTCACCCCTTGTGTACATACCCGGTGCTCACCACTTGTGTACATACCCTGTGCTCACCACTTGTGGACATACCCTGTGCTCACCCCTTGTGGACATACCCTGTGCTCACCCCTTGTGGACATACCCTGTGCTAACCACTTGTGGACATACCCTGTGCTCACCCCTTGTGGACATACCCTGTGCTAACCCCTTATGGACATACCCTGTGCTCACCACTTGTGGACATACCCTGTGCTCACCCCTTGTGGACATACCCTGTGCTCACCACTTGTGGACATACCCTGTGCTCACCCCTTGTGTACAGACCCTGTGCTCACCCCTTGTGTACATACCCTTTGCTCACCCCTTGTGTACATACCCTGTGCTCACCATTTGTGGACATACCCTGTGCTCACCCCTTGTGTACATACCCTGTGCTCACCCCTTGTGGACATACCCTGTGCTTACCACTTGTGTACATACCCTGAGCTTACCCCTTGTGTACATACCCTGTGCTCACCACTTGTGGACATACCCTGTGCTCACCCCTTGTGTATATACCCTGTGCTTACCCCTTGTGTATATACCCTGTGCTTACCCCTTGTGTACATACCCTGTGCTCACCCCTTGTGGACATACCCTGTGCTTACCCCTTGTGCACATACCCTGTGCTCACCCCTTTTGTATATACCCTGTGCTTACCCCATGTGTACATACCCTGTGCTCACCCCGTGTGGACATACCCTTTGCTCACCACTTGTGACATACCCTTTGCTCACCACTTGTGACATACCCTTTGCTCACCCCTTGTGTACACACCCTGTGCTCACCACTTGTGACATACCCTTTGCTGACCACTTGTAAGATTGCTTTGTTTTAAATATACCTATTTAAATTGTTTTGAGCATTTAGTAGCTTTTTATCATCAATTTATATGAACCGTGCGTTTAGTAGTCTGTTATGGTCATGTATAAGACTTTCTTTGTGGTGTATATTTCATAGTTTCATTCATTAACTAGTACTTTAAAAGTTGTAGATCTGTATGCATATTGTAATTAGGTGTTGTGTTATAATTTTTATATCTATCGTATCTAGTATGCATGTTTCTTGCCTTTAGTAGCTTGTAAAGTTTATGTTAAACTGTTGTAGTTTGGTCTGTACTTAATGTGTCATGTATACAATGTTCATTGAAAAGTATTAGATCAACAAACTTAGATAGAAACCTAATTTACCTATTATGTCATGAGAGCACCAACAATTAACCCGACAAAATCCTAATTTCTCACAAGAATTATACCATAGGCAAGCTGACATAGATACAGCAAATAACTAATGGGACAACACAGACTACAACTTAACTGGAGGAACTGATATCCACACAAAGCCCAGTAAAATGATTACCAATACCTAATGCTGGACACTGCAGTACAAACTAGAAGATATATTTGTACAGCCTTGGTGTTCCGTATTTTGCAATGGTTCAGTTTTTTTTCTTATCTATATTAGCTAATATAAAGAGATCGACACGCATTCTCTTTGTAACATTCGCTAAGAAACGTCTTAAGTGTCAACATCCGAACTGCCAAACGAAATGGCCACAAAGACTACGCTTGTGCTGATAGTTGCAGTATTTCTGGTAAATACTTGGTAAGTCGTCATTTTCCTTGAAATAGGCTGAAATATCTGCTTACTTAAACCAAGTTATTTATAAATTGGAAGTGATGTGAAGTTCTTTTAATAAAAAACATTTGTCAAAACCTAATTAAAAGCTTAACTGTTTTGTATTTAATAGCCTGCTTAATCAAACGGACTTAGCCATATTGTGCATCAAACTCAAAGTAAAATATCAACAATGTTCAAATGAAACAAAACCTAAAACAAAATACTAAAAACAGCCAACACAAGAAAAACAATGTGATGCATATAGTACTAACCCGTGAAATGATCACATAATTATATAACGACAGTTATTTAACTCTAAATATAAAATTAAAATGACATTTCTTGTGAAATATCTCCCGCAAAATAGTGCGTTGTTTATATACCTGAAAGGTCTCGTCCAGTTCGTTATCTTTCATACTGTACTCAATATTTACTAGATATTTTAACCGCCACAGATCCAATGATTAAAAATAAATAGAATGAACAGAATATTCATTTCAACAACATAAAATACATAAAAATACATAAAATACACAATCAAACAAATAACATCAGGTGAAAGAAATCGTCTTAACCACTAGTACCTTTATTTTCATTGCACTGACACAATAATGGTCATTATAGCGACGTCAAGCTATTATTGGTGAAGAAAGAACCCAGACACATGTCAGGAATAAAAACACCTGCGAACCCAGGCCAGTTGGAGTACCTCGTCAGATAAAAGTTCTTGAACCCACGCGATACTGGTCTTCGATTTTAAGCAGCTACACATAGGCGACTCTGACGCAGGACGAAGGTATTCACAGTCATGTTTGAAATGGTACAACTGTGACGATACGTTATAGATGTGTATGTAAAATAGAGCAAATCCGAAAATGCCCGCCTTTGAACGGTCTAACTTCGCAGTTCATGCAGGGTTTCCCAAGGGAAAGTAGAAAAAAGAAAACCAGATCTATGTGAAAAGCATGATGACGTTTCCTTTGAGCTATATTATGGCGTCAATGTAAAGTCCACATTGTATTTGTGTAACATAGGGAGAAAAATGTGCAGCCAGTACGGGACTCGAACCCGGAACACCTCGCTAACAGGGCGAATGCTCTACCGACTGAGCTAACCGGACCGCTTACACATTCTCTCCCTATCACCCGGCTATATACACCCAGGGCAACTTGAAATTCGTCCTCGAATTTCCACAGACCGTATGCTCTACAAACAATTCATAAGCAACTCAAACACTTGAGTACCGTAACGACCGCGGGTCATTAACGTTGGACGCCAATGTAACATAGGGAGAAAATGTGCAGCCAGTCCGGGACTCGAACCCGGGACACTTTGCTAACAGGGCGATTGCTCTACCAACTGAGCTAACCGGACCGCTTACACATTTTCTACCTATCACCCGGCTACATACACCCCGGGCAACTTGAAATTCGTCCTCGAATTTCTACAGACTAAATGCTCAACATAGATCTCACAAGCACTTCTCAAGCACTTGTACGTAACGACCGCGGGTCATTTACGTTGGGCGCCAATGTAACATAGGGAGAAAAATGTGCAGCCAGTTCGGGACTCGAATCCAGGACCCTTCGCTAACAGGTCGAATGCTCTACCGACTGAGCTAACCGGAACCGGATCGCTTACACATACTCTCCCTATCACCTGGCTACATATGTGTGACGGGATAAGTGTTTTTAGATAAGAACAACTACACATAATTATTGGTTATAAAAGAAATATAAATATCTAACCAAGGACAAAATGATCAGAAAAGAAATATAAATTGTTGCAGCATCATGTATACGTGCAACTGGAATGAAAGTTCCAAATCCAAAAGTATGTCAACGGAAATACACGTAACAATTCTGAAATGATACATGACTACATAGATTACATGCACGGGAAGAACTATCATGACCGCCAAAATGCACAGAGAACATTGTTATAATCATGAATAAGAAAACAATCCTACAAGAATTGAAACATACATTGAAATTTGAAAAGACACTTTACACAGGTATTCACATGTCAATCAAATGTAAAATTTACAACAAAACTGTGACGAGACATTTTATACAATTAATTAACCAAACCTACCATTTACGCCTTGGAACGACAGGGGTGTTTCAATCGGTTAAACAGAGCTGTAACCTAGTTTGTATTAAGTGACAACATAGATTATACGCACGGAGAGAATGTTTGTGACCATCGCACTGCACAGTTGTTGTTATCATAAATAAGAAAATATTAAAAGGTCGTATGAGTAATTAAACATATATTTAAATTTGAAAAAAAAAACATTTAGTGGAAGACCATTTAAGTGCTTAACCAATTACCTCTGAAAACTTGATTGTATATGATTATGATGCAGTTTAAAAGATTGTCCAGCATTCAACAATGTTTTGAACGTTTATAGCGCAACGACAGTGTATGAGTACAATTCATAGAATGTTATTCACACTAACTCAGCAAATAATATGCCTCATCTCCTACCTCGAATTTCCTTGGCAGCATTTAACTCATCTTACCACGCCCAATGTTCTATGTTGCTAGCACTGGGAAAATAACCCGGGGGTGGGGAGGTGGTTGTTAGCCAGTTTACAACCACCATTTATCAGTTCAACATCGATATGATAATATGATAATCATAGTTACATTTTTCACAAATAAGCTTAGGGTTCATACATTTTATGTAACTAATCTTACTCTGGGAGTGGTTAACATGTAACAATACACCACTATCAAGATCAATATCAGTTAACTTTGTTTTAAATTCTTGCATTTTTTACGAATGAAGTAATGTAAGGTTAATACACTAATTGTTGCAAGTTATGAACGTGTTTAATTATCCATCACGATATGTGTTTATAACCCCAAGGATGTCTATGTTCACGTATTATTTCCTTTTTGTTCATTCTTATATAGAATGTTGAGCTTTCATATGTAAAAAAATATGTTCAAGTTGTTCGAATTGTCTGTTGCCTGCTCTGGTGACATTGCGTTGGGCCTGATAAACTAGTAAAAATATGTTCCATTTCAAAGTCACCGTAATTACTTTATTCCATTTACAAATGTGTATCGTTTTGACCGTTGTTCTGCAGAGCGGCGCCGCTGATGGTAATGCATTTTATGGGAACGATAGTGTATCAATAACAGAAACTTCGTAGTTGTTCTGTAAGACATTTTTCGGAAATAAGAACCAGTGAATTCCGTTTTTAACGCTGTAGCTTGTAACAATAAAGTCTCGCTTGCAATTAAATAAAAAGTAGAAGGCATTAATAGAAATTCGCAGCCGTTTTGTGAGATCTTGTTTAACACATGAAATCGAGAATGTCGAAAGTTAATAATGCATATTGTAATTGCAGATGTAGCAAAAAACAACGAAGAAAGTAAACTAGCAGACAGTCTAGATCCCATCAGAGTTACAGATTGTTACTCTCAAATATTAATGTAATGAATCGACAGTGTCAGCATAGAGTGTTTAGTTCCTAGAATAGTCATATTCTTGTTTAAATGCATGCATTCTGTGGCGCCTTGGATGTCTCACATGCTCTTTCTTATAAATCTTTGTAAGTGCTGAAGTCGTCTTATCACCTTCTGTCTTTTGTTAGCTCTGCTGAGCTCACTCTCGAGGTAAATAATCAGTACAAAGACTGCTTCAGTTCAATATCAATCTTGTTATTGATGCTATAAATTCAAACCCGTTTCAATAAATATTTAAATTTAATTTAATGGATTACCAGGTACCCCACAATTTATTGTTTCCTTATTGTTGCAATGTCTTTCTTTTGAAGTTTGTTGGCCTTGATATTTAAATTCAAATTATACATGCATGTCACTTTTGGATCAAATATATTTTCATTCAACATCTTAATAAACTATTGTTACCTGAACCGATCTCGCAATATGTTGTTTACTGATGTCCTACACTTGTCTGAAAAATGAACCATAACATCATAAGCGACATTACAAACATGCATTTCCTATCTGAGCCACACTGCACAGTTTGCTATTTTTAAATCAACTGACCACTTATGTTTTAGCTCATCCACGTCATCCGCTGTAACGTCGATGTCCATTATTAGCAAAAATCCAAATCGTTCATATCTATAGATTTGAAAAGAATTTTAAAGCATTTTAATTGTTTGATAACGAGTTGTACAGCCCCAAAATTGAGATACTGTTGAAAATTATCAAAGCTTTTACTAAAGTAGCTTTTCTGCAGAAATTAGACACACAAAAAACAAACAAACAGAGGTCAGCTATTGTTGCATATATTAGAGATGGGCAAATAGCCGGATACCACGTATAATCTGGCGACCTCGTTATTTAGGTACTGAGGGGGGCACCCAGTACAAAAGCCCCATGTTCTAGCTCAACGTCAGTCTAAATATATATTTTTTACCATTAAATACATGTTGTATCGTTTAATCCATTGATAAACAATTGTGGCATGGTTTTATATCATCAGATCATTTCTAATCTCATATCATCTACCAAGTTGACATTTGCTACCTCTCAACCATACAAGTTGCTCCTCATGTTTCAGTTCAATGTCAATATAATAATACTGTACAGATAGAAAGGTCCGTATCAATTAAGCTGCTAACGTTTCCACCATCTACTTAGCTGTATTTTGGTACCTCTGGAAAAATTAAGCTGTATGTAGTAGGCAAATACACAGCTTCTATTATCCAGTTCAACATCCATATGATACTTTAAAGGCTATTAATTAGTACAACGCCATCATGTTCCAATTTTACATCAAGTAACCAATTCGTTTCGGTGTGTCATTAATAGAGAAATGTAAGGGGCTTACCATATACCACACTAATCGGTGCAGCAATGAATTGCATGTCTTACTGTGTCCAAACACCTAAATACTACCATTAAGATTTCTAGGCACCTGCCACGCGCCTTTTGCTAGTGTTATGGTCTTCACATAGGATGTGGTTAACCAGTACAAGTCAAGCATGGTTACAGTTCAGCATAAATATAATGATATTTACAAATCATTAAGAATCTTTAACCTTTGTAGTGGCTTAAAGATTTTTGTCATTTACCATGTTGTGTTTTTCTAGCTCAGCGAAGACCTTCACTCTTGAGGTAATTAACCAGTATAAAGACGCGTTGTTCCAGTTCAACATCAATCTTCCCATCTATTCAGGTCACGAGAGCCTGATTACCTACATGGAAGACGCTGTCTCGAAAAATCAAGGCATGAACAGGTGAAGTTTGGGTATAATAGATTCGTTTAAGCTATTATTTACTGAAAATGGGGACTTTATATGTAGTGTTAATTATACAAAAGCATAGTCGTATTTAATTTAATAATTTCATTTTAGTTTTGTTTCGTGTAAGCTTCCACTCTCATTTGCATTTTAACTACATCTTATGTTTGTATTGCAATTGATTCGATCATATTTAAAATATTCCATGCCCTGTATACTTTTAATTTATATTCATTATCATAATCATGTTCTCTATCTTCTTAAGAAATACGGCGTCTTGTTATATTGCTGTAATGGGGAGAAAATGTGTGTTTTAGTCTAGGACATAAACACGTATACTGCTCTATTAGGTGAACATAACTCTTATAAATTAGTTACTTATACATAATTGATATATGTATTTATTGATTGGAAATAAGTAAAAAATAACCAAACGATTTTTACATTGGTGATTGCATTATTATATTTCATTTGTATAGAGTTGTACTTTACATCTGCAATTGTTCAATTTCCTGAAAATGCGTGGAAATTTAATTGCACTTAACAAAATTCATTTTTAAGCTTTTTTGTGTTTTAACTTGCAGTTTTACTGTAAAGTTTTCACGTCCGTTCGGATACTTTATCACAAGTGTGAACGGTGTAGAGGCTAACTATAACGTCGATCAATGTTACTGGTCACTGATGGATGGGATGACAAACGGATTTCTTCCAGTTGGTGAGTATATCCCCTGTCTTTTATAATGTTTAATAAAATACATGAAAAGTTTGATCAACAGAAGTAGTAGTAGTAGTAGTAGTAGTAGTAGTAGTAGTAGTAGTAGTAGTAGTAGTAGTAGTAGTAGTAGTAGTTGAAGTAGTAGTAGTAGTAGTAGTAGTAGTAGTAGTAGTAGTAGTAGTAGTAGTAGTAGTAGTAGTAGCAATAGTTGTAGTAGTAGTAGTAGTAGTAGTAGTAGTAGTAGTAGTAGTAGTAGTAGTAGTAGTAATTGTTGTTGTTGTTGTTGTTGTTGTAGTAGAAGTAGTAGTAGTAGTAGAAGTAGTCTATCAATTGTTTATACATAAAGAAGTGAAGTATATAAAATAAAAAAATATAGATGATATTAAATAAAATCTAGATTTTGTATAATCTTAAAAATCATCATAACTGCTCCTCAACTTAATCAGTGTTGTCAAATGTAAGCAAGTAACCATGCGCTGTTTCTAACTGGTCGGATCCATGGAAAAATGTTGATGTTGATGGTGGTACTGGTGCTGTCTGGGCTTGCCGGAGATTGGTCAAGTATTTAAATATAAAAACAGAATGTTATATACACAATTCTTATCCTTACTAAATATAGCTACCTTTTACAAAACGTTGTCATTTTTCTCTAGGTGTCAGCACATACACCCCGAAGATTGGCGACCACATCCAAATTAAATTGACATGCTCGGGATCACATAAATAACCAGAGAAAACAAAAATCATATATTTGTCAAATTATAAACATAAGTATGATTTTATCTTAATTAAATGCAAGAGAAAAATCTTTTTACAGTCATCATTTACTACAACGTATACGAACTCTTCTTAAACGCTTATATTAAAATACTGGTATTGTTACGTTGTGGTTGTTGTTGTGTTATGAGTGTGTTATTTCATGTACAGAAATAATGCGTGTGAAGGAATGACGTTGTTTTGCTATCCTTATTTCTTTTTATTAATGATTAAAAAAGAACTCTAAAGGGGTTTATGTACGTCCGAAATATCTACATTATGAAAACAAATCAAAATTATATTATCCTCCTACATGTCGTAATAAACCATTATATAATTTACACACATAACAATTTTTACGCCTACTGATCAAAGCATATTCTGAGATGATCGTCTTGCAGGAACTGCAAGATAAGTTAAGAGATATTACTTTTATTAATTCCAGGCCTTTGTGAAATTTGGCAATTAAGTCAAACACTTTAATTATCACATAATAAAAGGGATTGTTTTGAAACATATTACATGTATCACGAGACAAAGTGTTCAAAATTGTTGTAAGTGTTGTGAGTAGTGTCGCTTTTGTCCGATGTAATGTACATTTCGTACATTTTCTTATAGCTGATATTTATATGTAACGACCTGTTCGATGTAATGTAGTAAACTTCATCATATAAATAAAAGTTCAGTTTTAGAATCCTTAATTATATATGTTATCATATATAGTCCGTGCTGTTGCGGTCATTAAAACTAAGACAACGTTTAAAATGTTTCCTATTCCGGCTGTGTTTTTTTTTATTTTACTTCCTATAAAAGAAGAAAAACAAAGGGTTTAGTTGATGTACGGCTGTGAAAAAAAAATATTTTTGAAAGCCGTACTCCTTTCATGCTTGCCGCATTAGATCTTTAAATACAATAAAATTCCTAAAAGGGCAAAACCAATTAAATTATAGGCAACATTTTGAGATTGTGTAGCACCTTTTGTAAGAATTATAATTTCAGCATAATAACCAGTTTAAATGCAAGAAGCAAAAAAAACTTGATTTAATTACATGAACTAATAGGGACATTGTGTGTAAGAAAGAATAGTCAATAAACTTGTCATATATTTTAATTTAGCTATTTATTTAGATTTATTGGAAAGTGCAAGTACGTTTTAGCTACTTAAAAACTTTGGGTCCAGTGGATAACGGTGGGATTAAAACGAGTGATTTAAGTTCATAAGTAAATTCAGTTTTTATTCCATAGTTGGGCAATCTTACATCTACAAAGATCAAATATTAATATTTAAGCAAAATTAATTTTTAAGGAACTTTAATTCTAAATTCAAAGTAAACAAAACTAAATAGCATTTGTGCTGTTTTAAGAGTTATGGTCTTGCCTTTTTCATAAAGATTTTGAAAAGATCTGTTTGAAATTCAAACTTATGTCTATAAGGATTTAAAGTGTTTTATATGGGGGCATATTACTTTAGACACTTGTTCTTCGTAAAGTTCATGTGTTAACTACAAGAACATATAACATAAGATGAACATTCCTTAAATCTTTCATTCTTACTGGCATTCTCAAGAAAATAATGAATATAATATATTTCGTAAAAAATATTCACAGAATCAATACTATTCATTTTATATAGTTTAGGATGCTTATCATAAAATGGACTTATACAAGGAAAAGTAACATGTTTTGTTTGAAAATTGTCAAACAAATAATAGGTATTTATTGTTCGTAGTTTAGTTAAAAGTTAAATATCCTTACTTAATATGTATCAACTAAAAGAAATAATACTTTATCAAAATAGTATTAATAGTTTTATAAGAAAATAAATGTGAAGCAGGAAGCCTCTTAATAAATAATAACTATAAAATTTTATGAAGTTCCGAACATCTACACGCCGAAAAAGATGTTATTGTAATAGCTGAGATCCTTTAAAATGTATTAAAATAAAATAGTGCACTAGTTTTAATAACGACTCAATATTTATATGTCATACCTGCACGTGGTGTGAATTATATTTTATTTATCCGGCAACATTGTCTTTTTATAGACAAATAAAAAACAATCCTAATAAATTGGTTCTTCAAATAATTTTATTTGTTGTAATTAGAATTTAACTCTTCAAAATCAATACCGATGACAACGTTTGGGGCTGTGTTTCTTTCATAACTCATTCTTTTGTCCAAATTTGAAAACTACCCTAATGATTAGTAAATGATATGAAATGCATGTTTGTAATAAGTGGGATGTGTGCTTCACTTTTCACATAGCTAGAAGACATCAGTAACCAGTATTTGCTGGATCTGTTCAGGTAACAATAATGTACTTGGATGTTTGATAAAAAAATGGTCTAAATCTTCGGATACTATTTTAATTGTAAACCACGATAATTAAGTATAGGTAGGATTTACCGTAGAAAGTTTTGCCTACGCGTTAAAACTCTCACAAAAAATGGGTACATAATAAGATTTTAATATTTTTGCTCTTATTTTGTATGTCTCTATATTATTTATGTTGAAGGAAGACAAATGATAATGAGTGTATCTCTCCAGACTCGGACTGGAATCAAAGAGGTTACACAGATTACTGCAACTTGTCATATAAAGCCAATACCCGTAAAGCGGTTACCATGTTATCATGTATATATCTTTATTTCCTCCATAATTGGAGAGCATATACATATAAACGAACTGAGCATGAACTGAATAACATCAATTATAGAAATACAAAAGAATAACACAGTTGAATTACAATACAAAGAGAATTAATAAATTACACATGCATTTCAGCAGACAGGGAAAAAATGAATATATCAATGCATATGTATATTTAAAAACCATGTCCGAAATAAAACAGTCACTGTAACCTGTAACCTGGATCTTGCTATTTTATAGTAAGACTCAGCTGTAACAGAGAACTCAGCTGTAACGGTGAATGTTTAAACAGCGCAAAGATCAAGTTAGCACAACAATATTTAGCTAGCTGCACACATGGGCGAATGTTTCTTATCGAAACAAAATATAAGACTTTATCGCCATGTGCTTTTATAACTCTACTGAATACTTATCAAAATGCACTATCAAAATACAAATATAGAAGTAAACGTTAGAGATACTGCCAGGATCGTATTTTAACGACATATAATGAATTTATTATATGAAAGATAAATACGCGGTAGTCAGATGTTCCATCTGACCGAGCATAGCAAAAGCAAAAAAAAAGAATACATTCATAAGGCAGAGCAGCACATGGTACATATTGTTATATACTGACTATAAAGGATATCATAAAACATTGTTAACTATCTGGTGACAATACATTATACTTTTACACCATTGTGTACAGTTTAATGCCGACAGTAAGCAAGCCACATACGATGTACATGCCTGTACGCCAACTGCATGAACACATCATATCTGTCCTTTACAATATTTACAAGAAGTGGACATTTGATGCCTAAAAGTGTGTTGACATACACCTGTCTCTCCATCGCATCTATGCACTGTCGGGCATATAATCCAAAAGCGCCAGCTACAGCCACAAGGAAACTATTGCGCTCAGGCGCACTATTCTCACACTCATAAAGAATATGATCCGTGAAGCACGTGACACATCGCTGGTGACAGCGAAGGCAAATCTCATGATTTCTCGCAGTGTACGCTATAAGTTTAATAGCCGATTTACATTGGATCAAGAGTCGAGGGTATTGAAGTGAAAATAGCCACACCTCACTGACTTCATAACAATTATGCAGTTGACGGAATCTCGAGAAATCATCGGATGACAACCGCTGTGACCAGGTAAGTCTCAATGCCTCTACACTGCAGTGTTTATTATTCTTTTCCATTCGCTTTTACTTGGAAAAACCAATGAATGCAGATAATTGTCCAAGTAAGTTTCGAGGCCATACAAGGACAAAACATTATATATGTCATTGGCATACCCATGTAACTGTGGGTTAAGTTTAAAGCTGTACAACCGAAATAAAAACATTTCTTTCACACCACATGGTCTGTTGAGACGACACAGCTGACCAAGAAAGGTAAGTTTTCTTTTATCTATCTCAGCCTTTAACGGTTAGCAGTCCAAAAGTATTTCACAGCCATAAAGCGCTTTTGGAAGGACAATACTGTAATATATCTGTCTTACCGTAAGTGGGTTAAGAACACAAATAAAGTCGACTAAACTGAAAAATGTACGCCTTATTTTAGAAGAAAATGTGTCGATTTTCCTAGATTGCTTTTTGAAGGTATAACAGTCAACGCCCAGGTGTATGTAATGATCTACTTCAATAATACGACTCGAACCTAGAACCCAGTGTCTTGAGGCCTTTTCAAAGGAACGTCTAGTTTCATTGTACACCAATATTGCGCTTTTTAATGGGTTATATTGAAAACGCCACTTACATGAATAGTTAAAGCAGATATCAATCATACTTTGGAGACCACATGGCGGAGAGTGAAAAAAGCAACATGTCGTCAGCTTCTGTTGGTGCACAGAAGAACTTACTGCCTATACGCAGACCTGTGCCGCATTTGACTAATTCATCAATGAGGTCATTTATGTAGCATAAATATAAAAATGGTGACCATCGTCCTCCTTGACGGGTCCCATGCTTAATAGGGAAGCTCCTTGACACTTAAACCCCTTATACAACACGCAGCTGTACATGTCTGCATGCATACTGGCAACAGACAGCCAGAGTTGATGAGAAATGCCTAGTTCGTGTAATTTGAACAGCAGCCCATCATGCCATACCCTGTCAAAGGCTTGATTACAATCCAAATATGAGGCAAACAATTTACTTTTATTATCTCTGCAATAGTCCACAGCTTCTTGAACAAGAAAACCTGTCATTGTACATCCCATGCCAACTTGAAACCCACCTTGGAGTGAATGAATCTTAACAGTACTGCCTCATATAGTTTCAAAAGCGACGAGGACAGTGTGATCGCTCTATAACTTGTAGGGTCATCCTTACGTTTATCACCACCTTTATATAATGTTACAATAGCACCATGTTTAAGGTTCAAAGGTACGTAACATTCCGACCACATAAGATTAAGAAAAAACCAAATTATTTTCCACCTGGTTTCCCCGCCACAGAGAATATGTTCATTATATATTCCATCTGGTCCACATATCTTTCCAGATTTTAACCCCTTTATGCATACAAGTAACTAATCAAATTCAATATCACTGTTGAATATTGAATACTTAATGTTTGAGCGAAGTTCTTGAATTTTCGATGTAACTTTATTTAAAAAAGAACTTCATCGTAATCTTCGTGGTTTAAATCACCGTATAGTTCGGAAAAATAATCCCCCCATGCTTCTGTAATTTCTTTAGGATCTCTAAGAACACTACCTTTAAACTTAATTTCGCTTCAACAACAAACCCTCTTTCGATTTCTACTTGCATTGAATAACTTCCAGAAAAGAGGACTGTCTAATTCCGCTGCTTTGTCAATGTCATCATTAAGTTTATTTATGTAGTTATTCGCAACACTGCGATGATAATGACGAAATATCCGTTTTGCATTCTTATAACTCAGATAGCTGCCATGCATATCCCTTCGGGGCCTACCATCACATAACCACCTACCACGTGCAATTCTCATACTCTTATGCAACTCCTTTAGAGTAACATTCCAGTATGGTTTAAGGAATGGGCGGTAACGGCCTGAAGGTAAGACATTGCCAGTAGCTGTTTTAACACAGTTAACAATAGACATATATAGGTCATCAATCAGTAAATGACTAATATTGTTTGGGTCAACGCTGATACCACTTAACAGTGTAGTTACTTCTTCCTTATAACGGGATTTCTGCACATCATCAATTTTTGACCATTTTATTGGTCTAAACATTTTGCAGTTACTATCTACAGGACGCATGGGTATTGACAGTGTTGCTAGAATTGGGCGATGACTCGATACGTTTATACAATCATCATAGACAATTGTACACCGCTCAACCATATCTGTCAACTCTATCGGTATGATCACGTGGTCTATTAATGAGTGGTATTCACCGCTATATGATACGAAGCTCGACGTGGCGCCCGTGCATAAGGGCAGTGTATCGACAGCTAGTAACTGGTTTGCTTGTAAAAGTGAGTTGAATGCGTTACTTCTGTTATCGTTAGGTTTAATAAAAAACCCAGATTGCAAATGTGTATTGAAATCAAAATAATGCGCCTCATATTCGAGTTGATACTTATCACATCTTGCAAATTGTCTAAGTGTTCTTTGTATTTAACTAAAGGATACTTAGAGCATGGGCTATACAACTGTATTATGTAAATAAAATCATTCTTGGACATTTGCATCTGTATGCCTATGATGTTTTTATAATCAATATCTAAATATGATATTCTATCATTCAGATCCCTTTTCCACAACAACGCTACCCCACCTCTACTGTTGTGTTGCTTTAAGTATCCGTTTTCTATTTCCCCATATTGTTGTACGACGGATGAACACTGTCCAGAAAACCAATATTATAAGCACTGAGCCAATGCTCAGAGACGCCACATATATCAATATTTTCCTTTTGCAACATTTTACTCAAATAAAATGCGCTGGACATCAAACCAGTGCAGTTCCAAGTACATATATTAACTGTTACCATCACAATAAATTTTAACAATAATACATGAAGCATAATTGAATGCATCATTTGTATATTAGTAAGTTCCCACTATAAACAATACACGCGCACTCACTCTGCCTAGTCAAAATTGTGATGGCGTCTGTATGGGCCTTTTTGATCTTTATGCTGATCAGTGTGACCCCTATGACCTCTAGGCCGCTTATTTATCCACGGATGACATGTCACATCAACTTGCCAGATTTATGTCTCTATATTATTTATGTTCAAGGAAGACAAATGATAATGAGTGTATCTCTCCAGACTCGGACTGGAATCAAAGAGGTTACACAGATTACTGCAACTTGTCATATAAAGCCAATACCCGTAAAGCGGTTACCATGTTATCATGAAAAAGACTATTTCTTTATAGACAGTTAACCTTTCAATTTAAATCAATGGGGCATCCAAATGAACCACAACAGTCAGGTATGCAGATAGGAAGTTTTTTTTGCAGTTTTTGAAAAAATATTAATTATTATTCAATGATTTCGAATCTTTATTCTGGTTCAGTGTTGCTTTCATAGTGCCATTTTGTTATACATATTCTTAATTTTTGCTTTCCGTAAAACTGTTTTAATACATCATAAGGCAGAATTATGTTGAAAATTGTTTATATCTCCATATATTATGCAACATAATTTGACAGTCAACAAACATCAACATAACACAAGACTCTAATTCACTTTTCATATCTAATGGGTGGCAAAATTTTACTAAGATTGAATTACATGTTCAACACATTTAAAAAAACAAATTAATGACACATTCATCGAGTAGATTCTATTTATTTCGAATAGTATAATAAGATTGAAACATGTGCTATTGTTATAGGTATAGTTATTAAGATTTCATGAGAAGATCAAATTATTAAAAAAAATCATTTGGCTTTTGTTATCCATTAAAAAGACACGTTTATGTCAAAATCATTGTCTGCATATGTAGATTTTATTATATTCTATATAAAACAGGGAATTAAGCAGATTGTAAATAAAGTAAAGATAATTGTTAGCTTTTATTCATGGACCCAACTAAATATAAAATTGTGTTTGAGGTAGGCCTTGGTTTTATATGAGTACCTATCCAATAGCTCTTAGTTGATTCAGTTCAGTTGATGAATAACTCTACTGAAACTAAAACAACAACATTTGTTGTTAAAAATTGACATGTTGTTTTAATTTGTACTTCATACATATGTATAGTTTTGACTAGTTTACAAGGTCATATTAATCACAACTTTGACATGTTTATATTGTCATAACAGCCTAAAACTATAAAAAAAAACGTTTTGTCAATAGAAATAACTTGGATTACAGCATTGAACCTACATAAACAATATAGATAATAGAGTTTCTACATTAACTTAATTTATAATTGCTAAAATATGTAAACCTGGAGTCCCATTATATGAATTAGTTAAAACTATATATCATGTGTAGGTAATAAGCTGTGTCAGTACTGCAGGATATATATAACAAGAGGGCCATAAGGGCCATTAATCGCTTACCTGATGACACAGGCTTTAAGTAGGCTCAAATCTGGCATCAAATATTTAAGAGTTATTTACCTTAAAAATCTTTGGTAAAGAGTGGACCATTAGTGTGGCCAGTGAGTTGATAACTTTTTTCTATAATTTTACCAAGTAACGTACTGAATCCACATGACCCACTTCAAAACATAAGTAAGATTTCATACTGACAAACATTCTGACCAAGCTTGGTGAAGATTGGACCATCAATGTAGCCTGTAAGTGTTTTTCTAAAATGTAGCCTAGTGACCTACATTTTGACCCCACGTGACCCAATAATATACTAATCCAAGATTTCATGCAGACAAAGAATCTGATCAAGTTTGGTGAAGATTGGGCTATGAATGTGGCCTCTAGTGTGTTCACATGCTTTTTATAGGTTTTAACCTAGTGACCTCTTTTTTGACCCCACGTGACCCAATAACAAACTCGTCTAAGATGTTATGCAGACAAATATTCTGACCAAGTTTGGTGAAGATTGGGCTATAAATGTGGTATCAAGAGTGTTCACAAGCTATTTTCTAATATTTGACCTAGTGACCTACTTTTTGACCCCAGGTGACCCAATAATAAAATCATCCAAGATTTTATGAAGGCAAACATTCTGATCAAGTTTTGTGAAAATTGGGCCTAAAATGTGGTCTCTAGTGTGTTCACAAGCTTTTTTCTAAAATTTGACCTAGTGACCTATTGTTTGATCCCACGTGACCCAATAATGAACGTTGTGCTCAGTTGAGCTAAAAATAAAACAAACAGCAAGAGGTCCACACCTTCATTGTTGTTAGCTGCTTTATATGACCTATATCTCAAAATGTTTGTTGTTTACGTTATGTTTACTGCCAATTCATGGAAAACCAAAAAAGGGCTATGAACACACATACAAAGACGATATTAACTTTCATTGTTGTTAGCTGCTTTATATGACCTATATCTCAAAAGTTCGTTTACACGCGTTAACGTTATGTTTACTGCCAATTCATGGAAAACTAAAAGAGTGTTATGAACACACATACAAAGACGATATTAACCTTCAATCCATTTTGAAGTTGCTTCATTTTCCGTGACCGTTTTACTTTTCTTTGTCATTGTTGTCTGCTTCATCTGTACACTTCTACACTATCGTCCCATAAAAACTGCATTCCATAAGGGACAGAGCAGAACCAGTGATTAGAAGGGGTATTCAACTGACTTTGCATCATCTACTAGGCCCAGCTATAAGCAAGCGTTCGTATAACAATGGCGCCCTCGGGAGTTTCAGATTCAGATCACAGGGGCGTAAGAGGTAGTAATTAATTCTTATCTTAGTTCTTTTATCGAAAGCGGTAGAATGTGTAGCATTTATTTTAGACCTAACTTAACTTAAAATGCAAAATTATGTAGAAAGTATTTATTTCTAAAATCGAATGTTTATGACTCTGATGTAACGTTTGTCTCGATGAGTAATCTATATTTTAGAAGCGGTGTTCATTTGCAGCTGAAAACTTGCCTTTTTTCCAATGTCCATTGTGTTGAACATTTGATTTACTACGGAAAAGGTTTGACCAATGTTTGCACACCTGTTACAAGGTAAAAGTTACAAATCTCAAACAGCGATTCTGAGCGCTTTGACTCAAATTAAGACCGTTCTTTTCTATTTCTGTTCACAATCCTTGCAAATAAATTTGTATGACTTTACCACATGATCTACATATGGGACTGCATTTGTAAATGCTTTCTATTTTTACTAAATATCTTTACTGGCTGCAAGGTCAATAAAATCTGCGTTATGCAAGATGGCTACACGTCGTGTTTTATACCCACACGTGTCCTAAACGGCAATTGAACATTACTCAGGACGATTATATCTTTTTGCGAACCTTGGGTTTGATAAAATTCAAGGGAAATAGTGTAAAATGCTTAAGTGTGGTTTGCCCTTGAGGTGAAAATTTGCATAGACTGAGCCGCTTCTGATTGGCATATGGAAAACAGTTGATTTGTTAAGTTGTTTTATTAGAAAACAGCATCTGCAGCTGATGTTGGCGTGCACAACTGTCAGTTATGGCATTTTATTTCTATTGATTTTCTTTCATTTCAACAGCATGACAAAGCCAGGCTGTCATTAGCATCTCTTATCAGCAAGTGTTGATAATTAACGTTTTACATGAATGTCAAATCTCACTATTCTTGGGAGAATACATGTTATTTACACTTTTAAACGTGATTCATTTACGAAAGTAGGAATATTTGTACAGGGAGTTGATGCATGAAATTGCATGTTTAATGCTGTAGTGATAAAGTGTCTAATCCACGCACTCTTTGAGACAATATGTAAACTTCCTGATACGATTTACTACAGTTTGTTGTTGCTGTTTTTTGTATGGACTCTGAACTTAGATGAAAAGGGACATTGTAATTTAGAGAAAACATTACAACTTGTTTTAGCAGTACATGTTAAACTCTGTATTTTATTGTATTCAGTCATTAACGAAGCTTTATTACAAAATATAGTTTTTGCTACAACTATCAGTTCAGATTTAACATAACTTTGGCTGTTGTTCTTAAAAGTATTCAGACAATTAAGTAAATAGATAAGGTAGATAAGGTTGCAACGTTGCTGTGTTTTTCCAGTTGAATAACGGTCTCCCTCAATTTTCAACCTTTTAATTTAAACCTTTTTGCATAATTATCTCCACACACATATGAGTGTATAGAATCACATCAAGGTATATAAAATTGCAGTCACTTGTTTATGAAGTAAGAAGTGCTATACAATTTGGTTCCAGATCTTCTTAGATTCATGAGTAGCTTTCTAAATCAAACACATCCCTATGAAGTGTACAGCATGTACAGCCTCTCGGGAAAAAGTTTGCGCTACAATAATTATCGATGATGATGACGATGATGATGATGATGATGATGATGATGATAATAATTATAATAATAAGAATAATAATAATATTATAATGATGATGATGATGATGATGATGAGAAGAGCGGGTGTTCCCAGCAGCCTTCGCGCCACCTGGCAGCCTATCCTCAATAGCCTTCCACTAACGAATCTGTCCCTGTCCTGTGACTTTAGTAGTAACGATTAAAAATCGTTAGTTTCCTTTCTGTGAGCTGCAGTTACAGCTAGCATTAACGATAGTTTTCTTTTTCTTCGTCGCCGTCATTTGGCACGCAGAGTGAAACTTCTCCACATAAAGGAAAATAGAGTTTGACCATCATATCCATCGTATATTGGAATTTGATCATCATATTTTCGAGTGTTAGCATCACATTTTAAAATGTGAACTTTAAACAACGGAATATGCTACTATATCATGGATTTTAACCATCATATAATTGCATTTTTGACCATCATAAATTGCAATTTAACAATAATTTTATGTACTTTGAGCACCATACATGTATTGTGCAATTTTACCATCACAAAATGCAGCTTGGCCATCATTCTATGCAACTTACATTTAATGGACTTTGATCATCACATAATGCATTTTTGACCATCATAAATTACACTTTGATAAATCATTATACTGGTTCTTTTTTAAAGTAGAACCAGATCTGTCAGCTCACGTTAAAAAAGTGAATTATTAGCTATCAATAGCAAAATTGCTATATACACTTAAACACAAATAATTGAAAAATAGAACAGTAGCATATACATGTATATGATTATAAATTTAAATTAATACATACATGTCAATCTGGCACGAAAATGTTTCAATCAGTTTTCTATTTGCATAATCCAGGCTAATGCAATGAAAAGGAATATTGTCTTTTCGGACGATGTTTTAGACAAGACTTTTATAAATAAACGTTACAGAAAGGTAAGGCACGAAAAAATGATTCACAGTAATTGGGACATGGTAGACGTTGACTGACGTGATTACTTATCTAATAAGACCAGTAATTGGCATTTGATTTCAAAAGGTAAAATACGAAATAATCCTGAGTTGTTTATGCGGGCATATAAATTCATCGAATTTGAATGTTTTATTTTTATGAGTGCTAGAATCCTTTTCTGGAGACCAAGTCATTACTTTTCAGAATGCTAGGCATTTAAATTCGTGCAATGCGGCGCTCAGGTTTATTACCCTATTTATATAAATACATGAAGCAATTTTCTTCTATTTAGAAAATTAGGAGGTAACACTTAAACGGTTTAATAATATATAAGTTTGCAAAACAAGTTTTCCATTCGACTTTGAAATTAAAATTATGTATGGCATGCAGATATTGTGCTTAAACTAGGTAACAAGTAAAAAAATAAATGCTCGAGGACATTAGTTTTAGTCCCCATCAAGTGACAAAATCCCAATATGCAAGAAAGAGCTGGGATGCGAGACATCCAAGACGTCTTAGTGAGCATGTGCTTAAAACAAGAAGATGAGTATCCTGGGAACGAAACACTCTCTTACATTGTCGATTACTTACAAAAACACATGACAGTAACGAAACATAACACTGATGGGAAGTAGTGTACTTGCTACTTTGTTTGTCTTGTAAGCTGCTACAACTGTATTGACAATGCTAACATCGATATACTCGGATTCTTTAGTAAAACAATACTTCGCCAAGCAGCTGCGAATTCCTATAAATGACAACTACATTTGTATAATTGCAAGCTTCAAATTATTGTTGCAAGCTACAATGTTAAAAAACGGAATATTCAGTTATCTCTGAAATATGTCTAACAGAACAGCAACGATTTCCTGTTTTGCCACCTACACTATCATCCCCATAAAGTGCATTCCATAAGAGGCATTGAGCTCCATAGCGGCGCCATGTAGTGTAAACGCGCTACATAAATACCCCTGTGTACAGCCCATTCTGGACAAACAACGTCTCTATTTATCAGCATGTCTCCGATTATCTCACCTTACATGATGTTATTTGATGTTTAGGGCGATATCGGCTTCGTTTCGTTTTAAGTACGATATCACTCGTTCAGTATCCTATTTAATGATTCATCACAGATTTGTTCGTACGTTTACATGTGGCTTGCATGTGAATACTTTTGTCCTATGCCTTTTACAATTTTGGTATGTGGTAAAATACAATGATCATAGGACTTTGTCATATTTCCTTATTTAAAAGCGGGTTAGCAACCAAACAACTTGTAAAATATATACGAATAGAAAGGGTATGTGAACTTAATTCTGTATCCAAATGCCAGCTCCTCCGTTCATACACATAAAGGTCTCTTCAATCCAACCAATGGACCAAAATTCAGTCTCCAAAGATTGATGTCCCAACGAGAAGATACTATGGATGAAATTATTCTCTGTTCGATTGAATGAAAGTCATTTGTCAAGACAAGAATGACACTCGTATCAGCAAGTAAAACACCAACTGGATGACATGAATACCAGGTCGTTCCAACATTTCAAATCTATCTTACACAACGAAGCATTAACTGAACCACCTTATCTGCTGACGAAAGCATGACATTTCGGAGTTTCAACAAGCACGACTCTGCACTATGCAGACAATCATAATGATGTGATGACCTACCGAATATTTGCTGGAGTTTGAAGCCTGAGTGTTACCTTTGCAGTAATAAATTAAAAATAATAAATGAACAAGAAAACCTATACATAGAACGTACACACGGAATCGGTAAATGCTCTCCATATAGGATACGACCAATTGTGACTAAATTCAAAAATATGTCGAAGAATTATTTAACAACTAGTGTGTATTTAGAAATGAAACATTTGAAAATTATTTTAAGAAAATTATCATGCTGAACCAATGAAAATCCCGACGCTGTTAGCATATTAAAAGTATTCGAAACAACAATATAGAAACTGAACTGGGGTAAAAGTGATTGCGACGATCACATAATTTAAGCAATGTTTATAGAAGTCTATAAATCAATATATTCAGCTGTATATACTCAGAAAAAAATGTCGAATGAGAAGATTGTCCCTATCCCTAAGAAAGAAAAGTATCTTATCTTAACAATAATAGAGGGGTCTCTTTTACGAGTACTTTCTAAAATATTGTCATCAATACTTCTAAATGATCGAATGGACAGAAATCAACAACAAAAAATCTAATTAAAAATTAGGCTTTAGGGACCAGAGAAGTCTAGGTAATTTAGTGTTTATTTTCAATACATGTTTTGATAAAATAATAAAAGGGCAAGTTTTCTGTTTGTTGACTTGTGCGAGGTGTATGGTGTATGACAATGGTCCCGTTAAAATGGGTGCTTATTTGAATGGCAAACGTCTAAAAGCTATGTTTCAAAACGTGATGCTGTATATTAAGTGACCTCATACACTGTCTAATGTTTTCGAAAGTAAAACGCAAGTTAAACCAGGTGGACCTTTGTCGCTAATTTTATTTTTGTATATTATATGTACATTAATATTTTATATAAATGTTATTAGTGGCCTCTTTATTGTATATCTGTTCTCTTTCCGCGCTGGCATTTACTTCATCAAATGATGAAGCGCTGGTATACTCTATAAATAGCTCGTGTCTTTATTTCGGGTTGACCTCAGCTTCTATTTTCACATTATCCCGTCCATGACCAACTGGATATCTGAATTCGTTACGTTTAATTTAATGCATATTGCCCTAAGTAAGCATTGTAGTTTATAAAAAATTGACTCCAGTTTCAAAAACTAGCTTACTGCAAGCTATATTCAATTGCCTTTTCTTCTTCCTCCTTTTTCTTGTTGTATTCTCTAGCCAAGGTCTACTTTTTGTCTGCCTCATCTTCATCTTGCATTGTGTATCTTTATTAAACTGACATTCTTTTCTATAACTATATTTTCAGTCAACTGAGAGTGTCTTAGGTCTAATTGTGATTTAATTATGGCTGTTAGACTGTTGCTGCAAAATTGTAAGTGCTAAACGCAATTCAATACTGAATTAGATGGAATTCGTCGTCAGGCTTTTCGATATATTGTGCGCTGTAGTCATGGTAACTAATATGTCTTTTTATTGTAAATATCGTGTTTGCTTTACTTTTTGGTAATTGCTTTGCTAATGTCGCATTGCCAGTAATTGCCTTCTAGTCACATTAACCAAATTTTCTAATGAAGCAGACATACTGTTGTATATTTCAACGTACACATCTACGGAAAACACTTGGTCATTACATACCCTGTACCTTAGCTAGACATTAGGTTAAACTTTCTAGCAGTTGTTTATTTTTTCGCTTTTTGTAATTATTCTTTATTAGACAAATCATTAAGTCTATGTTTAAAGACTGAGAAACAGTTATCTCATATAATGACATTTCACCTTTAAACTCGATTTAACGTTCTGATCGCTGTCTCTCAAAAATCGCTGTCCAGGAGAGGCGTATAGTTATTTGAGAAATAACTATACGCCTCTCTTAAGTAACATCAACATAAGATTGCATACTTGTGTAAATACATTAACTGTTGTATATTAATTTTCTAAAAGTAGGGAAATTCCTTATATATGATCAAACGAAGAAACTTTGTATTTGTATCAGTGCATTTGTTTTCCAAATCTAAAGAATTGTTCTTAAATCCAGTGAGAACGATTATGCCAACATTTTTTTTTAATTTTGAGGAATAGTGTTCCATCAGGAGAGAAAACGAGTGCCTGTATAATGGCGTTAGTTCCTCAAATCTGGGTTAGACATAGAAGAGAAAAGTGACAGAGAAAATGTTTATATTTTTTATGTTTTAAACATCTAACTTATTGCTATTAAAGATCAAGTGAGTAAGAAAAAGTTTTTTGTGTTTAATTAAAAGGTCATCGTCGGATACCCCCGGTTGATTCTATTACGTTACTCTCCATTCATCAATGACATCCGACGATGTTAAAAGGTTTACTTCATAAATCTAAGGAAAAAAATCTAAGGACACAGTCATGCATTGGTCTTGTTTAAATTTCAATACTCACAGCTGCTCGATAGAAAACTTGGGAATAACTTTTTGCTTATATATCGAGTTTAAAACAAGAGTTCTAAAATTATTATTTTTAAATAATGGAATAGTATTCATAGCTTGACAAACATAAATTTAGAACAGTGTCAGCGCAATCACAAAATTGTATAACATTGTACTATATATATAGTCATATTTAAGTAAACCTATTTATATAAGCGCATACTTGTCACATGAGAACACACAATTTAATTTCATAATAATTACAAAAAATGCAAAGACTCCTTATCACAATGACGGTCTTATATCATCTTTGACTACAACATCGTCCCGAGACGGAAAGCTCTTCTTCCGCGACTCAATGTTAGGCCATACCTCCGGAAGTTCTATTGGAAACTGTCTTCCAGCCCTAAACACTCCAACCGGAACTATCCTACGACGCATGCGCCGCACCTGACCTTGCGTATCTTCCATCATGACGTCAACATCGTCAATACGCATGACCGTGACGTCAGCATGTTTACCCGGTGTAAGAGCTCCTATCTCCTCGAGTCGATATGCGGCTGCCGGCGCGGAGGTAACTGTGCGGATGATATCCTTCAGAGGCATGCCAAGGTACAGAAACTTGGACATCACCGTCGGCAAGTCATAAGCTGGACCGTCCACGTTGACTTCATGTAGATCTGTACCTAGATAATATATATAGTTTTCGTGTTGTTTTGCAAGTGTGTGTGTTACTTATAAACTTAATTTCACTAATTTCTGGAATGTTCAGGCCTACGGATTATTAAAAAATGAAATATTCAAAAGGCTACGCTCTGTTTCTACATTCTTGTAATACACAATACAAATAAGTACGTGTACTTAAAATCACTAATGCCATAGCAATATTTAAGACATTTAAGTTTATGAAATCGTTGAAAAGAGGTGTGAGTAATTTGAAGTAATACATATAAAATCAACAAGAAAAGAAAGAAGAAAATAGAAAATGAACACAAAAGTTGGAATACAGTCAGGAAATATTAACAACGTATATATAATGTGGATATCATACATAAAATGGAAGCATTTAACTTCGGTGTCGGTGGAGGGTGGAGGGTTTGTATACTAGGCTACAAAGATAATCTATAATCGCAACTGTTTACAGGATGAGGGAAAATGTAAAATTGGGAGAAAACCATAGCCGTGTTAGGGGTCTGGGACGTGTTGACATCAGATGTTTGACTGACCTTTATAGAAATTATTTTTTTACAAATAGTTTAATGTCAATGCGTTTTCAAGATATTTTAGGTGTAAATGCCTGCTTACTCGTCGTACCTGTAGCACTAGACACATATATGACAGTAATAATCCTAGAGCCATAAATAAATGTAACACACCTGAAATGTTAAAAGAATACCTAATAATATTAGTTGCATCTTTTAAAGCGACACTACCGCATTTTATCTTGTATATTGTTCCGAAAGTATTCCATAATTTCGGATATCATTAAAAATATGACAAGAAGAATGACCTAAAAAGGAATTTAAGTAGTAAAAATTCACTGAAAAATCAGTAACATTTTTCTTAATTCAGAATGGTATTTTTTCATATACAAACAAAAGAGTAAAAAGAGAAGCGTTTTGTATCATTTTCCTTAGTTTCATGACAATTCTTCTGTAAAAATGTTACCGTAATATTTGATAGCGTCGTTTAAATAGATATAATTATTTTACACAGTTATTATTTGTGTCCATTTAGTTCTGTAAATACAAAATATCTTTTACCGAGCAGATCTGGCCACAACCCACGTCGAGTTGCCTCCTCCGCAACTGTCCAATTAAAACCTCCTGCTCCGTGACCAACATCCATGTAAACACCACGTGACTGTGCCTTAATGACGTCATCAAATACGTCACGCGTTGAGACATCAACAATGGAAGACCTGTGTCCGTGATACAGATGTGTGTAGATATCTCCCGGCTTGAGACTCCCGGGGCAACCAAGTTCTTCCTCTAAAAATAAATATACCTCAAGAAGACGATTTTAATGAAAAAGATCCAGCTTTGAATTCTGAAATCGACAGAACAGACAGAACATAACACTAGGTGTCAACATCTGAATAACTAATGCAAGCTGGTAACACAAGTCTTTAGATCGATCCATGCCAAATTGGAGTAGATCTATTTAATTTGTTACCTTATGATTAAAAGATAAAGTTTAATATCGCCCAACAACGACCATTTCATTCATGTACATTTCTGATGTATTCCATAAAGAGAGATACGTTTATAAGGCGCAGACTTCCAAAGATGGATAATCTTTGAGGGGTAACCATTTGCAAAAGAAACCAACCAATCAACAAATGCAGTAGATAGAAAATGAGACAATTTTGTTGTTGTTTTTCAAAGAAAATAGCCAGACCGGGCTCTCGTGCACGTGACACTCGTGACGTACCACGTGACCGCTGTGTCGGGATTGTTGACTGGGAATGATGCGTCATCAGAGGTACACCACAGTCGGCAGCTGCCTTCATGGCACGTCTGTAATTATATATTTTCTATAGATACAAAATATATCAAGAAAAAACAACGCACCTTCAAAACCAGATTTTACCTTCTATATGTTGTGTTTATCTGTGGTGTGCTTTTGTCCAGGATATTATCTATCTTGTTGCGCCTCATATGTATGTTTCGAGCTGATCTTTTTTTTTCTCGGCATTTCCAGCTTATTTATTATACATGGCTCATCATGTGGGTCCAAAAGATTAAAAGCATACGTACTCGTTTTCAACGCACCAACAGTTTTTATCAAATACATACACATACACATATAAATTTATATACATATACATAAAATATAATACACATGAGCTCCGCTTCAGGAAAAGCGGGTTTAATGAGCAAATGACGGTGAAAAGGACGTAACATTGTAAACACAATAATTTGGCACGTTTTTTTCTAAAATTTCTTACATGATTCACGTATTTAAGCTTTGCTTTGTGAATGTTTAACATTTAAAACTTCCACATTTAAACAATTAAAAAATAAAGGTAAACGTAATGTTGTTGTTTTTTGTGAGTGCGTTATTTTTTTAACACTTTCGTTATAGCCATCAAGGCATTAACAAACGATTGTTTCGCAGATATATATATATATATATATATATATATATATATATATATATATATATATATATATATATATATATATATAATGATGGTTAATCAATTTTTAAAATATTTATACATATATGTGCGAATATGTATTACCTGTACGCCTCGGCCTCCGTGTTACCTTGACAACAAACGCTAGCAGACAGCCTCACTTTCACGCCCACTATGACGTCACGGTTGGCGATGATACATTTCTTGCATTCCTCCGTGTCAAGAATAGCCAATGTATCCGACTCACCTCCCGGAGCTGTGTTATATCAAGTAAAATGCGTGCTCAAAATCAATTTATCTTAAAAACATAACGAGAATATATATGACATAGATATCTAAGCATTGCAGCATATACAGAAAACTCAAAGGGCACATGACAAAGGAAGTCACATGCAAACCCGATGTAAAAGTAAGAACAAATTCGTGATGATTCATTTAACAAAAAGAGCAAACCCGACAGTTACCGCCTTGGAACGGTCAGTCGGCAAAATAGACCGACTGGCGTGCTTAAACCGGTTTTACCGGGCTTTAACCTCGCACTTTCTGATGGGTTTCTCAATGCAAGCAATGACAAGAAAAAACGAGTCCATTTAAATAAATATTTAAGCGATGACGTTTTGTTTGATAAGTTATGGCGAAAGTCGTGAAGACATTGAAAAATAATGTCCACATAGTGTTTAGAAGAGATAGGTATTATTTCGATTAGAAGAACTACAAACTATTGTTAGTGGTTAATGAAATTAACTTTTCGACTCAAGAAAGCAATGACCAGAGAAAAGTAAATGGTTGTATCATCCTGTTCATGTGAAGATGGAAATGAAGAACCAAAGGCCAGTGTCCATCAAAGGAAATACACGTTACAATCCTTATAGGATAAATTAAAATGAAAACTATGATTACATGCACGGAAAGATTTTTACGACCGCCACACTGCACAAGCATCACTGTTGTGTTTATGAATATGAATATATGACAAAGTCCTATGAGCATTGCAACATATACAAAAATATTGAAAAGGCAAAGGACAAAGACATTCATATGCAAGCCCAATGTAAAAGTAAGAACAAATCCGTGAGGAGTCATTTAACAAAAAGAGCAAACCCGACAGTTACCGCCTTGGCAATATGGACCGACTGGGGTGCATTAATTAGACTTGTCAAAATACCAATTAAGGAACAGAGTCAGATAACAACTGTCCTTGTAGTTGAAACAAAATACAAGGTATTCATGAAACTTGCCTTGCAATAAGGAACTCCGAGACTTTGCTGAAAATTACAAGTACAAGTACCTCTTGTGTACTGTTTACTTGGGAGCACTTCATTCCACTCGAAAATGGAATATTTTAGTTTAGTCTTTCGCAGTTATTTAAAAGTAAAAGTGACTTATATTGTCCAGTCCATTTATATTTCAACTTTAAAAGATTAACTGGGTCATCATTTGACCGTATATTAGATTCTATTCTCGTCAGTTATATCACTTGAGTTTGTTAACTTGTTAACTCATATCCTCCCTTTAAATGCATCGAGCACCTGAAGCGTCATAGATGCAGTTTTGTGTGATTTAAGATGCATTCCGACTTTCTTATCTTAAAAAAAAGTTTAAATGCCTCTGATTTTAACACCCAAAAACTAAATATTTTAATTGCAACATATTTAGTTTACGCCAGTGGTCAAGTGTGGTGTAAGCGTGGAATTCTTTGTGATTTAACAATTAACTGCTTTGTGGGGAAAATGGTACAATGTCGTCAATTCGTAATAGTCAATATTAAGATGTTATGTTGTTTGAATTACAAGGATTTTAAGTGATTAGCAAGTATACACTCTATATATGACCGGAGAGACACTTACCACCGGAAGCACATCCAGCGGCCGCCAGTCCGTGCATTGCGATGTGCAGCAGACACACCACGCGAGTCTTGCTCGGCTCGATAATGTACTTCCGCAAACCCAGAAACGTGCTGGCGCCTGTAACCAAAGGTGCGTTGATTTTGAGAAAGCCTTCATAGCACATACACAATCATGGTCAAATCTGTGGTCATAGCGGCGACGTCAAGCTACAGAGTGGAAGAAGACCCCAGACAAAACATCTCTGCATGGAAGTTCTTGCCACTACTGCGACTCGAACTAACGACTTATAACTCTGCGACACTAACGGCTCGACCGTGGGCGCCTGCCCCACTAACCTAGTAATAAATATGTGAGAAAATGTCGTAAATCCTTACATATATGAATTTTTGTCTTTGTACCACAAACAATGGCATTCTTTTATCTTAAAGTTGCTGAATTTGACCAGCATTCTGCATTTTTTTTTTTAAATTTCGTAACAATTCACTGAGTTTGCTTGTTTAATTGTGCAAATTAATGACCACAATGAAGTGAAAATAACTCTCTCTCTCTCTCTCTCTCTGTTATTCTTTCTCTCTCCCCCCACTCTCTCTCTCTCTCTATCTTTCTCACTCTCTCCTGCTTTAAATCCAGCAAGTCTGACCGCTGAGGTTTTTGGTTACACCAATGTTAATGTATGGGTCAAAATGGGGATGTAAAAATGCTGAATGCGAATATGCACCATACCAAATATGGTACAAGTTCGTTTTCGTTGCCTTAATTTAACCAACTGTTTTGTAGAACCTTTAAAAGAAGTTTATGATAAAGCTCAGAGTCATTAGTAGCCAACGAGTGGTATTTTAACAAGAGTCAACAAAATTAAAGCAGTCCAAGGTTATATTAAAATAAAATTAAAGAGGGTATTGCACATTAAGTTTTAACATGACATCAACCATGCATTCACTCTGCTAAACTAAAAACGATTAGAGTGCGAAAAAATGTGACTTATAGATTTTAAATATTAAAATAGTTATCAGCCGTTTATTCTTGCAAATTTCTACAATCTATACACATATAGATTCCAACTTAAAAAGCCACTTTCATATACAACTCGTCTACCATCCACTATATACATGTAGTATTTATATATGCATGGTCACGACAAGATGTTTCTTTTAGATATGCAGACCTTTTCAAGAATTCTTTATCACATACTACAACCATATATGCTTAGGATATCTACCTATGGTATAAATATAGACCAGTCAGTTATGCATCCGCACATGCCTACCGTATATGTTTGCTCATGAACGGATATACATGGTACCGGTTCTGTCGATTGTTATCCGTTAACTTTTATTGCTATGATCGACACATATTTTACACCACTGTGATGCAAACGTTTTTGTTAGTAATCAGTGAAGACCAACAAAAAACAATATACAGATCAATAGATAATCTAATTGTGCAAAGACACCATGAAGATACAATCACTTTTCACTAGCAAATGATGCAAAAACGGGCAATCATGAAGTAACTAAGCATCGCAAGGACGAACGATACTGTGTCTCGCCACACCTTTAGATTATGTCATTTTTGGACCAAGATTTATATTTTAAGACAGGATCGATTGCTCTTTACCACAACGTTTATCTACCGAACAGGTGTTCGCCGATTAAAATGGTGACCAGACAGGGCTAAAATTCCTGGTTTTAAACAACAAATAACTATATTATGGTAGAGCTTCGCTCTGAAATAACCATTCCCAAAGTCTTTAATTTATTTTATATAAATATTCATTTTCATACCAGCACTACCAGCGTCAACTATCGTTGTGACCCCACGTGCTAAGCACTTTCGGTCCGGATTGACACCAAGAGGTGTGGCGTATTCATAACAATGCACATGCGCATCGATAAGTCCGGGTGTTACTATGCAACCGCTGGCGTCAAATCTGTCCTTAGCAACTAACTGAAGTTCCTTTCCCACAGCAAATATTTTGTCGTCTTTGATGGCGACGTCCAGAATATCGTCGATATTGTTTGCCGGATCGATGACTCGTCCGTTTTGAATTACAACGTCAACGGAATTCATATTCTTCTGAAATTTGGAAAGCATACAATAAATACATGGATGAAACTGGTCTCTACAGAGACACTACTGGGAACACTTATTTTATGAAAGGTGAAACATGTGCTGGTGGAAAGCGGTCAAAAGAAAGAATTACTATGGCACTTTGTGCATCCATGTCGGGCAAAAATGTTCCGCCAGTTTTGATAGGAAAGTCTAAGAAGCCGAGTTGCTTCAAGTCAATGACATATGAGCAGCCAGCCAGTACGATACTATGCCAAGCAGAGGGCCTGGGTGGCAGCAGCACTGACTGGTGACTGGCTAAGGTGGTTTGACCGGAAACTGAGCGGCCGGAAGGTGTTGCTGTTACGGATAATGCTCCAGCACACCCTCACATCTCCCTGAAGAATGTAAAGATTCAGTTTCTGCCGCCCAACACAACATCTGTGAGTCAGCCTATTTCAGGAAATCATTCAGACACTGAAGCTCAAGTATCGGAAACGTCACCTCCAGCATGTGCTTAGAGAAATGGACAATTATCCAATGAAGACGGGCCCAGAAATTGTGAAGGACGTCAATGTTCTGCATGCCATTACCTGAATCAGATCACTGACTGAATGTGACAAAAGCTTGTGGGGAAATCTGTCATGAGATTGAGGAAGACGAGCTACCACCTGCTACCACCTGCCCGGCAAAAGATTGCAAGACAGGAGTTCGACTGTGAACTTCAGGAGTTGGTTGACATCGATGCAGGTTTTGCAACATGTGACAATGACATGAGTGATTGGGAAACGTCAGCTCCTGAGACTTGACCTCAGCTGTAAAGCAAGAACCATTAGAGGCTTCTTTACTACAGAGTGAAATGATTTAAGCAAAAGTGGACAATCTATGAGTTTCACTGCCTATTGATTGTGGCCTTTGTTGTTATATACATTGTGTACAAAAATATTAGAGTTTCATCAGTTTGACAATTTTGCCTTAATAAAGTTTGTATTCTTTCTGGTGTTTTCATTTTATTATAGTTCTTAAAAGCCATAACAAACATAAAGTACAATTAACTAAACTATTAATATAAACATCCAAAATAAAATAAATAAAACAGTCAATTCAAACATCTTACATAATTTGCAAATCCAAAGAAAGATTATCACTGAGGTCAGAATTAGTATCAAACAGCCAACTTGTCTTAAGCAGTCAATTTTGGGCCTGTCCCTTAAATGGCTGCTTAATTCAAGTATGACTGTACTCCATAGCTTTGACATATTATTACATATGTACTCGTACTGCCACCCTTCTAGCTTATCATATCGTCCCAAAACATAATTATGATTATTTATGTACTTTCGAAATTTATTAAGAAATCATCTATCAATTAAGACTTCAATGTGGTTGTGTTATAATTTAATATTAGCCTTCAGAGTCAAATTTACAATTTTATGTAGTCCTAGAGACAAACAAAGGATGTTTTGCAATTTATATATACATGTATACTGAACATAATAAACACCGCACAAGCGTAGAAAGTTACCGTAAAACATTCTTCAGTAGGCTTAACATTTTACAAGGTAAGTCGTTAATACTCTAGTATCACGGCTTACTTCTAACGCTTCAACCAATATAAGGGTAGTTCTAAGACTGGTCGGCCCTGTGTCCGGATAATGTGATTGGTTGTAATAACATCTGATGTGTTTTCGGTGGGTTATACACAGTGAAAGTAGCACTACATCTGCTTCAGAAGAGACCGTCGCCGGATAATTTAAACCTTGCTGGTGGGATGATAAACACAGCAAACAAGAGGTATATGATGGCCGTATTTCGCTTACCATAGTGTCATAGACATAATGAAAAAAAAAATAGCAAGGAATATCAGCAATGTTGAAACAGGTCAGAATAATTGTAATGCCTGTGCACAAGCAACATTTGGTCAATCAATTTAAATATTTTTATTTCATGACCATATATGGAAAATGGCCATGTCCTCTGGCGGCCATATTTTTGGACGGATCATTTTTAACACTCTTGATACAACTATCATCAAAGGAACATGTAAATTAAATGTCTAGGTATTAGCTATTGAATGTTTTTGATGGCTTTAAATTCTTTGCACAATCTTGAGAAAGGGGCCACTCAAGGCACATATATACCAAGTATAAGGCGCCAGCTCTTGTGGTTTCTGACTAGAAGACTTTCAAAATGTTCCTATACCGCCGTTGGTAGTCTTTTATTGTTTTTTGTTTGTTGATGTATACATGTTTACTTAATATCAAGGTTCTAGATCTTTCAGTTTCTGAGAAGCCGTTGTTTTTTAATTTTCCGGTATAGCCATATATGGAAATGGACTATGGCGGCTATGGTTTTAACGGATTAATCTGTTTAATAATCCTGATACAGGGACACCTACGGAATAGATATACCAAACATTAAGGCTCCAGCTCTTTTGGTTCCTCACAAGAAGATTTTCAAAATATTCTTATATAGCCATATATGGAAAATGACAACGCCCTTGGCGGCCTTTGTTTTTGTTTTGGATTGTGTGTGTGTGTGTGTGTGTGTGTACGTGTGTGTGTGTGTGTGTGTGTGTGTGTGTGTGTGTGTGTGTGTGTGTGTGCGTGTGTGTGTGTGTGTGCTTGTTGTTGTTTGTTTTTGTTGTTGTTGTTTTGTTGTTGTTGTTTGTAGTTGTTGTGTTGTTTTGTTTGTTTGTTGTTGTTGTTGTTTTGAGGGGGATAAGGAATAAAAATTCTTCGAACAACTTTTCGTTTCCCTTACCTGCTAAAGCTTCTAAAGAACTCTGGTTGAATTTGGGCCTAGCGGATTCAGATGTCGTTTAAAGAATGTTGACGGACGCATGACGCTTGACCATAAGCTCAAGTGAGCTAAAACACACAAGGTGCCACCATAAAAATGTAATAATACCACAGTTGGTTGACGTTTCCTACTCTATATAAACATGTTTCCAATATACATGTTAAGTATTTGCGCTCTGTGCTTGTTTATGTGCTATAAATTATGTTTATGGATGGGTGTAGCAGTGAGACAGCTTTGACACAAGTCCATGTAGAACTATATGAGTACTCGGTAGTGGAAAAGCGGCTGTTTGCGTGTATTTATTTTGTATATGTACTATATGTATTTGCTCAAGGCTATAAACTCTTCATAAAGTTGGAACGGTTTTCAATGAGAAAAATGCGTTGTTTTCTTTACAGCAATTTATTTTTACTTCGACAGACACCCTGCTGCGTAGCAACAAAATTACCTAAAGTGTTGTGTCTGTTATGCATTGTTTATAAATCTTAAAGCTGATGTATGTGATATACATTGTTTATAGATCCTTAAGCCTACAAAACCGAAAAAAAAACGGTGATAAACACGTTTACGCAATTCATCAATTTGTATGTAACTTCTCCCCCTATGTCACGTTTTATTCATAATTAAACCAACTGAAACAGCAGCTCTTACAAAAAGTGCGGACACATTTTATTGATGGCCAACCGTTCACAATTTTACAGGTTTATTTACTCTCAGCACATAGCATTTATGTGATAGGAGGTACAGTGATAATATCCAAATATACAATTCACCGCATGCTTTACCATTACACTGATTGGATAATGTTAATGTTAATGCACTAGTATAATTATCATACATGAACTTACCTTTTGCCTTTTCGACTACAAGATATTGAAATTTATCCGTTTATTTATATGATCACAAGTCATGTGGTGACTAGTGATCAAAATATGTCAACGAAAGGAAGCGTATATGAAGATTAATAATTTAGTAGCTAACCATCCATGGCAAATAAGACAGCTATAGCTGTATCTAGTCTGGATTACCTGCCCTTTGTCTAAATACAATGTTTACAATAGAAGCTGGGAACCAGACTATAGCTGTATCCTGCATTGTTCGTGAAATAGAGCGGAAATGAAAGTACCTGTGGGATAATAGGCCTATATAATAAAACTCAATATAGCATGATAATAAGTGCTTGCTTTAATGTGTTAAAGTCTAATAGAATTTTATTACGGAACCAAAAAACAAACAAAACAAAAACAGTAAAAACTACGACCACCTACCTCTTTGTCTATAAAGCAAATATACACGTATAGTTATAAATAAGAGTAGTGCTATCTCGTGTTGTCAGTGGCAAATATACGTATGCCTGTGTTTTAATAGAAGTCTATTAGTGCTGGTGACTTTACACATTAGCTGTATGTGAAAGGTAAACTCATTTCCTAAAAATGTTCTACAATTCTAGATAAGAATATGTGTCAAAGCAAGCTTTCACCTACCTGTACTTACGGCTTCGTCTAATTTTACTGTCAAACAGATAGATTTCTAATTACCCATATCTTTATTATATATCTGGTAAAGTGGTACTTGCAGAAGCATAACGTTGATTCATATGACGTTTTCAAGTCTGCAATGCCTTTAGAACTAATGCAGAGCAATGGGCCGATTTAAAACACTTCAATGCATGTTCGGTACTTTGATCATGTTTTAGATAGCTTACAACAAATACAAACTAAGAAATAAAGTTATAAAATTTTTGGACAGATTCAAATAACATATAATTCTTAAATGATCATTTATTGACAGATAAGTATGTATTGTATCATAATTTATCACATTTGGGGATTTACCAGCGTTTTTTTGTTTGTTTGTTTTTTTCATTTCCGTAAGCGTCTTTGTACTAAGACTGGGGCAAAACCACATACAAATAAACACATTTCGAATAAATTCTATTAAATTATGCAGTGTCATTTTTTCATGAAAACAGTTTTGATCAGAGTGACATAAACTAGTTACTATTTGGGTTTTATTCTAGCTAAGGATCAATTGATTTCGTCACGTGAGTGTTTTAATGGTAGGCGTGGTCAATGCATGCAAGTTGTTTTTCTTTATTTTCAACTACTATAAAACAAATCTGTGAGGATTAAAATCCTGTCCCTAACTGGGATCGAACCAGGGATCTACAGTTCTGTAAGCAGACAATCAACCATGTCGCTAAATTGTTAACTGACAGCAGGGCTGTTGGAAGTGCCTATATATGCCGCTTTCCCGTGGATTCGAGCCTCTAACGGCTTAAATGGCGCATGCGTGGTAACGTGCGTGGATCGAGACACCAACATTTACTATTTTTGTGCAAAATTTTGTGATTAACAAAACAAAACACTAAACAGTTTACGACCGAACTTCTTTCCACAAAATATTTACCTTTGCAACATGGCCTTGACTTAACTAAGTCTTCTAGGTGCTTTCCCATCGATTCGCGCCCTATGATTGGCCGCCTTAAAATGGGAGCAAATGACAGCAACTCTTGTAAACTACACTTCCCATCGAAAGTTTCGTATTCATTTTAAAAACGGGTATAAAATACAAACATACGACTGTTGATTCGAGAATTAAAATACGTATTTTAACAGTTTATGTTTGAAAAATTAAAATTTTAACTTTTAAATTAAGTGAATGCTCAAATTTTAATTAAGAATTACATACACTACAACTGTGTCTTTCATTTATGAATCTGATAAATTTATAATTTAATTTTCTTTTTGAAGTTTAAAAATCAACAACATCAACAGAAATGTATGTTTAAACATTCACCTTTGTCGTTATCATAGTGGAATGTAGTAAATAACCATTTTTTAACAGGGGTGTAGAAATCGGCCAGAAGCAGGTAAAATAAACCGCCTATAGATAGTTTCCATGTGATGTCATCGACACTGATAAGACAGTTTAGGGCAGCCATCTTTGTGGGCAGAAGCTAATGCAGGCCGAAATCGGGAAAAATATGCTGTATTAAACTCACCACTGTGTTTTTATTTTTCAGTCTATTTTACTGAATTTTATATCAAATTTAACAGCTTTTATAAAGTATTTTAAATATCAAAACTATATTTTGATAGTTTAAAAGGTTAAAAGAAATACAGCCGAAAAAGATACACTGTTCATTTTGTTTTAAGTATGAGCCAATAGTTTTATTTCTGTGTATTAATTCTGTGTGCATTTATCAATTGTAAAAATATTGTATTCTAAAAATATGAATTTCAAGAGCTTTCCAATGGCGTATAGCTTTTAATTTTTGGACCACAAGTGAAGAAATTACAACCCTTCTATACAATTCATATGAAAATCCCTTGAAGTTACCATCAAAGATGGCTGCCAAGATAAGGGATTTTCACTGATGCGGAAACTATCTATTTGAACATTCTCACCGCCTACTTTTTCAGCAAATACATAAAAAATTTCATAAATTGTATCGAGTTGGTTTTTTTGGTGTTCAGTTTCGCTATACGTTAGTTACGATATTGCATTTTCAAAAAGTAGTAGCACCGAAAGCTCTTTATTGGAAACTGCACTTGCACAGCCTCGCAGGGCTAGAAAAGATGATGACAACTGACAGACTCTAGTGTACTAAAGTATCTGGTCTGATAAATCCTCTTCAAACATAAGAGGTGGCAACACAGGTGAGTGATTTATGTATATGTTGTTTTTATTTGTGTACTTGTTTTTAACATTTTTTTTTTATTCGACAAGTGGAATCCATTTTGACATTTGTTAATCATATGATTTAGGCTACATAAATGCCATGGAAATTATTCATTACATTTGCATATGGCATTGTAGTGATTACCCATGTCTAAATATCCGCTTTATAGACCAGACTGTCCCACCAAATGAAATAAGTATCTTTCCTTCTTTTGTCATGTTTAAATACTTTGATTTCACAATGCACTTTGGCTCAACAATTCATAGTGGTTTTTTAAAGCTCTTTAACAATGCTCTGTAACTGCATTTCAAAAGTATATGTACAAATATTAATATAAAGAGTGCAACTGCTCGACAGACAGGATTGGCCCTTTTTTTGTTTTGTTTTCACACGATTTTTGACGTTGTTTGTAAACTACCAGATAATTTATCATTATGCATGTTCTTGCGTTTATTTTCAAAATAACTTTATATCTTAATTATAGCATTCATTAGTAAACATTTATGATTTTGACATGGTGGATGAAAACTCCACTAGCCTAAACAAATATCTATGTAGAATTACTGGCACTCTGCAGGTAAGCTTAAAGTTCTAGACCACAGGGTTTAGAACTGATGAGAGTCCAAGAAGTACTAGTCGGTGATTCTTACTACAAGTGATTAGGCACCCTTGATTTTCTAACTACAAGTGATTAGGAACCCTCGATTTTCTTACTACAAGTAATTAGGCACCCTTGATTTTTTTCTTTAGAGTATCTGTAGATCTATTTAGTCTAAAGCTACTTCAATCAAATGTTATTCTGTCTCATTCCAGGTATGAATACTAGTCCAATGATGAATAGTCTAGACATGTAAACATGGGTTGAATGGCACGCAGCATAGGCACAGCCTTTGAAGACATGGAACTTGACATTCAGCATAACCCATGGAGGAAAAAATGATCTGGACAAGCATCAGGGTATTGTGACTCATAGAGCCAGGCAAGGAGATAATGCCAACATGAATAAGATGACCACCCTCTGTGTAGTCATGTAATCAAGGTTGTGTTGTGAGAGCATAAGTTTTTCATCGCAACAATGGAGGCAGAGTTGTGTACAATTTATTGGGTGCATTCATGTTTATTATGTTTCTAAATTTTCATGTTTGTTATGGTTGTTAAATAACATGTAAATGTTAAAGTCAAACATCTTGCTTAAATACGGAGTATATTTTATTGGATGTAATCATGTTTATTATGTTTCATGTTTGTTATGCTTGTTAAAAAAATGTGTACATATAAAAGTCAAGCATATTGGTTATAAAATATTATATATTAATTTATTTATTTAGAAAAGTTATTAAGAAATAAATGTGAAGAATGTTATTACCTGTGTTTTGTTATCTATTATAGACACATTTCAATTAATGTAAATAGCTTTATAAACAGTTTGTATTTTATTAATTAAGTTTCCAACACAGTTATTTCTGTTGCAGTTATTTCCGCTGCGAAAATCTCCCTCACTAGCACCCTAATCCCCCCATTGGGAGCCTAAGTATTCCAAATTGGGACAAAGGGAAGATCACATGTCTGACATGATTAACACAGTTACAACAGCATTAAAGGTTTTAACTGTACCACCTTGAGGGGTAATAGCAGTCTTCATTGTGTTATTTGAAAATTTAAACAAGTCTTTGGAAGATGTTATTTGCATAAAAATGGAGTTGCCTACAAAAAAAATATGATAACCTGCTAGTCAAATGACTGACTATTACATGTGCAATAAAACAAACACCATATACCATTACAGTCTTTGAAATTAACATCCAGTAATTACATGTCATTCCTTGTGTAACTTTTGGGAGATTCACTGACCAGAAACACAGTTCACATGCCCAAAGTTTGCTTTCAGAAACAACAAGGTCTTATTTAAGGTTTATTCTTTGCAATCATTTACTGTAACAGGAGGCACAGTCTGTGCAAAATCCAACCAATTTCTTTCTGAACTCACTTTCAAGATCCAGAGAAAAACACTTACCAGGTGGGCAGCAAACTTTTTAAAAATTCACATGTCCGCTCCTAAATTTAGTTGCCGCGGGATAGGACTAGTGTTAATTTCAATGACTACATTATGTTACAGCTGTTTGGGTGAGTTGTTAATGATATCACATTTCGATCAATCAAAACATATAATCATTAAATCATGTTAAAGGAAATTGTATTTGCTGAAAATCAAAACTAAAAGTTTAACGAAACCATCGACCCTAACAAACTTAGGCCTGTTATAATGAGAATAAGAATCAGTCAAGGGGGAAATTAATGAAACATTGACCCTCCACAATAATTATACAGACAGACTTACCAGAATGAGATCAGTAAGTAAGACTTAAAAGGTTAGGTCTCATAAGTCTATATGATTATGAAACGCTGCAAGTTACTGTAGAACGTAAATGCATTTGTTAAATACAATTACACATACTGCTTAATACAGTTTAAACAAAACGTTGATTCAAGAAATGTTGCAAATGTGACAAGTTTGATATTCTAAACTACATGATATTCTAAACAACAGTTATTCTAAACTTTCATTACATTAATTTTAAGTATAGTTCAGATTAATAATAAAAAAAATATTTAACACAGTTGATAGATATTTTGCAAGCATTAACCACTGAGAGTTGATGTGTTTTAATTCATGTTGTCATCGATTATTTGGCAATGACCCCTATTTCTTTGCTGCCAGCTGGCACTTTGTCCCTAATTGTTCTAGAATTAACTTTGTATTGGGTATAGTTTTATGTATTTTATGCTGGTACTTTTAAGATAAAATTCCATCTGTGATTGCATATTTTCATATAATTGTTCAATGTTCAAATCATTTATGTTTACAGTTAACATTCAGAAAACTGGGAACATAGACTACAGGTTGATAGAAACATAACAACAATGGCTTCACGAGGTCGCCAGGAAACATCAAAATTGAAGTCCAATCTGGAAGAACAGCTTGAAAGGTTAATGCAACAGCTGACTGATGTTGAAGAACTTAAGTAAGTTAAATAAATAAAAAATATATTGCTTCATTGTTATCTCGATAGTGGTTAGCACAGAGTCTGTTCAGTCCCTAGTGCACCTTATAAGTGCCACTGCTTGTAATACTGTAAAACAAAGGGTTGGCAGTATCAATAGAAAAACATTTATACATTTATACCAGTGAGCTTCATTCACATGTGAATCTTGAATGGGTACTTCAAGAAAATAATGGAAAACAAGAAAAAATATATGTATATATGTCAGCATTATATAACATTGCATTAACATTTAATGTTGGTTTTATGTGTTTATGCTACAAATATTTCATTAAAGAGTAAGTTAAATGTAAAGCAGTTTCAATCAGTTTACATGTATTTCACATACCTTACACAAATGACAAGAGTGGGATCGGTATAGTGAGTCTGTTATATAAATTCCAATCTGTTAAGGTTTTAATCATGTAGATCTTTAGTAATAAATGCAGACTTCACCTTCCATTTCTATCTAGACGTAGACCCATATTCACCAACCATTCTTAAGCCTAAGTCATGACTTGAGCCCAAGTCACAATTTGCCTACCAACAAAAATAAGCTTATTTATGAAATTTAAATTTGATTTTAAAGTAAAAGTAGCAAAGATAAAATGGCTGCAAAATTACAGACAACTAGCTAAATATATATCAAAGATATTGTGAATCAAAATCCATTAGTTGAGCAATTCTTACTTAAGAATAGTTGGTGAATACTGGCCTTTATTGGGTTTCATAACACTTCGTCCTCTTCACACTTCGCCCTCCCTTAACTGGTAACAGTTCGCCCTTGAGCGGTAACAGCTAGCCCTTGATAGGTAAATTTGTTAATTTATTTATAACCATTCACATTGTATTTGTTTTCTTCGTCTTCCTATACATTATAAGCACTTCTGATATAAGTGTATATGCCACCCCTCGCCCTAAAATCTTAAAGAAATTAAGTAAAAAGAATGTACACTTGTTAATTTATATCTTATTATTTCGACACCATTCACATTAAATTTATGCTTCCTTTGTTTTCTTATTCTTTATTAGCATGGTATTATTAGCATTGTAAATTATTTTTATTTTTCATTTATTATTTTTTTATTTTAAAATTGTTTTAACCAAAGAAAAAATCTTAACCTCCCAGTACAATATACGAACTGTCACTGTTCCTGGATTTAAATACAATGTTACGTCCTAAATTATCATAATTATACTGTGTACGTAGTTTATTTATTTCATATTTTATATTTTAATAAAATTCCGCTGTTGCAAAGATTTTAAGGTTACTTAGTTGCATACATATTTTGTTGCCAATACTTTAATAAGGTTGTCACACTCAAGATGACTTGAATATGCTGTTATCTTATAATTGCACATCAATTCTTTAACTTCAATCATTATTGTGATGATAGCATTCGCACTTATCTTGATTGATAATTAGTCAGTGTGATCTTAATTAAAGGTTGCCGACATAGACATATATGAAAATGAAATTAATAAATTGGTAAGTGTGTGATCGTTAATTGATGTTTGCCTACAGTCATTATTGTGATGATAGCATTCGCTCTAATCTTAATTGATACTTAGTCACTGTGATCTTAACTGATGTTTGCCGTCATAGACGTATATAAGTGCTTGCAGTAGTCAGTGTGTGATTCATAACATACGCTAGCTTATCACAATGCGGCATGAAGAAGTTAATGAAGGCAGCAACCATCTGATTGCATTTGTATACATATCTTATAAAATGTTATATTTATATTATACACTATATAACGAACTAAATATCAAATCTTTACTTGACATCATTTCTTTTTTCTTCATTTTCCACATGGAAATGGTACACTTTTATCCGAAGTATTCATTATGCATATAAAACCAAAGAAAACAAATACAAATTGATGTGAGTGGTGTTGAAATAATTATAAATAAGTTAACAAGTATACATTTTTACTTGACGTATACACTTATATCTGACGGCGACATGTTACAGATCAAGGGCGAACTGTTACCAATCAAGGGCGACATGTTACCTATCAAGGTCGACATGTTACCTATCAAGGGCAACCTGTTACCAGTTAAGGGAGGGCGAAGTGTGAAGAGGGCGAAGTGTTACTAATTCCTTTATTGATATATATCCCTTTGAGGAAAAGGGGACATATTGCTTTGCAGATTCTTAAGCATTTGCTACATTTAACTAGATAGCAAGTTTTCACCCATCATCTCAGTCAAGGAAAAGTTTTCATTCATAATCTTTGTCCATAAAAAAATATTTGCATATAAATTGCAGGGATGACCTAGATCCTGATGAATATGAAGAAACAAAGAAAGAGACAATAGAACAATTGAAGGAGTTCAAAGAGTCATTGGATAAAATGGTCGGTGGAGATCTGAGTCTTGTTGATGACTTAAACAGTATGCAACTAGTAAGTACTTTGTATTCTTAACTAGGAAAGTCTAGTTACACGACTGGCGAACATGGGCAGGTGTGCATCATACTTTTTCAATTGAGCGCAACTCCAAAACTTTGCTGACATTCTGAACAAAAGTAAGTTAAAATAAATTTTAAGAGGAAATGTCTGTATAACATGTAAAAAAACTGATATTTTCTTAACATGTTTGTGTTTTTTTTACAACTTAACTGGGACTTTAAATGTCCCTATGGAGAACTTTTCAGTAAAAATTGAGAGGAAAAGTAGACCTTAAATACGACAAAATAATGACCAAAAAACCATCCTGGATGATTTCTTCACAGTTTTATCAATCAGCCGCTGTCTGCCATTTAGTGGTCACTTTTGTCCTGTTCTGTACCATCTCCATATATCCTTCCCATCCGTGTCGTCACGTTGTCTGTCTTCACCTCAAAACTGTTGGCAACAGTTGACATGAAAAGAGTAGCCATTTAATTTTGGTTGTAATTCAACCAACAACTTAGAGGATGATTAAAGTTAACCTGAAATAGATAAAATTGGAAACTGCAAAATTAACCTAACATTATTACAACAGCTAATTCAAATACCAGAATTTTATACTAAAATGTTTGTGTTGAGCAAACTTTAATCACAGGTAAAAAATAATCAATTGTTTACACTATTGACTGCAGAAGGGGTTTGAAACAGTGGGAATGAGGGAGATTAGAAATCTTGTTTGTTTTTATTTCAGGCAATCCAGGCTGCAATATCAGAGGCCTTCAAAACCCCAGAAGTAATCCGTCTGTTTGCTAAAAAACAACCAGGACAGCTGCGTGAGAGACTTTCAGAGGTTTGGGACCTTCTTTTTTTCTCATTGAATTTTGTAATGCTTAGAGTTTAGGCCATACACATATACATATATATATGAGGTCAAAAGTTCACTCGCCAAGACATGCTATCTTCAAAATGTTAGTCATAAGGCAGTAGTCTTTACACTTAGTGTATAAAGGTTGTTCCAAAACTACTAGATGCCTGTAACATGTCAAGTGTGCATCTTATGCAATCAAAGTGTAAGCAGAACTTAACTGCTTAAGGTAAAAACACTTTTATGTAAGATTGCTGGTAAAATGTTTAGTGTTAAAGGTGTTTGCTTCTATCAAATGCATGTAACAATATTTTAATGCTCCCAGAAAGGTGAGCATATTGTCAACGCTTTGACCGTCCTTCCATCCCATTTGTTCGTTCATTTGTCCATCATAATTTTATCTAGACCCTAACACAAAAAATTAAGAAATGTCAACATAAAACTTTATAGTCAGATAGATCTTAATGGGGAGAAGTGAAGTGTACAAGAACCGTAAATGTTTTAGTAGTTTTGGAGTTATTGCCCTTTGTTATTTTTAATGCTTAAGTTCTGTCCAGAGATTAACACAAAAATTGTATGAGTTATTAACATGGAACTTCATAGGTAGATAGATCTCAGTGAGAAGTGCAGTGTACAAGAATTATAACTCTCTTTTGCATAGTTTAGGAGATACTTCCCTTTATTATTTTTCATACTTTAATAATTTAAATATACACATTTGAAAACAAAAGAAAAGGTAAAAAAAAAATATTGGAACTAGCATTTATTCAGGGAGCATCCATCAGTTCTACTGATTCTCTTGTTTCCCCCACTTTTGGAGAATTTAGGCACAATTTCTGCACAAAGACAAATTTGAACACTACCTATTTGTTAGACAGATGTATTGTGAAATCACTCCAGATGTTCATCCTCTCCAAATCTTTCTATAGGCATGATAGTGATCTCTGCTAAAAATAGATAGCAACGTCAGAAAGGAATACCAGCATGACAGTATTATGCGATCTCAAAAAAACGATGTAACGTGGTTCTCATAGTTTTAACATAGCTATCTCTGCAGCATGGCTTGTAAAGGTAACACCCGTTTGCAAAAACAGGTGGGGAGTTATGATTTGCTGTTCACATAGATCTAGGGCATCAATGGTAGCATTTTGCAGGACTTTTAAGGTTACATTGACAAACAAGGTTTATATTTAAGAAAAAAGTCTGGTCCAAACTGTCGGATACCACCTTTAACCTCACCAAACCAAAATAAGCATTATTTTTCACTATTAACATTCTCTTAATCATCACTATGACCCTTCCACCACTATCACACAACTAATACCACTATTATTGTCATCACTATCACCATATAATCATTATCCTATTACCATTACTACCATCTCCTTAATTACCCCCATTTGTCCTTCTGTCATCCTCACAACTCTATATTTTCTCTACCATCAGCAACATCACCACTTTCTCTAATACCATTACCATCACTAGGATCATAACTAGTCATCTCTTCCTGTTACCGGTATTGTTACTACCATTACCCCCACAACATCTGCTGTTTCATTAGTTCACAACCACCACCATAATCACCATCATCACCCTTTATTACCTTACCAATCTTTCTGTTCTAGATCAGTAGAGATGAGAAGATAGGAAAGATTGGACATGGTCAAGCTGTGAGCCAGTCAGTTGAGATTTTGACGGCATTGAAGAAATTAGGCGAGACACTCTCCTCTGAGGAGGAACAATACCTTCAGGCAAACTCTAGCACAAGTCTTCGAGAATTTGAACAGGTGTCAGGGTCATTAGGTGAGTTTATCTTTTTTTATTTACATTTCAGCAATATAGTTACTGTCTTTACATTAAGGTGTCTGTCAAGCCATTAATAATGGAGAAAATTCTTGTGTAAACCATATGATTTTCAATTGTTGTTACTATTAATTGACTTGGATTGTCCTTTGGATGTAAAATACTCAAGCTTGTAGTCCTTTTCTTATCTAATTGTTTAAACTCTGAAGGTAGCTTGCTTTTATGTATTATTAAATTGAGGTCAACTTTGAAATAGGACAAGATGATTCACTATTTTTCTCATCATTTTTATTTTGCTGCTATACTTAGGTGAATAATGTTTTAAAACTGTAGTTTTGTGTTTGCTTTCAGCATCTGGAGATAAACTTTTAGCTGTTGCAGGAAGTCAAGTGCAGCAAGCCAGCAAGTGATCATGTGTATAGATGTATTTATGATATTATTGGTGTTATGTATATTACTGTGCATATATAGATAGTTTCCATGTGATGTCATTGACACTGATAAGACAGTTTATGGCAGCCATCTTTAATGGCAGAAGCTAATGCAGGCCGAAATCGGGAAATACGTGCTGTACTAAACTCACCACTGTGATTTTATTTTACAGTCTATTTTACTGAATTTTATATCAAATTTAACAGCTTTTATAAAGTATTTTAAATATCAAAACTATATTTTGATAGTTTAAAAGGTTAAAGAAATACAACTGTAAATGATACACTGTTCATTTTGTCTTAAGTATGAGCCAATAGTTTTATTTATTTCTGTGTATTTATTCTGCGTGCATTTATCAATTGTAAAAATATTGTATTCTAAAAATATGAATTTCAAGAGCTTTCCAATGGTGTATAGCTTTAAATTTTCGGACCACAAATGAAGAAATTCCAAGAAAATAAAATTTACCCTTCTATACAATTCATATGAAAATCCCTTGAAGTTACCATCAAAGATGGCTGCCAAGATAAGGGATTTTCACTGATGTGGAAACTATCTATAAATGAATTATTTATAAATGCATTCTGACTATTTATCATTGCCATTGATGATTTATAACTAATTATGTGATTTTTTTTTATTCCTTAAAAGCAGTATGGTGTTTATAAATCACAAGTTACTTTAAGTGACAGTTTTAAAAAGGGTTCACAGTATGAGGCCAAAGAATTATTTGTGAAAAAAGAAATCCTTTATTTTTAGTAGGAATAAACATGGTTTTGTTTTCACTATGACATGGTAGATCAAATTAAGACCTTTCCATATTTCCTAAAAGAAATATGGGGAGAATACCTATGTTCAATTTATTAATAAATTTAGATATTTTTATGTGAAACTTTCAACTTTGATTTATAAACTTACATCGAGGTTGCAAATGTGTTTCCAACAGTACTTTTGTTTGTGTAACCAAAATTATATAGAAGATTACCCCTCAATTGGTTTAGTTGTTTATAATTCTATCTAAAATGATTATTTCATTGTGCAATAAAATAGTTATTTCTATACTTATGCTTTATTTCATTTTATTAACAGAAAATGTTTGTGTTTAATTAAAACAAATAGAAGTTGTGATTGCCAAAAAGACTGTCAAATCTTAGAATCTGAGTATTTTTATGCTTTCCTACTATTATACAAAAGATGTATAGATATGTATTTACATAATAAACCCGACTTGCCAAATAAATATTAAATTTGAAAAACAAAGACAATTATTTGTTAAATTAGTCCAAAAGTGAGAAGTAGTACCATCCCCACATACTATTGTCTTGTATGTTTGAAATAACCATTTAAAAGATTCTATTATCATTTACTCAAAACTGTTTGACCTTTGAAAATATTTTAACTACACACAAAAAATAACAAAATGTCAACTGTCTAATTTGAATACATCAAGATGACAGCACTATAAAATACTTGTATTTTACGATAAAAAGCACTTTATGATGTCGTAGGTAAATATGTGATTGTTATAAGCAAATGCAAAAGGTAATAACTGCTCCAGTTTTCTTGTTGCAAGCATGTTTTGTGCATTGCATTAATAAGTTAGAGGTTTTTATGGTCAGTTTACAAAAAAAAAAAAAAATTTAATATGATGTAAAATGTTGAATCTAGAAACATTTTTATTCAGACTCGATATTTACTCTTATGATCAGTTAAAAAAAATATGATTGACAAAAACCTTGTAGATTGTTCAAGTGTTTTTAGAATACAAGAATAACATAATGACTGTACAAAATGGTCACTTTCACCTGGTTTTTAATATCTCTGAGGATGTTAGAAGTAATACTACATTGATTTTATTTGAAGAGATACAACCGGCTCAAGGTGAGCTTTTCTGATACCCCTTCATGCAGCGTCAACAATTTGCTTGTAGGCTACAGTTTTTATCTAATCTTCACCAAGCTTGGTCAGAATGTTTGTCTGCATAAAGTCTTGGATGAGTTCGTTATCAGGTCATGTTGAAAAACTAGGTTACTAGGTCAAATTTTAGAAAAACCTTAGCCAGAATGTTTGACAGCGTGAAATCTTCGATGAGTTATGAACTAGGTCATGTGGCGTCAAAAAGGTCAAATCCTAGAAAATGTTATTAGCCCAATTTAGCCCAGTGGCCATTCGTGATTAAATTAATACGCAATGAACTCTAAACTGTGATATATTGGGCGTTAGATCAAGTAAACTTAAAACCTATTTCCTAAGTAACAGTCTATAACCTTCCATAGTATATGAGATTCAGTTAAAGCTGGATAATAAGAAAACACACACACAAAGCATCTAAAAACAAAGTTTTATTGCAACAACATTCAGAAAACAGGTCATTTTGCATTAATAAATATGGTTAGTGGCAACTGTAAAATAAAGTTCAAACAAACAAAGGAAACACATAAATTTTTGTAATTACATGTAAATGTGTTAAATCTTGGCACAGGCATTAAAAATTGTACACATAAGTTTATAAAATAAATTTCAACTCTTTATTTATCAAATGAGAATCATGTACACACACTTAACTTATTAAATAATGAACAATTAGGTATTTAATTAAACAAATAACAGACACTTTTGAATAAATTTTGTGAAGATGCACCGCTCTTCTTAGTACTCCTTTTTCATAGGTATACCAATTATTCTGGTTTATTGTTACATGTTCATGTTTCTATGTGCAAATAATCTTGAAGAAAAAATAAATAACATTTTTATAAATTAACAATGCATCATTTAAACAAAGTCATTAATAATACACTCATCTTTTGCACCAAAGCTTACACAAAGCAGGTGACATGTATATGTGTGTGCAAGTTAATATACATGTACATGTGTGCCAGTATGGGATAGTGTATCTCCACTGTAACTGTATCTTGTACACATTCTGATTCTCCATAAACATTCAATTTCCTTAGTCATAAATCACCATTGCTAATATAGAGCTTTTAGAAAGCTGTGCAACATAAGCATTAAATCAATAGTAAAATTTCACATTATGAAATTCTAATGTAAACAATCGTTAACATTAACAAAATTTTGAAAGTGCCAATAATTAAGAATAAACTGTCATAACTTTATGTGGACAATATTGTATATATTATAAATACAATATAAAAAGTGAGGTAAAATATTGTTTATGGTCCTTAAATTATCACCTATGATTTAATTAATGTTAAGACAGATCAAAATCAAAATTTGATAAAAAAAACAACTTACATGTATTTCTGAGCTTTACCTATCTATGAATAAAGAGATCTATTCCATTTACCCATGAATCACTCCCAAGTGATCCTCAGGTTAAAATTTTGTGTATAAAATATATTTTGGTAATTATGTAGTAAATTTTTGGTAATGTTTGAAACAATGACTTAAATGTTGTTTTTTTTATATTGATTTAAACTTAGTAGATTATGTTAAACAAGGAAATTGGCATCCAGAAAAAAAGAAAAGAATTTTTAAACATTATATACCCTAATTCTATATTAAATTGTTTACTGCAGGTATAAATTTTAAATTAAGACAATTCCATTGAGTAACTGCAGTATATCATTTCGTCTAGAAATATAACTTCCCCCTTTGTATGAAAATAAGCTTATTCTCTTTCTGCTTCATCTAGAAATTTCAAAAGCTTTCTTATGAGTGCAAAATATATTGGTAATAAATATGATTAATTAACATACAACAATGAAAAAGAAAGAAGAGAGAACAAGAAAAAGATCACAGAATCAGTTACTTTCACATATTTTTTCAACATATCACAATTCTTTTTGGAAAAAAACAGACGGATGTAGAATATACATATTTTCATAAAGCTTGGAATGGTTGGAATTAAGGCAAGCAATTGAAGCATTCAGGGTTAATTGGTTATGAGGTTGGATTCCAGATAGGATAGTCCAGATTTCAAAGTTTTAAACCACTGACTAACAAGATGTCTATGGGCAAAACACTGTTTAGGTAGTTATCACCCGTTTATTTCTTCTACATTCAAGAAATATGTAAGTTGAAAGAACTTTATTCCAAATGGTTAAAAAGAAAATTGTTTATAATAACTACCACATCATCTTTCCAATGTTTTAATGAGCTTGAGCATGATCTAATTTTAAATCAAATGGCCTGAAGCCTTTTTTGTAGTGACTATTATTAAATTACATTCATATACCGTATTCACTCGTGTAATGGTCGCACCCGTGTAATGGCCGCACCCCCAAAATGACCGCAAAATTGGAAGAAAAAATCCTGATTCAATGTAATGGCCGCACCCCCAAAATGACCGCAAACACAGCTAATTATCCGTCAGTAAACACTTAAACAAACTTTCAACTTCAGTCTGCTAAATACACCAAGCTGTAATTTACTTGGCGTTTCTGTGTAGACTTGCCTCATTACACAGGTCAAGTGACTGACTCCGAGATAAGCTGTTGTCAAGGTGATATCGATCGGAGCAGTTTGACAGTGAGGGAGTGAACGATGTGTTTTTATAAGCAGCTGCCGATGACATTTCTCCATGCACTGTTCCCCGATATATCGTGTACTGTCATACCAGACTTGGTGACGTAGATCAAAGAAATTAATTTCATGCCGCCACGAGCTACAGGATAGCAGTGCGACTGAGGCTAGACACATTCGCAACGTGTCAAAAATACAGTCACAGTTTACCAATTAACCTTTTTGTTGAGACAGCATGACTGGTCGACGCTCCTGTTCATTTTTCACCTCGTCAAGGAGATTGTCGCCTCGTATCAAAGCTGTGTTGTTTTATCGGCTATACTATGAAATCCTTTGATCTGCATGGTAGTGTGCACATGACAGCTGGGTGAAATTGTTTGATGATGCAAACATTCAGAAATATGATACAAGAGATAAAACTAGGAAGTCATTTATAAATTATGGAATATGTTCACATTGGTTAGACAAAAGCATAGAACGGCGCTATCTCGTTCATATCGTCCGTCAACCTCCTACTTAGAGAGCTCATCTAGACGCATGGCGTCCCAAAAATCGGCAGAATCGTTTTAGAAAAAATGTCCCAAGGCCTTACACCTATAGAATGGCCGCACCTCAACTTCTTAACTATAAAATCGGGTAAAAAAGTGTGGCGATTACACGAGTGAATATGGTATGTCCCAACTGTCAAAAAATAATTCATGAGTTACTAAGAGTAAAAGCAGAGCAGAAGGTTATAACAATAACAGGGAAGGCTTTGTCATATTTGAGAAATAAATGTTGTCAGATATACTAAACATAAAAAAACACGATATCATTAAGGGGGACGGGCATTTACAGAACCAGAGCAAAGTAAAAATACTACAAGTGCAAAAGAGAGAAAAAAATACATTCGGCAACAGATTTGGTAAATCCCAAACCCTCCTTTTGTTTCTCATTAAAAAATTTAATTGCACAGTTTCAATCAGTTCTCAAAATGTAGAGTTGAGTGCAGAGTTAAAAGATATACATCATACATGTATTGCTATAATTAAATATATTTAATCTCCTTATTATCAGACACTCACTTTTACCCTTTAGTATTAATTTAGGAAACATGAGATATATATCATATTTTGCTGTTAAGATATTTTTAATCCCGGATGTGTGATTCTATGACATTTTTACTAGCACATCAAGGTAGACCATGCAGATCATGATGGATGTACAGATTTTCAACAATGTCAAAGATCTCCAGACCAAGTTTAGCCGTTTTCTCCATCACAACCTCCGTATGAGCCAGGTTTTCAATCTTCAGCTTCTCTATAAAATGCTTCCTAGTTGGCAGGGTGAGCACCGCAATGTCCACACCTTTCCGTACAATCCATGGGTGATGCTTGCTCAAAGTTCTGTAGTAGCTTTTCGAGCCAACAGATGATAACTTAGCATGCTCATCCGCTGCCTGAATGGCCAAGAGAAAGTCTGCTACAAATTGTAGAGCCCTGTGCAGTCTAAGCAATGTTCGGGCCCCTGAAGGTTTCTTGTGATTCTTGACCACCTTGTTGTCCACTTCATATTGTAACATGGTCTGTATGGTCAAATAATGGTCTTTCTCTTCCGACTGACGATACTCTCGCAGGATTTGAACTTTTTCAACAACATCAGAATTTACAAAGCCAAATACGGTTCCAAGCATCTTCAATAACCTTTAGAAAAAGAAGAAGACAACATTTAAAGCAAGTGCTAACATAACGTATCCAAAGGGAGGGGGATTTGTGGGTGGGGTGATTGTGTAAAACCAAACATGCACATCACATGTGCATCTTGAATGTACAGATGCAGTTATCATTTTTACAGAGGCTGTAATTTTATTTGGTTCAATACACATGTCAAAAATATATATAGTAAAAGATGCAGACAGTAAATGGACATGTTAAAACGTACACAAGGGCCCTAGCAACCAAATTTGGAGCCATTTTCACATCCTAATAATGCTTAAGCAGCAAATGAATATAGCTTAGCATGGTTTTAACAAATAGTAATGAAAGCATCAACATACTTAACCAATTCTACGAAAGTCAATAGTAAATGAAAAAAAATATATGGCGATTTGAAACGCGAAATCTGCTTACAAAAAGTGACGCTTACTATAACAGAGCCCGATATAGTGGTGTTCAAAACGCAAATGTACATAAATTTAACATACTTGGATATTTCATCGTATGCTGCGACATAATTGTCAATACAAATCGTCCCATTTTCCGCTCTTGCAAGCTGAAAACAGGTCATGAAGATGCTGGATGTCAAAATGATCTGTCTCAGCGGCCATTTTGGATCTCAATTTCAAAGCCGTAATTTGATTGGTTTACCTAGGTAAGACCACGAAATTTGATCATAAATAAAATTATTACATTCACAACTTTTTTCTAAATATACTTCTTAATTATTATTTTATAAATTCAGTAGTTTTATCGCTAAAACTGAAGCAGAGTGAATAAAGAAAAAAAAAAAGGATTGTCAAAACCGAAAGTAGAAAATTTACCGCGGAATACAAAGATGTCAGCCTCCATGATTGGGTGAACAATTAAAGCCAAAGGATAGAAACCTTTAATAATCAAAGATGTCAGAAATTACAGTTACACCCCTTGGTAATTATGTGTTTCTTATTGTCACTTATGTAGATTGAGTAGTGAACTTTTTTTGTAACATTACTTACATATACAACACAATCTCAAGATTAAAGGTGGTATCCGTCAGTTTGTTCCATTTTTTTAAATCTCCATTTGTTATTGCAAACAGGTGTTTTCTATCCGAGCCACGCTGCAGAGATAGCTATTTTTGAAACTTAGAAAACCACATGATCACTTACTTTCATAAAGTCATCCAGGTAATTCACTCTGACATCAATATCTATTTTTATCAGAGACCATTAGCACGCTTTTTTATGGAGTTGAAAAGACTGAACATTTAGTTTGAGATTTGTACAGTCCAGCAATTAAGTTAGTGTTCAAAATCATCGTTATAACGATTAAAGGATGGGTTTATGCAAGGAATATGACCCAATTCCCTAAAGCAGTGGTTATATATTGGTATGTCTAGGTCCCCATCAGGGGTTTGACATTATTGGAAGATAGATAGATAGATAGTATGTGTATTGTAGTGACTGTAGTGCATAAAGGCACTTCCAACAGCCTTTTCAACAACCATTTAGCGACGTGGTTGAGTGCCTGGACTACTGATCTGGCGGACCGGGTTCGAATCCCCGTTAGGGCCAGGGTTATTGTCTCCGCTAAGATTTACTTTAATGGTCTCAGAAGTAAACAGAAGTCTGGTGTGGCTGTCCTGAGATGGGCTTGGGCCCAGAAAAAGTAAAGGGGGAGGAGTGTAGTGCATATAGGCACTTCCAACAGCCTTGCTGTTGAGGTAACCCTTTAGCGACGTGGTTGAGTGTCAGCCTACTGATCTGAAGGTCCCAGGTTCAAATCCCTGTTAGGGACAGGATTATTGTCTCCTCTAAGATTTACTTTAATGGTGTCAGAAGTAAATGGAAGCCTGGTGTGGCTGTCCTGAGATGGGCTTGGGCCCAGAAAAAAGTAAAGGGGGAGGAGTGTAGTGACTGTAGTGCATAAAGGCACTTCCAACAGCCTTACAGTTGGGTTAACCCTTTAGCGACGTGGTTGAGTGCCTGGACTACTGAACTGGCGAACCGGGTTCGAATCCCTGTTAGGGCCAGGATTATTGTCTCCGCTGAGATTTACTTTAGTATCACTATTTAATATTCACATACTGTCTGGTACCACCTTTAAAGACCTAAATAACACAAAGATAGACAAAGAAAACTAATTAGAAAGTCAAAAAATCATAAGCAGATCAATAGCCTCTTCTCCCCAGTCCTCGCTTATAGCCTTATAACCATCAACCAAAGAGAAGAGGTGTACTGAACTTGTGTGCATGAAGTGATGTTGTATGCCTTTGAAACTAAGCTGGTCACTGAAGAAAATCTTCTAAGGGTCAGGTGTAGCGACAGAGCCATGATTTGCCAAATGATGAAGTCAAAGTTCAATTAACTATCACAACTACACATTCCTTAAAGAACTTCAAACATGAAGGCTTCCACGGTTGAGCCATGTCTTTTACATGCCAGAAGAGTGCCATGACCCGCAACATAACCAAGTTCCTAGCCTTGTGGCTGTCCCAAAAGTCGAAAGGTTTCAAAGCAGACATTGGTTGTTTGGACAACAGGTCATCTTCCAACTACTGTAAGGCCTGAAGACTGGCCATCAACACCAAAGCACACAGCCATCACCAGCTCCTAGTTGCGTTAAAACCTGATGTTAAATTCAGGAAGACAACAAAGCAAAGCTTCATGAAAACACACTGATTTATAATCAAATATAAACTATTACCCAGATATTACTAGATTATATGTGAAACATGCAGTCCATCATTCGAATCAAAAGCACAGTGACACTTTTCAATAAATTTATTTCTATTATTAGCTATTTATTTATTAGCAACCATGAACTACACATGATATGTATTTTATATGTCATACCTAAATATTACACTGATTAGATAGATCGTGATGCATTTATTTAAATAAATATGATTGGGGTATGAGTGACTATTTGGATCAAGCACTTAACTTATGGCCAATTGTTTATTCTGCAGATTTATGGACTAAAATTCATGACATACAGAGTAAAAGAAATGGTTTGTTTGTTTAGCTCTTAATGAAAACTATTAATCTCAAGTACTGTTTTTTAAATATTCTTTAAATACACTTTCTAAATTGCTCTGTTTTATTTTTCAGGTGCAGGACAAGGTATGTGTGAGGATAAAACCATTCAGAAAACAAGACAATCTGCCTTTTTATAACATCGTACTACTCAGCTTTAACATATTTCATTTGTTCTTACGAAATGCAAATAGTTGTATATATGTCTCCCTTCTTTAAACTAAATATGGTATGCACTTTAATATGTTTTGCAGTTTTTAAATACAGTAAAACCCTGCAAGAGGACCACCTCATTATGTGTGGAACCTGTTAAAAGGGACACTTTTCTTCAGAACCGTTTCTTTTTATATGTAATTTCTTTGAATCCCGGAAAGAAGCCTACCTTGCTGCCTGCGATTGGGACACTTATTTCAGAACCAGTCATCAAATTCACATCTTTTCTAATCCCTGATAATAGAGACCTGGCCAGAGCTGTCACTTTACACTCTGACTGGATATGCTGTTCACATTTAGGTAGACCTGACCTGCTACATACCAGAATGTTTGATTTTAACACTTTGTTTCTACCTTATAATAAATGACTTGTGATAAGAAAAACATTATTTGTCATTAGTGAATCAACTAAGAGCTAAAGTTGACAAAACCTTCTTGAAAAAGAATATGTTATGTTTATGATTGTGATTATTATTTATTCCGACATCCAAACTATATTACTGTATAATAAGGTAATGATGTTGACAAAATTGTAGCTTTATATTCACCAAGAGGACCACCTTGCTAAGCGGGACACATTTTAGAAGAACCATTGGTGGTCCTATTAGGGAAGTTTCACTGTATGATGTGTGCTGTTGCAGGTATATCAAATTGTCAACTTACTGTCACCCTTAGTCCCAGCAGGGGTGAAAAACTCCCACCCAAGGTTGTCTTGCAGCTGACCTGTGGAGAATTAGTGGATCAAAATTCAAATTAAAGAAAACTTGTTGGAAATAAAGTTGATGAAAGTGGTAAATAAAAAGTTTTTATTGTTTCTCAGATGTTGGCAGAAGCTGTATCCTTGTAACCATTGGTGGGAAAAACATCATGTTGGATTGTGGGATGCATATGGGCTTCAATGATGATGTGAGTACAGGACAGATGATGAGTCATGATTTAGCAATGTATTCCCTAATTGTTACTTTTGTAGTTGCCCACTAACCCTAACTTCTTAGCCTCACATTCTGTGGTTTCAAATTCTAGTCAAGGCATGAACCTTGATTTAGGGGCTTTTCAGGCTGACATATGGTGTGCCTATGGTTCTACCTGAAATATATTTTGGATCTTCCACTATTTATAACAGCTGGACTATTGCTTATATGATGATAGTTTTGCCATGTATAAATAAAACAAAACCAAACTTAATTTGTATGTGCATATTTCTCTATTTAACAAAATAAAAAAATGCATTTGTTAGCAAGTTATTAAGAAGTAATATTGTGAAATAGGCTCGAGATTAGGTGGTCCTAGATTCAATCCAAGACAGAGACATGTCACTTACTGGTATGTGACTGGCAGTGGACCAGATCTGGTAGAGCCATCAAACAGGAGGCCCTAGGTTTGAACCTAGACTGTGACATACCTAAGTAATTAAAAATTGTCAGTGGTAGTAGTGTAGCTTTTTTGCAAATGCAAATATAATGGTTGTATTTTACAACAAGTCAAGCCCAGTGTAAGGATAATGGGACTGGGTTGGAATCATGCCAGCTGTTGATTGCATGCTACACACAGTGAAGGTAGCACTTTATTTGCTTCAATTTGACACCAATACAAGATCACTGAAATACTTTTCAGGGGAATTCTAACTTTACAGTCTGGGTATGTTATCATGTCAGGTGTCAACATTCTTTGATAGTAATGATAGAAGCATATCTACATCAAGTGAACATCCTCTCTGGTTTATTGGAAAATTGTTGGATGTTAAATCCTAAACACAACAAATAATTTTACCATAATTGTTAAAATAAATGTTTTCTGTGAATAAGTTGTGTCTGTGACTCATCAGGTCTATGTGTTTACTATTTCAGAGAGTCTGACTCACCAGGTCTATGTGTTTACTATATCACAGAGTCTGACTTATCAGGTCTATGTGTTTACTATTTCAGAGAGTCTGACTCACCAGGTCTATGTGTTTACTATATCACAGAGTCTGACTTATCAGGTCTATGTGTTTACTATTTCACAGAGTCTGACTCATTAGGTTTATGTGTTTACCATTTCAGAGTGTCTGACTCATCAGGTTTATGTGTTTACTATTTCAGAAAGTCTAACTCATCAGGTCTATGTGTTTACTATTTCAGAGAGTCTGACTCATCAGGTCTATGTGTTTACTATTTCAGAGAGTCTGACTCATCAGGTCTATGTGTTTACTATTTCAGAGAGTCTGACTCATCAGGTCTATGTGTTTACCATTTCAGAAAGTCTGACTCATCAGGTCTATGTGTTTACTATTTCAGAGAGTCTGACTCATCAGGTCTATGTGTTTACTATTTCAGAGAGTCTGACTCATCAGGTCTATGTGTTTACTATTTCAGAGAGTCTGACTCATCAGGTCTATGTGTTTACTATTTCAGAGAGTCTGACTCATCAGGTCTATGTGTTTACTATTTCAGAGAGTCTGACTCATCAGGTCTATGTGTTTACTATTTCAGAGACGCTTCCCAGACTTTACATTTATCACCAAAGAAGGACGGTTGACAGAACATTTAGACTGTGTCATTATTAGGTATGATGTGTAATTATGCAAAAGAGACATTTTTTAATTTTATAGTTTCCATAACCTTTATCTGAAAGGGTATATACATTGCTTAAATAATTCTATTAGAAAAGAGAAGGTACATTTTATTAAAAAAATTGTCTCTGTAAAATAAATCTCCAGATTGATTGATTGGTTTACTTTGGTGTAATTAGTCAATGTCATTAATAAATTGATTTAAAGTGGTTATATTGCTCTGTGTTTTGCAAGTTTTATGATTAATTGATTGATTTACTGATTGATAGACTGATTGATTGGTGTTTCAGCCACTTTCATCTTGACCACTGTGGCGCCCTGCCTTATATGTCAGAAATGGTTGGGTATGATGGTCCCATCTACATGACACACCCTACCAAGGCAATCTGTCCTATATTGTTGGTAAGATCATCATCAGTATCATTGGTATTGTTATCATCAATATTTTTGTATTCTTAGTGTAAGTACAAAGTTACTGTTTGACACTGGAAGCCGCTGACCTAACAATTTAAAGGCTCTGGATAATGAGATCTGGCCTAATCTTGCTTCACTTCTCGAGGGATTGTAGTCCAGCTTACAAATGGCAGTACAATTAAGCCCTTGCACATTGTATTCTACTTATTGTCATAACAACTTCTTACCAGTGATGTCCATGTGTGTAATACACAAATTCAGTGTTTCAGCTATAGTCTTGGTGTTATCTTGGGGCAGAAGAGGACTCTTAAGAGGGTCATTTCTAATGACTTTAAGATTATGCAACTCTTCAGGGCAACAAAACATAATTCTACCTTTCTCTATTATATCAGTCCTGTTATAACTCGACATAAATGTGCTTATAAAATGCAACACTAAATGAGCTTGGAATTGATAAATAAAACAGTATGTCAGAACACTTAAGCAATACAAGATCCAGTGAATTTTATTGTGATTTAACCAGCTTAGCTGATAAGTGACCTACTCTCCAGCACTAAAGTTGGTTAGCTGATCTCGACCCTTAACCTTCTGCTTCTGTCCATTATTCTGTTGTATATTTTGTTTATGGATGGTTCATTTTACATAAAATTTATTTAAGTGGATATTTCTACTATAAAGTTTTATTAATAAGACACAGTTTTTTGCCCCAAATTATGAAAAAAAGTGGTCGGTGCATCTTATCCATGCCAAGTAAAGTTAGTATCGGCCATAAACAACAATATTGTGCTATTTTAAGGGAAATCTTACATTGTTTTTACCTAAAATTTGAAAGGAGGTCGTCCAGATGCACTGCTGATAATAGTTTGTACCAATATTATCATACCATTAACTAGTTGGCTTATCTTTTCATCAACTTTAGGAGGATTTTAGGAAAATCTCTGTTGAGAGGAAGGGAGAGACAAATTTCTTCACATCAGAAATGATCAAAGCCTGTATGAAGAAAGTCAAGGCAGTAAATTTACATGAAGTAATTCAGGTAAATAAGAGTTATATATATAACAAAGAGTTTTTTTATGGTTTTTTTTTTAACAATTATGTTTGTTGATTAGCTATTTTACTTAAACATAAGAGATACCAGTGTGTTAACGAAGTGAATGGCATTGATCAATCAGATGCTTCCAAAGGCACTTCCAGATATTAGAACTGGACTTAACATTTGTTTTTAAATTATAGCATGTATTTTGAAATAAATCATTTATTATTATAAAAAGGTTTTCTTGTTAATTATTAAAAACAGGTTATTGATATTATCTCACATTTAAATGATTTCAATGTACATGAGAGAATAAAAGAAACATAACTTTTTCTTGTTTAAAAAGACCAGACATATGTAATAGCAGGCTATTTATGACATTAGCTCAAATATGTTTTTTGCAGGTTGACGATGAGCTTGAGATTAAAGCATATTATGCAGGTCATGTTCTTGGGGCAGCTATGTTCCATGTCAGGGTTGGACAACAGTCTCTGGTGTACACGGTAACTTTTTCTGTTCAGAATTTCTTACCTCTACTGAACAGCTATTGTAATCGGATACAGTTTAGAATTACCCATCCTGTTTGAGCCGTTTCTTAGAACAAATGGAATCTGTATAAAACCGCACGCACTGATAGATCACCAGAATGCAAAAATGCTTTAACCTTGTTATATAGGAACAGTCAAGGTCAATCTTCAACTTATAAGATTTCAAACAAACTTGCTTGTTCATACATACATACAATATACAAATAAAATTAAGATCATTATGGCAACATCAAGTTTTAGGCTGAGGACTTTAGAATATTAACAACACACTTCAAGTCAGCTGCAGGAAGTTTAACCCTTGACATGCACTGTAAGTCAACATTGTTAGGGGCTGAGGGACTATATGTCAACATATCTTATAACTCATTTATTGTGTAAGAAAATATGGTGTACAGAATATGGTATATTACAAAATATAATTTTTGTAAGTATTTTCCTTATCTATTATTGTATGAACTACCAAAGAAAAAATTATACTAGAAATTGTTTTTAAAATTTGACCAAATAACAGATTTAACATTTCAAATCTATTGTATTCCTGTTTTTCTATTTAAAATACTCACGTGTGAGGAAGTCTTTCTAACCAGATAATATTTCAGTGCTTTCTACCCAGGTGTTAGTTTGAGTCAACATACTTCCTTTAATAGATTATGTAAAAACTGTGCATGTGAAACTTCAACAAATAACATAATAATGATCAACATTTAAAGATACATATATAAGCTATACAGTATAAAGACATTACAAAACAATCCGCCAGTACTTATATATTATAGGGAGACTACAACATGACTCCAGACAGACATCTTGGTGCAGCATGGATCGACAAATGTCGACCAGACTTGCTAATTACAGAGTCAACCTATGCCACGACCATCAGAGAATCCAAACGATGCAGAGAAAGAGATTTTCTGAAGAAAGTCCATGATTGTGTAGAAAAGGGTGGAAAGGTATAGTTTCTTGTCATTGTATTAGCCTGTATGTAATTTTAACATAAGTTTTTGAATACTGAGTGAGAGGAAGTCTTTTGATTCCAAGCAGGTTTTATGTCTTTGCATATGATGGTTGCACTGTCCTTCTGTATGTCCCTACATCTTTCCCATTTTTTTGTCTTAGCAGTCCATATTATTCATATAATATTATTTCCATATTATTTATAATACTTCAGCCAAACTTCACCATGTTTAAGGTAACTTCATCTCCAGAAGTTATATCATGTGCATGTGACAATTTGCTGTTTCGTACTAATAAGCACATGTACAAAGTTATTTTAAATTGGACAAGCAAGAATAACCTGTACCTTAGTCATATTAACTCACTAGTTCATATTATCAAAAGTTATTTTTTTTAAATTTGATTTAAGGTAGGCAAACAGCTTTATGTGTGAAAGGACTTCAGTTGTCTTTTGAGATGTAAATTGATTCTACCAAGACAGTGCTTAAAGATTTTTATAACTGAAGTCAACGGTTTCAACACATGAAATACCAACATTTCTTTGACATTTCCTATGTAGTTCTCAAATTTGTTAGTTTTATTTGATGTTCTGCCTTTCTTGCCTAAAATGTTATGTCATTATAGAGTTAATGGAGTGACTTGAACATTGAGATTAAAAGGTTAAGCTTACTAGTCAAATCTTTGAATCACTTTAATTTATCCTACTTGTTTGTGTAAGCAATGTTTCTTTACCATCTACTTTAATATCTTTGAATAGACTCTTTAACTGCCTTGCAATTCTGTCTGTAGATTATAAAGTTTTCTATACAATGCACCTTGTTATCCTGTGTATACATTAGCCATGATTTGCCTATATATTACTTGTGTTTTGCCCTGTATTTGCTCTTAGTAAGACCAAGAGTAGTGTATTTTTCTTAACAGACAGCAGGAAAAAAACAATGACAATTGTGTAATTGTATATTAATTTTGCCTCTTAAAATTGCTGTATTATATATTATTAATTATGAAAAAAAATCTCCCTGTGTTTTCCATTTGTAATCCCTGTTTTTATTGGTGTTTATTGTTACTGGTTAATTCAATTTGTTACCTATATATGTTTTATATAAATCTACCTCTGTATTGCAGGTGCTAATCCCTGTTTTTGCCCTGGGTAGAGCCCAAGAGTTGTGTATTCTCCTGGAGTCCTACTGGGAGAGAATGAACCTTAGCATTCCTATATACTTCAGCCTTGGTCTCACAGAAAAGGTTATTTTTATACTTAATAACACTCAAACTTTTGAACCTTCAGGAGGAATTTACACAGCCTTCATTTTGCTTTTTATGTTTGTGTTCTTTAAAGCAATCAATAAAAATGATGTTGAAAGACAGAAAAGAAATGAAGTCGGTTGTGTCATTGCAATGTTACTGTGGGTTATAAAAAGGCTAAAGAGCCAAACATTTCGAGTAAAAGTGGTATTTAGCATAAATGTGTGACATTCCCTTTTGCAAATGTTGTACGACATGTATTTTGAAAAGGTTATTGTTTGTTGATATTAATCTGCCTTCAACAATTAGAGTCTGTTTACTTATTTATTTAGTGTTGCCTTCACTGTAGTGGTTTAATATCACAACCAGTAACATTATCCAGACTGTGAGCTGCCCATTTGTGGAACATCCAGTAGGAGATTATTATAACTGCCATCACTTTCTTTAATACCTCACCGCCTGGGTTTGAAACATACATATTTAAAACCATTACTTTGCAAGAAGGGTGGTGGAAAAAAAGGTAATTGCTTAGATAAAAGTACTTTCATATTATAATTAGTAAATGATAAGATTGCAAAGAAAATCATTTTTAGCAAAGTCAATCCTAATTTGGAATAGTATGAGTGGTTGGATCAATCTATTATGATTTGCACAATCAGAGAAAAGTGTTTCCCTTTTTCAGGCCAATCACTACTACAAACTGTTTATCTCATGGACCAGCCAAAAGATCAAGAACACATTTGTCCAGCGGAATATGTTTGAATATAAACACATTCGTCCATTTGATCGATCATACATCGAGAATCCTGGTCCAATGGTTGTGTTTGCCACCCCAGGAATGCTGCATGCTGGTCTATCTCTGCAGATCTTCAAAAAATGGGCACCACATGAACAAAATATGGTCAGTTATTTAACACATTTAGTAGTAAGAGGACTCAAGTAGCTCAGCTGTTAAAGTCGATTTATTTCTATCTCTTCGATATTTTATTTTTATGGACTATTAGCTGTATTGCAGATTACAGGCTTCTTATCATTATTCTTCTATTTTTGGTATTGATTTAGTGCACTGTATGGAAAATTGGTGGAGAGTATTAGTGCATTTTAAACAAAAACTTGAAAGTTAGGCAATATACTAGATAGGATTGCTTTTTGCTTTACAGTTAGAACTTCATAATTATAAAAACTATATAACTTTAGTTCTGATATTTTGAAATGTCACACAGAAGGCTAACATTAATGCAGTGCACTATGACTCCATTATGTGAATTTTTTAATTTATTTCCCATTGATTATTGTTTGTTCCATACTGTGGAGGGGTTTGTGGACAAGCTTTAGTTCAGTGGCCTTTTTCTACCATTAATAGATGGACACTACCATAAGAACTGTAATAATTTTGTGGTTTGCAAACAAAATATACAAATAAAAAAAACACGAAAATATTCATTTCAAGGATAAAATGTATGGGTAGGAAAGTGTTTTGTAATAGATTTTAAATGCTCTGGTTTGCAGGTGATTATGCCTGGATACTGTGTAGCAGGAACCATCGGTCATAAAATACTTAATGGAGCCAAGAGACTGGAGTTGGAGAACAAACAACATGTATGTTAATTGTTTCTAAAATAAATTAATGGTATATGTTGTTTATTTACATGTATTATACTTACAAATTAATGGTTTGTTCATATAAAAAGTAACTTGAAATGCAAACAGTTTTTTAACAGCTGTTATGTTTATAAAAGGTAACAGCCAGATAGCTGTATTACTTTTTATTATGCGCTTTTTTTAATGACCAGTTTCTACTGTAGTTATTTTCTGATGCAGTCATCAGTTATATGGCATTATCTAGCACTTAGCAGCAAATACCAAAGTTCCTGATCAGACAGCTTCAGCAGCAGCTGGCTGATAAGAACCTTCACTATTGATCTTGTCCTCATCAGTTTGTGAATAGCTGCCTCAGAGTTAAGACTGTTTATCTTTCCCTTCACAGCTGGATGTGAAGTTGTCTGTCCAGTATATGTCCTTCAGCGCTCATGCCGACGCCAAGGGCATCATGCAGTTGATATCATGGAGTGAACCACGCAGCGTCATGTTGGTGCATGGCGAGGCAGAAAAGATGGATTTCCTTAAGAGCAAAATTCAGCAGGAGTTTGGTAGGAGTTTATGCCCTTCCTTGTTGTAAATGTTTTGATACAATGTGTGTAGCGGCAACCAAGTGTCGTTGACATATTACACCATAGCCCTGGTTTGCAAACGGACAAAACCATGTGAAGCTTCATTAAGTGAATAAAAAATTATTTCTTTCTGACATAATTAACAAAAATATAAGCATAAAAACTAAGAACTGTAAAAAATCAATCTTTTAATATTTTCCTCAAAAGGCCTGTTCACTTTTTTTAATTTTTATACCTGTTGTTGTTTTTATTAAGGTATCCAGTGCTACAAGCCAGCCAATGGGGAAACAGTTACCATAGAAACAAAACATAACATTCCTGTGGACATTTCTCTAAAGTTGCTTAAGAGAGAGGCTTCATTTCTTGCCTCAGTAGAACCAGATCCCAAAAGATTGCGAACACTTCACGGGGCTCTAGTCATGAAAGGTCATGTAAGTAAAAATATGCTCCTTTTGCCAGCTGTCTTAAAGTCCAGACCAGTAAATTTATGTTCTTTGTTGATTTTTTTTTTGTTCTTAAGTCTTAAACAAAGTGGGTTTTTTTAATTAATGCAGGGGTCAAAATTTCCACTTATAAGCTCTTGATAATGACTAAAGATTTGACAGTACAAGTTCCTTTCTCAATCAGGTCGTCCTTCAGGATAAGTAGAATTTTAAGGTAAAATGAGCCCCACTTTCTACCGCATAGTAGCTTGTCAGTGGCAGAACATTTGTTCAAACTGTCTCCAAAATTGGTATGAAAATCAAACTAGAAATGCAGCTGAGTATGCTAAAAGTCATCAACCGATATCAAAGTATCCCGACGTTTTTTCTGCTGAATCTTACAACTGATATCCTATTTTTTTTACAGAAAATCCTCTTAAAAATCATAAATTTATTAAAAAGGAAATAACTATTCCTTATTTGGTTTCATTCTTGTAGAAAATGCAATTGATGGACCCCGACCAGGCTCTGAGAGAGCTGGGAATCAAGGAACACAATGTGCGCTTCACCTCTACGCTCTACGTGAGTGAAGATGGCTTGGCGACAAAGACTGCAGAGAAAATATACATGCTGGTTAAAGGGTGAGAAATTTTTTATCACTAAAAGCTTGCTTTTCTACAAAAAAAATACTTAATATACAATGCAAAATGTAAAATGAAAATGGTATAAATGATATTTCTTACTGAATAATTTTTTTTATATAATTATAATATAGATATTTCATGGATCAGGGTTTGCAAGGATACCCTTAGGTATTATGCTTTCTTTTCTTGAACTCTCACAAGAGAGACACATATGGATATTTGTTATAATGTTTTTTAGACGAATAAAGAACCATCCGACCCAGTTTTCGTCAGATGGCAGTATCTCAGTGTCAGACGTTATGATCACCGTCTCAGGGGATGATGATGATGCCAAGTCTGTGCTGGTCACATGGTCTCATCAGGTAGATTGTTACCTCAGTTACAACTTGTATTTCCATGCAAATGATTAATATTGCCAAGGTCATAATTTGTAGTGGCATTGATGCCATTTGTCTTGTCACAATATCACTTTGCATCGCCATAGTGACAATTTAAATGTTAAATGTATTCTGTATTTAAGAACAGTTTTTTGTTACCAGGTTTACATTTTGTTACTTATTACTATTATCTTTTTAAAACAATTGTGTGGTTTCAGTTGTTTTTTTTACAGAGATGACTATTGTAACAATTTCTCATGGTACAGTTTGGTTAATTACTGAGATCCTTTGCAAAAACTAAAAGTAAACAAATATGTCTTTCTGTTTTGTAGGATGAAGACCTAGGCAGTCAACTAATGGATTTGTTAAAAAGTGAGCTACCTGTTGTGGTAGAATGAGATCTTTCATTTCGTTGGATTAGATAAATGTGATACAAGTTGCTTACTGGTCAGTGGGTTTGAAATGGGGTATGCTAATTGAATAATAATGTCTTGATTGGTTGAATGGCAATAAAAGAACTGATCTTATTAGATGAAGTTAAAAGTGACAGAAAAACATAAGAGCATTCAGTGGTTTTGACATTTTAGAACCGATAGAGTATGTATAGAAGGAAATAGACCTCCCAAAAATCAGCTGGTAAATATTATCAAATACATGTATAGAAGTCATGCAAACTTTTATATATGTTTGGCAATACTAAAATGGTCTGGACACAGCATATTTTTGCTAGGAGTCAGTTGAGCAGTACCATATGTTAAGCATTGGTAGCTCTACCCAGATATAAGTTCGGGGTCTTCCTCCACCAACAATTAGCTGGATGTCGCCAACATGACCATAATTGTGTTGATGCAATGTAACAAAAGAAAAAAATGCTTCTGACTGAAGTATGCATAAGGTGTATATTTGTACAAGTATACTTCGTTGAAGTTCTCAATTGACTGATCATAAAATTAACTAAAAATGTTTAATGTTTAATATGACTCAAAAGTGTACCTGACAAGAATCACTTTAGAGTTGTTGGGGTTTTTGTAAGAAAAATAATCAGCAGTGATACTTTAGTCAAGTATTCATTGTGGTTTGACAATATTTGTCTGTGCAAATGTACAATAAAATACAAACTAGACTAGATGTAATGAGGGTCAATCTGCATAGGTGTGCCAATTGATATGGCATCTTAGACAGTTTAGTTGTATGGGCTTCTTTAATAGATTTTTAGTCCCATAATATCTGAATTATACATGTCAGGTTGTTAGCTGATGTGTTTTATTATCTGTTGGCGGGTGGTGGGGGAGACAAATTCCTTGGCTATGCAAATTGCTGCCCGATTACTCAGAGACTATATCTGGAAATCATATTTTGGTTTTGCATGATATATCTCAAAATAATGGACCTTCTTGCTTTCAGGTGTGCAGTAATCTTATCATGAAATCCGTAGGTCTAAGTGATTTATTGCAAAGCTTTCTAAACAAAACACCCTGCATAATAATGCAACATATGATGCAAACCCAAAATCTCTCTTCTAGCACGATTACATGAATGTGAAATTATCTAAGGGACACAAATGTGTCGGGGTATTCTATTACAGTTTATTCAATTTACTTCCCTTGCATTAATGATTTCATCAATTATCAAACCGTGTTGTTGTTATTTAACTAGAATACCGTTAAGGAAGGAATTACTCAACTGTTAACTTGCAATGTGTCACAGTGAAATAAATTTCTCTGAGGTTGCATTCGACCACTAATAAAAAACATTTTTTACAAGTTTTAATGTGCATGCATTGGGAGATAATGCACGGCACAATCTTTGTTTTCTGTATTATAGTTTGTTGTCATTTTAGAATTCACTTTTTCGTTTCCTAAAAGCTACTTGTTACTTTTTAAGTCACTGAGAAAATGCAAATGTAATTATCCATCCTTCTCTTTGTTAAATCAAATTTTCTTTTTTATTTTTCGCTTACTTTAAAACGTTCCGACAAAATTAATATTATAGACCATAAGCACAAAAGACCCAATGTTTATAAAGCTTTTGTAAAAAGCAAAACAAAAAGACAATAAAAACGTCAACATACAACTCTTTTTTCGATTTCCACTAATTCTTTTTTCAAAAACCTCGTTTCTATTTATTTCACCGGCCGCAATAGCTCAGGTGGTAGAGCGTCGGCTTGCGGATCGGGAGGTCGCGGGTTCGAACCCCGGCCGGGTCAAACCAAAGACTTTAAAGTTGTTAGAAGTGGCTTCCCTCCTAACGCTCGGGGCTAAGGTACAGCATTACGCCTGAATCGTCGGTGTCAGTATAATGGACCGGCCGGGTTCAGTCCCTGGGCACCTCATAAGTGCCCCTGTACTATAATGATAGAATTGTCGCTGCACAGTATCGGCAAAAATGTCGGCAAATTCCCAATGGCAATACTACTGGAGACCCTGCAGGGCGGTGAGAAAGACTTTTAAACACTCCAGACCAACCCAACGCGACGCGTCATCTAGTCTTATCTATCACATCAAATGAAAATATTAGGTTACAAACGTGCACACTATTTGTAAAGTTTGTTATATCTTATGATGATAAATGTACAGATCTACAATATTACAAAATAATGTTAAAATAGCAACTAAATGCACATAGAATATTGTATATTTGGACACGATCTATTATTACAAAAATATTATGTTGTCTTTAAATACCTAAACGCAGATTGTAGTGCTTCGTAAATTTAAGAGGGTCTGAACTAGTCATTTAACAAAAACACCAAACAACATTTGCGTGTGATAGCGTAGGTAAGTGGACATAATAACAACATTCCTGTAGTTGTGTGTATTTTGTCTCCAGATCGTGACAGGTAGCTGTCAACAAGGCAATGTCATTGATAGACGTTTTCATTGCCACTCTGCACAAGTTGTTACTCGGGCATTCGAATACGATTTTCAGTGCTCCAGTTGGGCATGCGCAGTACATGTTTAATAAGGATAACTGTTTGTATTGTATTCTATAAACAAACAACACTTATTGTCTTATTAACGACTTATAGCTATTTTAGTGAAAGCAAACTACTGAAAAATGATAGAACCATCGACACACAGCAGGCATGTTGGTAACTTGCTAGTATATATGTATGTGCTTGTTTCTTAACCTATAATTTACGAATGTAATGTTTGACTAATAAAATGTCCGGCATCTGATTTTATTAACTGACACCATATCCTGATAAACAGTGTTGGTGTGACAAATTAACAAGAAGAAAGAGCACAGATGTTAGACATCGACGGAGCCACAGAGAATATACGATTTAAACACGAAGATGACTACCTGAGAACTAAACACTCGCTTAAACTGTCGATTTTTTACATATATATTGCGAGTAACGAACCGTAACTTCTGGGAATTAGACTATCCGCTACTTTACTTTCTGCCTGTTATCTGCAGCATCTGTACTTAACAAGCTGCGTTGTTAATATCGGCATTGTCAGTTTTTTTTCATAAACTTATTTTCATAGACCTTGCCAAACAGCTGCGAATTCCAATTAATGCCTGCTACTTTTTTAAATTGCAAGATTTGTATTATAGTTGCAACTTCTACTGTTTACAATGGAATGCACGTTGTTGTTTTTTTAAGTTTTGTTTTTAAAAAAGGGCCCAGCAGAACAGCTGCGATTTCCTGTTATTGCCTGCTACATTACCGTCCCATAAAAATGTATCCTACAAGAAGCTCCGCCCATAATAGCGGCGTCAATCATGATACTTTACAGCCATTTTCTTTGAATGTTTAACTTTACTATAAAAATCGATTAATCTTAAGATTTATAAATAAGTTAGCGTTAAAGGGTGGATTTCATCAGATGCACATAGCTTAAAGATTTAACTTTGTTGAGTTATATTAGGCTACATAAACCTGAGTGCTTGTTATTATTTACCGCCGAGCGTTTAATGTAACATAAAGCAATTATGGAGTCGACCACTCTATGTTTCCTTCAGATATGGACATTTTAACTTTTATTAAATATACTTTGATTTGCCAATGAAAGAATAGAAACATAATATTTTCGTTATAAAATAGACAACGTAAGTAGAAATTGTAGCGATGAGCGCAATGGCAAACGGAATGATTACATGACTGGTGGGCGTAGGGTGCAAAGACCTTTTTCTTCAGAAATAACATGAATTTATTTTTACGACAATCTATTTGATATGACCCAAAATATACTCTGTTATTTCGGGCTCGTATTTATTCATACGTAAAACTTGTTTTCTTTAGTTTCTACATATGTATTTATAAACCTCTATACATTTGAAGCAGAAGGATAGCCCTTCACTCTTGGCACTTTTTAAAAGGCCATATATTTGCCGCTTTCTGGTTGGCTTCAGACAGCAAGTTGAGAACAGTCGATTATAAGGTTATATCGCTGTCTTACTGCATGTTAGCCGAGTTGTCGGCACTCGGATCAACTACTACTTATTTTTCAAGAAACCTATCCTACACAATGCTGATGACTTAGTGTTTTTATGACACTAAAGTCAATAAGAGCGTCGGTCATGCACAGCTCCATGTTTCTTCCAATGCAGGAAATCCATTTTAGTGGGTCGCCGTTATGTGCACACTTTGGTAGACATACCATTTACATTTGCTCGGTATTCATGCTTTAATCAGATTTAAATCTTATGGTTTATAGCTTTCTGATATATTATTTTCGGCGACTTCGATGCCCTGCATCAACCTTTTCTTGTATGTCATTTAAAATGTACTTTGTATTTGATACCTCTGTAGAAAAAAATCTCAAAATAAAAAAAAAACCAACAGATTAATACATTTAAAGCCAAAAACTTGACAAGCTTTCTTTCCTACAATACTGTTATTTCTTTACCGCAGTTTACTTTTTATTGTTTAAGAGTGTTCAATACGTCTTACCTTTATTTAAAGAGATGAATTCCTATATAAAGGCAGTTTATGATATCCTAGACGATTTTATTCATTTATACCAAATGTACAATTCAAATTTTTTTCAAACCATTTCATAAGTTTTTATATTCCATAAAGAAAAACACGAAAACAAACAAGGAAAATCAGTTAGATGGTATTACAGTACTTTTTTTATTACGGAGAAATTATTATAAAAGAAAACGGTTACAAGCACATTTAAAATGTTATTTCGACAAAGTAACAAGTGTCCATTGTATTTGTTAATGTTGGCCGTAAGTAAACGTCACTACGCTGCGTCGTCAAACAACGCTTGTAGAAGTAATGGTCGCAAAGCAACGATTTAGCGTCCCCAGAAGTCATTGTTGTTCCACGGGTTCTGATTTTGGTTGTTGTTCATGTTGCTGAACCTACCAGCTGGAGATGGCCAGTCTGAAAACAACAAATTAAGAGCTTCGGAAACTGGAATTTAATCCGATATACAGAGTCAACATAGAAAGAGAAAAACAATCTGATGTGAATTGACAGACGTCATTTTCTCATCTAAACTTAAGTTACAGACTACGGCAAATCAATTACATACTAACGCTAGTTGGCCTGTCTAAATGAAACCTTGTGGAGCCGTTTCAGCAAAAGTTAAGGGACACATCAATTTCGTCGCAATAAATTTCAATAAAATACAAGCGTCTCGGTTTAAAAAGTGGGATTATGTATTCATGTAAAAATTTATCCAACTACTTTCAAACAAACATGTTGTTCGCCTATACTTAAAACAAGCTGTTCATGCAAGCGAAGCCCCGTTCATGGTAGTATCGGATGAAAGAACGTCGGGTTACAGCATACACTATCAATGAAATGGCGATAAAAGCGCTGCGTGCAGTTTGGTATTCAATACTTAAGAAAATCAATTGTCTTCTGCATGGTCTGACCGCCTAGTAACCTTCGGAAATATTTGGGCATTACAAGTCGCACAGGTCCCATTACATCTAGCTTATGTTTGTTCAATATACACACTTGTCCATAGAATTGCTTTCGCACAATAGGCCATTCAAACCAATGCCATAATTGGAGTTAAAACTAAATCAAATTGCTGGATCACGAGTTCTCCCACAAAAGAAGACATATAAACGTGTATTCGACTAGCCAGAAAAACTACTATTCAACTCATTGTACAGTAGAATGTACTTACTGTTTTCATCAGCTTGTGCGTTCCAGTACATGTCGTCTCTCTGTTGACAGGAGATGTTGATAACAGCACCCAGAATCAGTAGTAGCATCAGCAACAGCCGCGTCGTTGTCATGATTATATATGTGTGCTTCACCTGTCTCGAAGCATATCGAAACGTATTCTTTTAAGAAACTGACACACACATATATATATTTATACATATATATATATATATATATATATATATATATATATATATATATATATATATATATATATATATATATATATATATATATACTTCAAAAGCGTTCCAAATCGTTTTCAAAGGATTCTTAAGTCTTATTTAAGATGAGTTTTAACTATGAAATGGAAACGAACTTTAAATAAATCAAATGTAGGTGTGTCATAAAATACGTATTTGATATTTGTTAAACGTTCTTTCATTTGTATGATATTTATTAGAAAATTATAAGCATTGTCGAACAAGCTTGACAATAAATAAACACAACAGCTCCAATTTTGTCACTCTGACAGACAAAAAGGCATATTACTTTACAGTTTCTTTACCTTAGAATTCTTGTGTACATGTTCTGTTATAAAATTGACAACTGAAGAAAACCATTTGATTAAAGATACCCATACATCTTGGTTTGTTCCCCACTTACCTTCACACCAGAGTCCTTAAATTAAACGACACGTTTCTTTCCCTCTCAAGGCTCTTTGTGCCGACGATGCCTTTTTATACATGTCATGTGTTACAGCATGTACCTTAAAGGCGAACCATCTTTAACATACCAATTAATTCATACACACAATTAATACGTAGTCTGCAATTTGGTAGCTTGGTACCTATCAAATGCACATATTGAGTGTATTTTTGACAATACAATGATGCGGTTTTATTTGGTAATAACCATAGCAACGTTGCTAAAATGGGGAAAATCGGAAGCGTCATCCCCCACCTCCTCAATCGTTCGTTAAGACATTGTTGGCACGCTATCGCCAGTATAGAAAAGATAATTAAAATTGGGGTAATCCTTTAACTGCTAATGTAAGGGATTTTTTAATATATCGCATTTGAGGTCATCATGTTAAGGCTTTTGTTTTATTATGACATCGACAATTTTCGTGGCCATATCTTTCCGTACGGATATGCCAGCTGTATCAGATGAATTTCATCGCAGATATTGACACAATAGACTAAATATACAGTTCTTGCGATTGCTTTTATGATAGCAGTGTAGACACCCTTTAAGTAAAAGAAAGATATCTGAAAATATATATCAAACATTTCAAAATCAAATTGTAATTGAAAAAGGTAAATATAATTAATGAAAATCCTTTATCTGTGAGGTTTGAAATTATACTTGACAGACCATAATTTGTATTTAACTAGTGATTACATCCTTTAAAGCACTGTTCAAATGAACATGAGGGCTGACTATAATGTTCTGTTAAATGGCACGCAAAGTGGGTTGATATGGAGGGACGTCAATTGAAATGATGCACGCTTCTTGTCAATTTCATCTAGAATGCTACTCGTCTTGTTCTCAAGTCGTTGAATATATATAATGTTGTAATGTTCTATTTGAAACTGTAGAATTTTGATGTTGGATAATCATGTGTTTTTCTATAGAACTTAAAATCAACGCTTCTTTTACAAATAGTAAAGGAACAAATAGTAAAAGAACGAATGGTTGTGTTTAACTTATTCTGGCGACAATTTTAACGACAATTTTTTTGTTTGAATTTCTTAATGGAAAATTTCTAAGTTCTCTCAAGTAGAAAGGTGTCATTATTCAAATTTCCTTTCAGAATAGGTATTTGGTATATAGTTCTTGTATAAATAGTTTGAAATATATTCTGTTAAAACAATACATAAGCAAAATGACAAGATGTGAAAATTCAAAATAAAACTGGCAAGATTTCTTCTAAATATTATTAATGAATACGCGAGCATTATGGTAAAAAGAAAAAAATTAATAACTAATAAAGATGATAGTACCTGTAATCAGCGCGTTCATAAAGCATATTATGTGCAAGTTTACTTCACAATGGTATTAAGTAGGTCTTAAGGCGAGTAGGCCAAATGTGCATTTTTTTCTTTTTGCTAATAAAGCATAGTGTTGTTGATTTATATGTGAATTTGATGTTGTCTTACGATGTTGAGAATCACGATTTCCAGTTGTATCTAAATGTACCTATTTAGCTCAATAACTTAGGATGCCTTTGAATTGCGCATGCGATGATATCTTACCATGTGTGTACGCCAATAATAATGTGCTGATTGACAGGAGTGTGGACGCAATAACTAAAAAGAAAAAAAAAAACGTTTGATTTGCGGATCATGTAGTCCTTTGTGCCATGTATCTTAGAATATCTGTGACATGCTTAAAGCGGTTTAAACGCGGAATATTTAACACTTTGTCCATTGCATTTGAATAACTTAAAAGCAAACTACAAGAAAAAAGATAACATTAAAATTTGTTAAAACGAAACAGACAAAAAAGTTGTTAAAAGGAAATTGTGCATTGTTCAAACAAACGATATTCCGTTACTTCGTTATAACAAAAGTATATGTTGTTCAATAAAATTTTACTTTTGCATCAAAACTAGTTTGTTGTTTGCTTTTTTCAAATTTCATTTTGAAAATCGTAGCTACCAAATAACGATTGTTATGCGAGATACGAGACAGCCCTCTTCGAGTATAATCCTTGTTACTGCCGTGTTTAGCACTTTCTTCATGAAACTAGACACCGCTACAAGGCGCTTTTATCTTTAATGGGCGGCGTGTCTTTGATCTCACCTGCGTTTAATTACAAACGCATTGTTTTCTTGTATATCTTGTAAGCATTCAAGATTGCAAGCTAGCGGTGTGTGTTTTATGTAACAAACATAGATAAGGTATCATATTGCAATTTTATGACGATGTTGTACAACCATGATGTTTATTTATAACGAACACAAATAATTTATTTTTAATTTTTTATCCTGTCTGATAACATAATTGCCATTTCATAACAAGATAATTAAATTTAAAAAAAAGTTGTAACGTACACATCAAATTAAAAACCAACAGGTCAAAAAAAACAACTAGTTTTACGTTGTAATAAAAATGCATCTGAATTTTACTTTGTAGTTCTTTCCACTGGAAAATGTTATTAAATTTCACTTTGTACAACGAATTCCTTACGAAACTTAAAGGAAGCGTCTATGGAAATTGCTAACGCCGTAACAGTAAAACAGGAATTCTCTAGACGGAATTACCCGAGGAGTCCCGATTCTTAAAAATCCAGACATTATGAAGTCCCAAACGGGCATGTAAACATACAACAAACTATGACGAAAGAGAATTGTCAGAAATATTTAATATTGTATAAACTCTTGTATGGCAAATCTCACATATTCCATTAAACGTATTATATATTCTTTACACGAAGTGTGTTTACTTATAATTTATATAAAACGCTTTTAATAGCATTTCAGCAATAACGTCCTAACGGCCCTTTGACGTAAAATGTCGGACATTTCCGAACCTATTGCTCAACTTTTTACTCTTGTTAAGTTGATAGTTTGATGGATCAATGACGAAAACTGTATTTAAAGCCCGACAGTTTAGAATAAAACTGTATTTCTCAAACAAACTAAGTATTACTACCTAAAGATCCTGCGAAATGCCGTTTATTGATGTCCTACATCTATGTGAAAAGTGAACTAACTATAACACCCCTCGTCATTACAAATATGTTGTTTTCTATCTGAGTTACGTTGCATATTTTTAAAGTTATAAAACCACGCAACCACGTACTTGTAAGAGTACTGTCTTACCTCAGCTGGGTAATACTGTTACGTCGATATCTATTTTAACAGAAATCATCCTGGTCCTTTTTTACAGATGTGGAAGGAATGAGCATACAGAGCGATTTAATTTGCGATTGGCACGATCTAACAATTAGGAAAGTGTTCAAAATCGTAACTACTTAGACTAAATTACGCGGTTCTGAAGAAACTATGCCCAAATTTCCTAAAACAAGATAAAGAATATTGTTACATGACTTTGATATAAGCAAACGCGAGGACACCACCTTTAAAACGTACCGTAAGTTTTATTCAATATTGGGTTCATGTTAGCTTAGTTTTTTGTTGTGTTTTGAAGCTTAGAAACTTTATTTCCATCGTAATGACTTCCGACGGTTTGCAAATAAATGACATACTTATTCATGTACGGACGTTAATTGAACTTATTCATAACAGTTTAATACGGTCTGTGGTATTAAAATAATGATGTAAAGTAAAAGTCTTCGATTAAAATCAGTAGCTGCCAAATGAAAGGGAAAAATACAACAATGTAATAAAAGCATTTTTAAAATGTGTAGGATTCGAATCTGTGACCTCTTTTGTGGCAGTCCAGTGCTTAACTAACTGAATCACAGAGTCTTTTACATGTTTGTTTTACGTAGTTTTATTATTTAATGTGACCGGCTAAATGTGTACACTTAACTTTCAACATAACATATGGCACATTGTTTATGAAGAAACACTACTCTTAACTATTTTAATCATTATGTTATCTCCCTTGTCTGTAAATGAAAGTTGTTAAATAAATGGGGTAGAAGTATTTTAACTTTTGCGAACGCTTTTTGCGAACGCTTTTTATGTAAGAAACGCTTAACAGCAAGTTTTGTAAGAAACGCTTAACAGCAAGTCTTGTAAGATAAAAACATTAATACAAAGAAAGAACGAACAATTCATATTTACAAAGCCCCTGTTCATTTATTTATACAAGATACATGGTAACTACATAATGATATACACAATGAAAACACAAATCATGAATTGAAACGGTTTGTACTTTTACCAGAGGTTTTTTACTGCTTTTGTTTATTATTTATATGTATGCAAATGGTTGGAAACAATTCTTAAACAACAAATAAACTTGTGCTGCTATAAGCAGGCATAATCATTTACTTGGGTTTGTAAGTAAAAAAAATATACCATGTTTTAAACCATTCAAGCAAATTTGCAAGAAAATTAATATTTTCCATGAGACCCAATGGTCCCGACATTCATCTTGAGGAGTTATTTTTTTTTTAAAAGAAAATATGAGCAAATGTAAAAAGTGCAGCATTCTAGAATGTCCAATTAGTAAATAAACCTCATGATAAAGAAGGAACTTTTAAATGAGCAATAATAACAAACTGAACAATGTGTTCAAATATCGTCAACACAAGAACAACTCTCATTTAATTACAACACCGATTTTAGATCGTGTATAGTCTTGTCGAAGGAACGTTGTGATGTTTAACACTCGGATTGGCGTACATGGCATCGTACGTGACACATGTATAACAACAGTCTTAAACTGGTAGCGCTTCAAAAATGCTACTTTTAAATTATTGACTATCGTTAAAAGTTGCGATATGCATAAAATCTTTAGTATAAATGGTTCTTAATTTTATAAAACATAAAACGTGATATCCTCTGGATAAAAAAAAAAGTTGAAAATGACGGTAAACTGCAGATAGGTGAATTTAGAAAAAATGTTTAACATTGAAGACTTTTGATCGGGGATATTCTGCTTTTGAACAATAACACTAATTTTATGTCATATATCATTTCTGACACATTCTGGGCGGGGATAAACAAAAAAGGAAATTCTCTCCGTTTTACTATGACTTATATCTTCTGTCCCGTGCCATGGCTATTTTTTGATCTAGAAGCCTCGGTTACTTTGGTTACTGCATCATCATCAAACAATACATCGGCATCTGTCGGCAGAGCAACATCTCCATTGGTGTGTCAATGGTTCCTGAAACGACAACATTTCTTATTTAATGCCATAAAGTGTAACATCGCGTTTGAATGTTGTACAAAATCATGGACATGTTGCTAATTGTTTGAGGACACAATTTATGTTTTGTGAAACATGTTACGCTGTTGAACAGTGTTAACCGTTTGTTAAACTGTACATTTTTACCCCCTGTGTAGAAATGTTTAATCATGTTCAATCATGATTAATGTTGTGTAACCAGTTAACTTATTGTAAAACGTTGAGGGAACTGTCTGACTGTTAGAAATTGTTTTGGCGCATATTTTTATCACTGTGGAACGTTTTTAGAACTGATTGGTCGTGTTGAAAATTGTTTCAACATTACAAGGCGTTTATATCATTGTAGAGGTTCTGAGGTTCTTCTGTATTGGAGGGTCGTTTGTGGCCGAGCGGTTGGAGTCGCCGTGTTTAAACTCCACATCCGTGTGACTTAGTGTCTCGGCGAGAACTTAATGTAAGGTCTTCTATCTGGCATGAAGTACCCGGTGATTCTACCAAGACATACGTCTAGGGTCTTACAAACATGACCATTATTGTGTCGGATATGGTTAACAAAACAGTTTACAATTAATACAAATAATAATAAGCGTGCTTGATTAAAACAAATTTAGGCATTTTGCTCACCTGGGGACAATATGAATTGCCCCAACCACTAATTGTGTTTGAATAAGTCAATATTTCACGTACATTTGGTCACATGCATATGGATATTTTCAAACAAATGAATATATTTCTTTTCCGTTGAGAAATATATGTAGACACATGCCTACAGTAACGAATTGAAGCTACGACGTTGTTACAGGCAAGCTTTCCATATGAAAAAACAATAAGATACAGTTCGCTAGGCAGATGGTGCAACATAGAAATACGCTCTTCATTTGTTGACACGTGTACTCAAAATTAATTGTTGGTGTCATTTTTTTTTAAGTGCGACAAATTACTTACGAGTTTGTCTTTTTTGTTTTTAAGTGCAACGAATTGCCATGAAGACAATGTGCCTTTCTTGATAATAAACGTATCTATTATAAAACGTTCGTCGAGACACTGTAAACAAATAGCGGTTGGCGTAAGCGTTGAAGTGTGGCGCCCATTATGGCATACATCAGAAAGAACCGTTTACCGATTCGTACCACATTGCTACAATACGTTAATTCTCCCGAGTTAGCAATTAGCACTATGATGGTTTAAAGACTTATATTTGTTGTACATTCCTAAACTGTGATTTATAAAATTTGGTTAAAATATTAAATACATGATTATAACATTTGGACAATGTGTCATATGTATCGTACGGTATTTCGCATATTTAATGGTCAGTTGAAAATTGTCTAATTTTTGTCATGCAGTCGTCGTCCGTCCGATTATGTTTTTATTGTTTAGAACATAAATTGGGAGCTCATTCAATGCTTTACTTGTTAACTACTTTCCCCTGTGGGTAGCTATTTTGGTATACGGTTACTGTAAATAAATAATGTTCATTTGTTAATATTTCACTTATTAACATTGCGAATGTATCCGACTACAACATGGACGCACTTCTTATCTTGGGCGATTATGTACGATTAGGTTAAGTTGCATCACAAATTATTATGACAATCAGCAAATAAATAATAAGACTGAGAACTACTCTAGCACAGCGTTTAAGAGTAAAACTACGTTTGGACACAAAATGATTTCAAGGTTTTTCACTATTGTTATTTGTACCGAAACTCCCGTTTATCAGTAATACATTCAGCTTATGTGTTTTGAGTAAAGCACAGTTTTGTTTTACCTTCTAGAAAACACACACACAGAAAAAGTAGAAATTACTGAGACCTATGTGTCTGTAAACATGCATGTGCAATTTTTATTAATGCACATATATATGCTTGCAACTCTGTTGCAGGAAAATGGGCAAAATGAGTAAGTGGGATGCCAAATGGTGAGTTTTTCTGCGTGCATAGAATGTAAACTGATTTGTTATTTAAGAAGTGAAACTAAAAATGAACCGTTCCAACCAAGATGTTTTACCCAATCATTAAAGTCAATTCATTCATCCCTTAAATGTGTAAATAGAGGATTTCAGTGCAACCTCTACGAGTAGACCTACACTTGAAGAAATTGTTCTACATGTTAATATTAATAGATATGATCTCTGAATATATAATTACAGCGCTCCACGGTGGAAAGTCGCTGGAATACTTTTATTTCGGTAAAAAATGTGTTACCATACTGTGTTTGATCGCTATGTAAATTTGTGTCACTTTTAATGCCATTGTATTTTGTACAAATTGTGAACTTAACACTGGTTCCAGAAAAAATTAAACACTTAAGTTCCACAAATCAGTTTCAGTTATACTCTCAAAGAAATGCTTCTTCAATCTGAACCTGTGTTAATCATATGATTTAATTCTCCAGTTAATGTGTCGGATTTCTAACACTTTCACTCACCGTCAAACAGCATCATTGCACCAAGTCCTCCCATGCTTCCTTGGCTACCTCGACCGCCGGCTGCCATTTGTCTGGCCATCAGTGCTCTCATCATGGCGCTGTTTGCTGCCCCTCCGGACCCCGCCGAGCCAACTTGACCGTACACACTGCCCACCAACAGGCACAAGAAACAAATAGCTGAAGCCACCTTCATTTTAAACAAATTGAATAATAAGAACTTTGTTCCACAAAAGAAAACACCTGAGTTTACACAGACGTGAATTTACCTAATAACGAAAAAGCGTGTGTGAAGACAAAACAGAAATGTTCGTCTGCTTTGGTAAGTTTCCGATGCAGTTATGGTAGCGGGTCATATTATTTTGCAACATCACATGGACCACACGTTTCTTCGTCTCTTTCTGATTGGTTGAGGTAGGTTTCCGCGTAAAAAATAGCTGTAGTTTTCCTGATTTCTAATTGTGCCCTTTGTCGTGCGACGGTTTACGAAATAGGGGTCATAAAGTATGTGATATGGGCAGAAAACACGTCGGCGGATCTCAATGTCCGAATCTTCAGTTTTTGATTGATATGCAGGTACTAACTAAGCGACAGGACTGTCATGGGCACTAGTCCTTACCTTGTTCTTTACTTCTCGAGAAATGTCACAAAGTGTCACTGGGCGTAATGAAGATATAACTGAGGTGTCGTAATGCAAATCGAGAAGGAAAATGACCACAAACACACATACAAAATGCAAGCAAACGTATACATGACTGAAGATAAGTTGACGCCAGGTTATTCTTTATTGTGACATTCGGCTGATGTAAGTCCAAAACGATTTTTTACGGTTGAACTGATTGCTACTTGTGAATACATGTACCTGTCCTAATGTGATGCATGATTTGTTCGTATTGCTCTTCTGTATTGTTTTTGTCAAACACACTATTACAGATTGATACATCCGTGGATTTGATCCACATTTAAAGCCATACTAATCAACGTGAAACGGTAATTACTTTAATAGTACAAAACAATTAAAATCATGAAGTACACAGCAAAAAGACCAAATCAATAGCGACTGACCCCCTCCTTGGGCTAGACTTTAATTTAAATGTACTAATAAGCACCTGTCGAACATCGCCAAAGATACTTATAGATACCTAGTTTGATAGAATGACCTATCGGAGAATATCACAAAAATAAGCATTTTTTTTTAAATTTAAGCTTCTATTACAAATTGATCTTTTCTTTCTTCACCAGCTAGTTTGTTTATGTGAGTAGCTCTTAAATTTGTCGACATAAATATAGATGTAGTGCCGTATAAAAAACACACTTCGTAAAACTTAGCGAGAATGTGTTTGCAAAAGGTAAGTATGGATTGAGTTGACATACAATTGTTAATCATCAAAAGTTATTGATGTTGTTGTTTTGTCAATACACAGATAATAATTTAGTTCACTGCTTCATGCTTATGTGGATTATACGGGCGCCTGTTATTTTTCGGGATTGTGTAAACGAGAGTAATGACACTTCACTTAATCCTACATAAATGGATTTATGAATATGAAACAATCAGTTAATTAATCAGCATATAGAAATATGTACACAAGTTAGTACGTATAAAATCTAATTTTAATAGCTCTTTTTACACTGTTTATATGTTGTTCGCATGAACATGTGATTGTTAACTACGTGCATTTCCACATAGGACTATAACCTGCAGGTTCGTACCTGCCAGTACGCAGAATACGCAGCCGCGTACACATTGTTCCCAAATAATGAAATTATAAGAAGATTAAATTTGAAGAAAAATCTCTTCCTAGTAAGTGTATATTGATTGCGATCGAGTAGTTCCCCTATATGCACTATGAAAAAAAGAGAAAATTGCTATATTGATGAATAACTTTTCTGTAGCTCCAGGTATGGGGCAAGTTTTATTATTTTTATTTTATTTATTTTCAAATCAGAACTTCCGAGATAATTCCGTCCTTACGACGATTTCATCTTGGTCGTACATGGTAAAGGGATATGCACGGAACTTTTTGTTCGTCGTTTACCACTTAACTTTTCATTTGTAAAAAATAAGCATTAATTAAAAACAGTTTGTGACTAAATTATCATTTATTTTCCAATTGCTTTATATCAATTTGGCTAACCGTTGCTAAATCGGACAACTTTGGAATCCGCTTAAATCCCATCTGACCATATAATATTTTCAAGGACTAAATGTTCACATGTTAACTAGTGAGCAGATATTATATATTTTATTCCGTTATTCGTGATAATTCAAAGACAAGGTTGTTTGTTTTTTATTTATTTTTGTTGTTCTAAATTTGACCAATTGTGACCAAGGTTCATTAATATAAAAAAAAGTTTGTATTTATGTAGCTGACCAGTGGTATGTGATAAAATACACCAGACGTTTCTCCTTTCCCTGTAATGAGGGAATGCATCTTTAAAGCAATAATAACTCTTGCGGGCATGTTGTTCTTTTTTACTTTATTCCTAACAGATTTAAGAGTAGTTGAAAACACCGAATAACTAATTCGTCGATAATTTTCAGTAGCTGTTTGTATGAAAAAGGAAAGAAATGACAAAGAAGTAGTATAACCAACATGAAATACTTTTAACAAAATATATGCGGTATTGATAAGGTTTTAAAACAGCGGGTTTGCAGTTGTGACGTATATTTACAAAACTACTAATACAAAACAAAATAAATTTGTGAAAACAAGACCCTACAAGATTGTATATTTTCAAATATTAATATTTTACACTGTAAAAGTACAGTGGTGGGTCTGGGGTCAGTATAATGTGACTGGGTGTGATATCATGGCAGGTTTTCCCGGCATACTGTTCACAGTGAAAGCATCACTACATCTACTTCACGTTGACACCGTCCCCGGATAACTGACGGCATGGCAATTAACCCAAATAAACAAATGGCTGCACGTAACTTAACTATAGTCAACTATATTCGTGCCTGAAGATGTCAGAAGTAATTTGTCGTTCGGCGAATAAACTTTGGTATTATGGTACCGCAACATAAATATTAAGTCAAGTGACACCCGCTTACACTGTGAAATATGGCAGAAAGTATAATACGTATAAATTAGTTACATTATACATCTATCATTGTCGTTTCTTGAAATGTTTGCAATATCCACTTCAGACTTTTCAGTAAAACGCAAGTTTTCAGTTAAAGTCAGGCAACAACACACAAATAGGTAAAGACTTGCACGGTCTCTAAAACCAGCATTGTATCAAAGCCCTTTACACAGATTTTACATTTCGTAGTTTGTATCATATAAACTGAGTTTATCATGTCAGTTTTTTTCTTATGGGTAAAAAATAGCCATACATGGTAAATACTTGTCGGGATTGATGCAGTCTGGCCAGGCCAACATTACGCCAAGAAATGTTGACTGAAAAAAAATCCCGGACAGTTCCAAATGTTTAGAGATTGTGGTGACGGAATAACCCGGACAGTTCCGATTGTTTAGAGATGGTAGTGACGGAAAGCTTGGGTTATTCCGAATGTTTAGTGATTGTGGTGATTGAATAACCTGGGCTGTTCCGATTGTTTAGAAATGGTGGCGACAGAATAACCCGGGTTGTTTCGATTGTTAAGAGATGGAGGTAACAAAATCACCAGGGCTGTTCCGATTGATTAAAGATGGTGGTGACAGAAGTACTCGACGAGTGACTAAATTTAGAACAATGGTGTCAAATAACTCAAAATTGCCAAGGAGTAAGGGCATATTAGGAAGGTACCGACTCCTTCCCCATCTCAGCCCATTTGTAAACTGATGACGGCAGATTACATAATTACGTGATAAATAACGAATGCAAAGCGAAGATAACACTGAAATTAACCGAGAAGGTTCGACTGAAGGTCATCTGACAATAATGGCCACGACGACGACGCCATGATAAATCTTGATCCCATGAGAGGTCAACCATATAGATACGGTGTCAGGCAGATGTAGATTCGGTATATCACTGCTCGACAAGGTGATATTTCATAGCTAAATTATTGTCCCCGTCTGTATAGATGGTAGACGTGCGCGGCGCGCAAAAACAACATTGCTTTTTAGGTTTTGGACTGTCTTTCTTTTGAAATTAAAGCCATGATAACCTACGCATACACATTGTTTACCTGTCTCCTTAGTGGACTTGAATGGTCTTTGATTTAAAAATAATACTTAAAGCTTATTTGTCGATACACGGGACAAAAAAAAAATGACGAAAAGGTAAAAAGGAATAGAAGCAAATATACGAACCTGGAACATTTTGTATGACCATTCATTGCTCTAAAGCCTGCGCCGCTGTTTCTTGATCCATTTTGAAGCTCAGCGCGAAGAGCACAATGTTTCAAACAACTGTTAAAGTGTTAAATCATGTACAGGTAATTTATCTCGTTTTCAAGCCTGTGATTGGTCAACATATTTTTTCAACTGAATAATTACACTGTTAGGGCACAACAATGTTTGTGTAACGTGATGCCGTACATATAAGTCACATCCTTACTTTTAATGTTTTGCTATATCATAATAAGCATTTGATTACACAATTTTTCAAAGAGCCATAGGTAAATATCCGATAAATTGCCTGTCCATAGACTTGCCGGAAAACACGTACATCGTTGTGTATATGACGAAGTGTTTATCAATACAACGCTTAAACCATTAATAGAACCAACAAGTTATTTAATCATGAAATAGAGTTTATTAGACCAAAACACACACACACATATATATGTATTCATATTATGTCATATTTAATATGACAAAGATATATGTACATGTAACACAGAACAAATTAGAAAGATTATGATAGTTGAATAGAAAGGAAGGCCAAACTACCAGTCTATTTGCCAAAAGAAAACAACAAAAGAATGTGTTTGGCATAAAGTACCTCAAATGATAATTACCGGAAAACTCAGCACTTTGCAGGATTATAATGTCAAAGAATATTTTCCCTAATTTTGAATTAAAAAAATGAGGTTTTAATAAACAAACCAGTTTTTTATCATAAAGCCTATTCTAATCATTATTGTTAATCGTTGTTTTGTTTATTAATAAAACTGACTTGAGAAACAGTTTGTATGAACGGTTACTGTGTTGTTTGGAAACACGTTAGACATCTCAGATCGTGTACCGGAAAACTCTGCACTTTGTCTTAATGTGCAGAAGAAGAATATTTAGCAAATCTTTAACACATTTTTCATAAAAAATGTTTTTGTAACTATTCCCCCTATTTAAACAAATATTTATATATCAGCACCGTTTTCAACTAACATAAAACAGCCATTATCAGATCTGGTGTCAAATACCGGAAAACTATGCACTTTGTTGCATCAACTGGACTGGCATGCCATTGTTTCGCCGTATGTAGCGCTAGAAGCCACAAGCCCAAATTCAGCATCAAATCCGCCAAGCAACCCAACCTACATTATTTAGGGGGTCTGACTATATGCTGAATGTGAAAAGGCGCTTTTGTGACGAATGCAATTTTCCCCATTAAAAGACTATGGGAGAAAAGTCGCGTTTGCCATCATTTCCTTCTGCGCGATTGCTCTGCTCAGCAAATACATAGTGGTCATGCAAAAACTTGGAATTGAAATGAAATACGGACCCCAGTGATACGGGAAATTGTTTCATTTTCGCAATAGCTTGCGTCTAGCCAGCACTGGCAACGCATTTACTCAGGCGCTTTCCCATTATAACATCAACAAAAATCACAACCTCGTCTAAAGTTATACATGTAGTGTGTAATGTAAAGGACGTGTAACATTACGCACATGACATTAAGAAACGCGAATTACATTCGAGGTTTGTGTGTTTTGTTGTTGTAAAAACAGTTTGTTCATGGATTTTCATTGTGGATGACATTGAAATTCTGAACATTTAATATAGCGCCATATAATTGCAAAGATAGTTGTGATTTTCACAGGGTGACTTGCGAAATTTGGAGAAATGTTGGGATTAGAGGTGGTGTGTTGGTGTTCATGTTTACGTCTAGAAACTGTGATTTATTAGGACATTTGTCCAGATCTGTGCATCCAGCTGTACCTGGTTCAACTAAAATCGAGCTTTATCTATACCATTTGAATGTTCATCATGTAACGACATTTGATCATCAGGGTCTGTCCTCAGATTAGAAGCTGATTGCTGCTTTCTGAGACAATCACAGATTCACGATCAATTTCCTTCTCAAAAATGTTAGGACTAAAGCCAAATTTTGCCTCGAAATCCTCGTAGCCTATCTCTACAACACTGCTTAGGTTTTCACACGATTCTTCATCATATTCTTTCAATTCACACCAAATAACAACAGGGACTCACATAATATGACATTTTGACAGTTGTTTTTATTGTTGCAGACTACATATTCGTATTTATATTAATTTAATTACTATTCCTAAACAGTTTTTTAATTATGTGCCTGTATAACATTTTGTTTTCATGTTTTATGCAAGTTTTGAATAATAAATGTGTACATTTTTATTTAAAAAAACAACACCTTTTTTTTTTCTTTTTCAAATTTTCTAATATCATTGTTAAATAGAACTTCGGAAAATTGCGATCAACTGTCCGGTTAGCCCAGTCGGTTAAGATGCCATTACTTATATTTTCAATCCTGCAGAACAGAGAATCGAGACCTCGCTCAACTCAACTTTTTTAATACCCTCGTTTGCTCTATTTAACCAATCTTTATATTATGGACATTTTTGGGGTAATCACAAGAATAATTACGCGTTAAATGTGTTTCGTTCACGTAAATATTCCTGATCGTTTCGTCAAAAAAGTAGTCCGGATTAGAGCAGGTGCGCGAATATCGGTTGATAAAGCTCATCTTTCTCACACGGGTAATATCAACCGATTTTTACAGAGACGGTGAGATAAATAATAATAATAACAATTTAATGACGTCATACAATGCCATGACGTAATATGCCAAAAGTGTAAAAAGTTAAATGTAAAAAAAATACGAAAGGAAATCCTCGAGTTTTAGAAAACAGCCCAAACTAACAAAATAAAATGTAGTATTGTTAAGTGTTAATAGGTAATAAGTTCATAAAAGCAGAGGATTTATCCGCAGTTGGCATATTATTAATAAAGGTAGAAAAAATCCCGATGTTATACCTACTGTGCAATTTCACATAAAGGGCAGTGGAGGCTGCTCAAGTCGTCTCACCTATGTAGGGTACTAATGGAGAGATGAAGAGACAGGAAATCCATCAGTGACTGTCTAATTATGGCATTAAGTCACTGTTTTCATATAGTCTCAACGACCTGTCCTAGTATGGTAAACGTACATGAAAAAAGGGCGAAAGGTAGACAAAACTGCAACAAAAATAAAAGTGTGTGATTCTTGTAGTTTAAAGCATGCTTAATATCAAAAATAAACTTCATTTTGATGGGCCGGTTAGCATAATACGGTTTTAATCTCTTCAAACCGATAACCCTAATCACACGCGCCTTTTTCATTGTTTTGGCACAATGTGAGATTAGACAAACATGTGTGTGTGTGTGTGTGTGTGTGTGTGTGTGTGTGTGTGTGTGGTGTGCGTGTGTTGTCATTTAATTCCATTTTACGTTCTTTTGCATGTAAAATTGTAAATAATAAAGACAAACAGTATATACAATGACATAATTGTGGTATTATAGGTATATTTAATATGACTAAAATATTAAAATACCCCACCCACTTTCGCAAGAACTGTAAATATGCATCCTCGCATATATATTTTCAGACTTGTTTTTAACATTGAAGCTACAGTAAAAACAAACACACACACACACTACACAATAAAACAAGATTTATAGTTATTATGCCTTATACACTAAGAAATCATTTACATATATGCTGACATTATAACAAACATTTGTTTACATGTATGTTTTCAGATATGCAGTTGTCCACCTGTTATGTTTTGTGCAACAAATATTGCAATTTGTATTTGAACTTAAACGGCAAATCAGCAACACACTTTGTCACATGTTCGAATTATGCATATTCTGTTAAGACTTCTCTTAGCAGCCAAAAACTGTTGAAGTAAAATGAAATTATGAACGTCATGAAAGTTTTTTTTTTATTTATTTTTCTAAAATGATCTTTTGAAATTAGAAAAATCACATTTAATTTATTGTAAAAAATAGAATTGAATACCTCTATACAGTGGTATTCGAGATTTTGTAAACCTACTGTTTCTAAAATTCGTGTTAAAAACGCTGTCATAGCTGATATAGATGACACACAAATGATGTTACAAATAAGCAACTTAATTAATGAACGATACAGGAGTTGTGAATTGTGAGTTGTGTTATCATTATGAAAAATTACGACACAACATTAACAGTATTTTATTCACTGAATCAGTAAAAATGTTTCAGAATGTGTTTAAAACAGCGACACAAATAATAAAAGTACATGTATAGATCTCGCAAAAAGACGGCATGCTTGTGCCGAAAATGACTGATATTGATATTGTGCTTCAGTCATAATCAACGTTATAATCAACATCAAATTCCGACAGCTAATGTGAATGTGCGCAGCTGTTGCCTTTACAACACCACAACCAGGAGAATAATGCTAGGCCATGCTTACGACAACTGCATCGTTTGGAATCACAGTTGAGTTTGCAGTTGCATCAATTTTCAACAGACTCTCTGGAGCTGGGGGCATACAGTCATTCGGGCACAAGCTTGCCGTCTTTTTCCACCCAATCCCAATCTAATGGACTGAGATTTTTATTCCCTATCCAGATCTGTGTATGGTAATATACTCGTAGGCTGTGATATCTGGCTGCACCGGCAGTTGGTTGCAAACTTTGTACTTGTATAATTTTGGAAGAGGAGGCAGTCTTATTGACAACCTTTAGGAAACGAAGAACATCAAGGTCCTGCAATGGTTCACCACCAAACAGAAACACGACTGCCTGGTTGCCTGCATTGATCACAGAAATTTCATCAGCTTGATTTCTGAAAATATCTGCGAGATGACGGAATTGTTCATTTTTCATAAACATATTCAACACAGACGCCTTGCTAACTCACAAAACTCTCGATGTTGTGTCGCAACCTAAAACTGAATGCAAGAAGGGCAATGCTCTACACCTTTCTGAACCTAATACATTCTTTGTCTTCCCAATATCCCACATTTTATGTGCTGGACATAAAAAGAATATATGACAAAGTACTATGAGCATTGCAACATATACCAAACTCCGAAAAGGCACAGAACAAAGGTATTCCACATGCAAGCCAAGTGAAAAGTAAGAACAAATTTGTGATGAGTCATTTAAGGAAAAGAGCAAACCCGACAGTTACCGCCTTGGAACGGTCAGTCGGAAATATGGACCGACTGGGGTGCTCGAACCGGTTTTACAGAGCTCTAACATCGCACTTGCTGACGAGTTTCTCAAATGCAAGCAATGAAAAGAAAAACGATCTATTTGAATACAAAATGTCCAAGCGCTGATATTTTCTATAAGTTATGACGAAAGTAGTGACTACATTGAAAAATAATGTCCACACAGTGTTGAGAAAAGATTTTGTATTATTTCGATTTGAAAAACTTCAAAAAATGGTTGACTATAAATTTCATTAACGTTCTGAATCATGAACAAACATGACCAGAGACGAGTAATTGGTTGTAGCATCCTGTTTATGCGAAGATGGAATTGAAGAACCAAAGTCCAATGTCCATCAAAGGAAATACACGTAAAAATCCTTATAGGATGAATTAAATGACAACATAGATTACATGCACGGGGAGATGACAACATGACAACCTTCTGATGTCTGATCTAAACAGGCTTGGACTCCTTTGGGTGATGTGATGAACCAAATATCTGTGTCCTCTCCGATCACAATAACAGGATTCAACACGGCCAACTCAAGGGTTTTCTAAACAACTACAATGTCAGCATCAAATTCGGCTTTGACTACATTGATTCCATTAGTTTGAAGTATGGTACTTAACATGTCTATGAATCGTTCTTTGTTTTGACAGTTTGACAGAGAGCTATCCTGTTTTAGCTTAAACGGGTGTCTTCACTAAATGTCACATCTGTTGCAACAGGTGTCCTTTTTACGTCTCATGTGTATAGCATCTTTGGTTGATGGACCAGCACTATAACCATCAAACACAACTGTTGCTCTAGGGTATTTCTGAGAAATATACTGAACATAAGACAGGCATATTTGTTCATATGTAGTGTTCCATTGAAATTTTATGAAGAACTGAACAACCATCCAAAACATAATGGAAACCAGTTTTTCTTGAATCTAGATCTCCTGAACAGTTGCTCATTTTCCACATTGAAGACTTTTGGGCTTGCCTAGGAAGACCCTTTTGGTCAAACTAAGAAGATGGAAAGCTGCAAAGCTCATAGTTGAAAATGGTTGCAATCTTAATTTCACAGCGGACAGCAACTGTAGTCAGACGCTGGAAAAGAAGTTGTGGATCACCAGAAATAACTTCTTCATCTATCTTAATAGCTGTCTTTGTATCCATGTTGATTGCCTGCATTGAACTCTTGAAAGAATAATCTGCAATTGACTTATTGGTCATGTCATCAAGAATCATTTTTCCAATAGCACGTCCTCTATCAGCATTTACTGTTGAATCAGCTGCTACTCCAGTCACAACATTTCTGAGTGGTTTATCCTGTTCATCTGCTTAACATGGATTATGATCAAAGAGAAAGTCTCTAATAATACTAGTGTCTGAAATGCTAGACTTTGTTAAATCCTGATTATTGTCGAGTGTTTTGTTTCAGTCCCAGTAATCTGTTGCATTGCACGGTTCATGTGTGAACAGGCTGGCATGGACAAAACCCAGTTTGTTCTCTGGCTCTTGGACAAACCCCTCCCTCGTGTAAGGCGACCAGTGGACTTAACACTCCTCAATAAAACCTGTTCAATAATCAAATCTGTCGACAATCCTGCTCAGAATCTGTCAGTTTTTCTAACTAAATGCAGACTATTCATAAAATGGTCGTAAACATCTGGGTGGCTCACTTTAGGGTTATTTATGACTTTAAGATATATTGAAGCGATTTCAAGTATAAGTTGTGACCTTATGCAGCGAAATACGGAAGCATTTTAGAAAGGGACGTCAAATGTTGTTTTCAATCACCAGTTCTCTCAGTAGCCAAAACTGTTGAAGTAAAGTGACCATTTCCATGTACTGAAGGCATAAACGAGATGTTCTGTTGTTTAACAAAATTGTATTCTCCTCATCAAAAAGTTTCGAAATATGGAGAAAAGCATTCGACCTGACAATCTCATTAAAAGAAAAATCACCGGATTCCAATTTGTCAGACATCTGAACTAATGAGTCAACCATATTTTCACGACAACTGAACAAACTGAAGTCAAATGTTGGAACACTGTACAATCCCATATGATTAATCAAGTCAGCATGTGATGGCTCTGCTGCTGATGATGGATCAGTGTTCACCCTCATTTCCTCCCTGCTGACCCATGAGGTGTCGTTTATGTTGTCTTCTGTACACTGAGTTTTGTCCAAACTCGACTGTACAGGATCATTTGTGATTCTGCTACAACAGAAGTTGGTAAAGGGCATTGTCAGCCATAACGTGGCCCCTAACAGCCCGAGTGACAGACTTTCCAGACAACATTTGGGTAACTGCATTTGGAGCAAAAACAAGTTTAAGCACATCCTGAAGACCAGACCCAATCTCGAGGTAACCAATTAAACCAAGAAATTCAGTGGTTTAATACATCATTTCAGTGTGGAAAGCTCCCAACCTCAAGACAAGTCTCCGAATTGAACTTTCATCATCTTGTCAGTTGACGATGCATGATGCCTTGAAAATTAAAGCCTGATCAAATGTGAGGATGGGGGTAACACCATATCTCATGGCAAGACCTGAAACAAAACCGAGAGTAGAGTTGATGCAGGTCATGTTTCTTGGGTCCTTGTTAATCATGGGAAGAAATGTTAGAGTAGACACACCAGGGTGGACACCCTTCTTGAACAATTTCATGAAACCTGACCAAGAAGGAATGTTTGGTTTTACACACCTGGCAATTTTTGAAAATAAATGCTCATGTTGCCAAACATTGTCATTGACAACTTCCTGGTTAGCGTCATATGTACCAAAAGACACTTGGCCTGTTTGACAAAAGTATGTCAATTTTACCAATACTAACAATTTCATCTGGCGACAAAGGTAACCGTGGAATACAAATGCTTTTGTTTCTTCCTGCATGAAATTAAACCCATACCATGAAATGTGTTGTTACCATCAATAGTGCATGTATTGTGGTCAAGGTTGTCAGCAACAAACTGAAGAAAGCTGCCGGGCGAGTATTCTGCAATATTGCCATTCAATATAAACTCAGCACAAGTCTTAAATTATTTAACTTCATGGTAAGATGTACAAAATCCTAAACTTAATAAAGTGTCGATCAAATCCAATAATGGTGTAATTTAAAAGCAATGCAAGTTCTTGACTGTAAAAGGGTCAATTGCAAGCAATGCTGTACATCAAAGGATTCCCGGCTTGTAACCAGTCAGCAATAACTCTTTTGATAAGTTTTGTAAAGTGGTCAGAAAACTTATTGAGAACCTCGATTTTCTTTAACTTATATAAAACATTACCATAAAATGCAGCATAGCTCATGCCTGTTTGCATAAGTGTTTTCATACTGCTATTATACTTAGAAGCAATAAAACATTGCGGTGAAAGAAACGACTTTCTTAATTTGTGAAAACGAAAGCCTTGCTGTAACAGTTTATAAGAAATAAACCGGCTTCTAGCATTGAAATCTTCTACTTTAGTGCAAACTCGTTTAAACCTTTTAAGTTGTGATATGTAAATACCATAGAGGTAGCGCGAGGTGAATCACCGTCAAGGTATGGATAAGTCACAATACTAACGTTGATATCATCTCTCTTTTCATGGATTTCAAGGCCATATTTAAAATAAACGATCGCTTACGCAAAATATATATACCTACCTACATATCTTGCTCAAGCGTGCTAAAAAAGAAATATAAATATGTATGTATTTGGGTTTTACGGCACACCGAAACTTGATAGGTCATACGGTGCCGATATATATATATATATATATATATATATATATATATATTGATCATGCGTGTAATGAAATGCGAATGCGAAGTGTGCGATAAGATCTCTATGTTAACATGAAACGTGATAATTGCGGCAAAGAAAACAGGGTTGTTTCATAATAAGGGAAGTTCGTCAACATGACAGGTATAGCAATTTTGTATACTGATCTTTCAAACTACGTTATATCTACTAATTTCCTTCATCATATTTGTACTAATTTTGTACCACTTTTATTAATTTAATCTAATAGTGAGGACTGTTGTGTTTGTAGTACCATGTTTGGCATATTGCGTAGTTTTATATTTACTTGAAAAGCTATTTCTCGTCGCCTTTGGTATTTAGATGCTTAACTCAAAGGAAAGTAGACATTATGTGGCTGGTCAGTCACAAAAAGTACAATAACTAACTGTCTTTATTTTTGCTTGATCAGGTCTGTATTTGGTTTGTCTTAAGAATTAACCTCTTCGCCGTGAAGAGCTTCTAAGCTCTGAGAACTTGTTTGTTGTAGTCATCGGCATTGAGAAGCAAAAAGCAACTAAGCGTAAAAGCTGTATTTGGCTTCCTAGTGACAAGGCGGACAAAAATACTATTTTTCATGTATGGTTGGTATTAACGCATTAACCATGATTTCAGATCTATATAAACCTGACATTTACGTGCGCCGAGCCACATTGACAGACAAGGAGGCAGTGCTTCGTATCGATGAAAACGTGTACGATGGGCGGGACTATCTACCGTGTTACTATGACAACCTGATCACCATGGATACGACTATTGCTTATGTCGTTGTGTGGGATGGAAATATTGTAATTGTATTTTTGTGAAAACAATGCACTGTTTTCTAAAGCGCCTTGTGCAAGTTATAAAATGAATACTAGGTTAGTGTTGAAAGAAAACATTATCACACGAGGCTGAGACCAGACAAAATAGCAAGGCTTGCTATATGTGATAACAGTTTCTTTATTCAACACTAACCTAGTATTCTCTTTATCCTACCGACTGCTTTATGAAAAAGGTATATTTAATGTTTAGATATATATTGATTTTTTTTAGAAAATGGCTTTCGCATTCGAGTATTAGTGTTATGTTTTTATACGCGCTTGACAAAAAAAGCAAAATTAAGAGTCCTTCATGAAAAACGATCCGAAAAAATTATGAATACAGTTGAATTTCCTTAACTGTAGCCAAAGTTATAAAACTTTATTGCCGCTGCATCACCATATTATCAAACTCAAACTGAACCATGAATGGGTGGGGTACAGTCTCAACAGATATAAATTTCGCAGGACCCCTGGATTGAGTCTCACTTGAGACTGTTCTCCGCCACCGAAATAGAGAAAATAATAATGCAATCGCACATCCAATCATCGCAATATCTTAAATCCGAATTGCACATACATGTACATGTGTGCCTTTGAATACACGAAGATTAGTTGCATTTAAGCCAGACAAATGACGTGAAGTTTTCGAACTCCGCAAGGTGCGCGAATATCTTCCAATTTCGCAGCGCCATCACCGGGAGTCATAGAAAGACTTCCGGTCGGAGTTTCGCATGCAAAACAATATCAAAAAGCTGACAAATAAAACAGAGATTTGAAGAGAAACGGCCACGGAAAATGAATCAACTTGAAAATGGATTGAAGGTAAATATCTTATTTGTATGTGTATTTATTGTCCGCTTTTAGTTTTCCACGAATCGGCAGTACACATACCGTAACCAAGTGTAAACCAAAAACCCGAATTCTGAAATATCATAAACAAAGTCCCATTTGGCCTTATTTTTGCTGCCCTTTTTTTCATAATACGTCCGTAGCTAATACTGTGTAATTAGTGGTATTTATTATGGCTTGTCTTTGCCAAAACTGCACGAAAAAAAAACATAATATTTAATTAAAATAAATAGGTCGTTGCTTGGAGACACAGGAGGAAGACTGAGCAAAGACTGATGGTGGAAAGGATTAAGTGCGTAAAGGAACTCAAATTGGGAAGAAAAAAGATCCACAATCAACTACCAATATTTGAACACAAGTATAATTAGGTTATACTGTTTCCTATAGAGTATGCACTTAATTGCCTTCTTACACTCATTTTAGGAATAAGACAACAGTGATGAATCCCCTGACCCAGAGACGTCTCTGCCTGTGCCTGTTGCTCTGAGATGTTCAACTAGTACAGGGGAACTTAAACACATCTTGGAACCAGAATTCTCCCAGACAATATTAAACATTACTGTTGAGTTTTGAGATGCCAACACATTTTTTATTATAACAGAACATTTCGAGAAATAGATCATACTAAAAAACTAACAGCATTGAAGGTGTTGTCTTCTTTTGTTTTATTTCGATATATATCTTTCAGTATTGACAGACAGAGCTTATTACCTACTGTTGACATATACTTTTAACATTTCATATCAAGTGAACCCTGGTTTTCATATTTTAGTACACTAATTATTAATTGAGTAAATGTAGAAACTATACTATCTGCATTGTTTGTGTATTTGATGCAGTAAATTAAGTTTATTTTCATTGACAGAACGTTACTTTATAGTTGTATGTTGTTTTGACAATATAAACATGTCAATGTTCAGAGTTAAACTGGTCACAACAATACATGTTTATATTCTAAGTATTAACAAATCAATAGATAAAAATATATAGTTTTAGTTACATATTTGTATTGATTTATTTGTTTTTCTGGTTCAGTGGGCATTTTCAAAACATTAAGCATTTAGCTAAAATAACAAACATGTCAATTTATTAAGTGATATATGTTTTAGTTGCAGAAGGGTTATTCATCAACTAAACTGAATCAGTTAAGAGCCATTGGATAGATAACAATACAGAACAAATACATAACTCAAACATTACTTAATAGATAATGTAAGAAATAATTTTGTCCATTATTTAAAACTAAGTGTCTGTATTAATTTACAACCTGCTTAAGTCGCGACTTTATAAAGTTTTTTCTTTTCTTCTTGCACTGTAAAAACTTTCAACATGGCTCTTGGTTTTAAAACTATTAAATCTTGCATCCAGAGATGACACTCTTACTTGCATTGGCTTTTAGCATACTTTCAATTAATGTTGTCAGAACAAGAATAAATATGTTTTACTAATCATATTATTCTTTTTTCATTTTATTCATGTTAAGGTGTTTAAGCAAGAACACAGCTTTATGATGTGCAGAAAATATTTAATTCTCCCTATACCTTTCGATATAAATTGACTATGTGCAAGTACTCAATAAATGTGCCATTAAGTGGTTCTTTTAAAGTTTTAAACATGTGATTTAATCTTAGTAAAATACATTTTAAATAGTTGTTTTGATAGCATTAAAACATGACTCTGTCACCCATTAGATATTGAAAGTGAATCAGATTCTTCTGTCATGCTGATGTTTGTTAACTGTCAAATTGTTTTTGTAGATTATATGGAGAAATAAACAATATTTGACATAATTCTGCTTTGTTATGTGTTAAACCAGTTTCATGAAAAGTAAAATTTAAGAAATTGATCAACTACTGAAACAGACTGAAAATTTGAAATCTTTTAATAATATTTAATCTTTTTCAAAGGGCTGCAAATAACTGATATTTCGTCTCTGCCTTCCTGACAGCTGTGCTTCTGTTGGATGGCTCATGGCGTTGAATTTAAAGGATAACTGTCTCTGAAGAAATGGCTCATGTCATGGTAACTGAAAAAATAAAAGTTTGTTTTATAGGTTTCGGCTTTATATGAAAAGTTGCATCCATCTAACCTCTTTGGTTCTGGTCCTAGTCTGGACAAATACATTTATTATTTATATACCAATAATAATATTAAACAAAACATACGTAGTTAGAACAAATTTATTAAAATCTTCATAGGTTAATGTGACCGCTGTCACCCCAAAAACTCTTAGGTAAATCCTACCTATACTTTTTATCATGGTTCATTGTTATTAAGTTTTTTTACTATACAATTAATGGTGGTATCCAAAAGTCTAGACTTTTTTTCAAACAAAGAGATAAATTATTTTATACTTAAAGATCCAACAAATGATACTTAAGTTCCCTAGCCAAGTGAAAAGTGAAGCACAACACCCTACTCATCATTACAAACATGCATTTCCTACCTGAGAGACTGCATTTATTAATAATTAAGGTAGTTTCAAAATTTGTCCTTACTTGGACTAAATAGTGAGTTTATGCAAAAATTTGTGCCAAAATTGCCAAAATAGTGGGTGAGATATTACATGTATTTCTTTAGACAACGTCGGACACCACCTTTAATATATAAACATCTGATATTTATATTAATAATATATATATATAAATATAATATAATAAAAATCTAGAAAGACCATTTTGAAAAAAGTTAGTCTGTGCCATTCAATAACAAAGTAGTATCAAAATCTTATTAACTACTAACTTTGAATACAAGTATAATTGTATTATCTGACAGTATATACATACTTTTTAGTAAAATGACATTTATTAACATTAAGAAATTTCCAAAGGACAAAACCTATCAGGTCGTAAGGTTTTCCAGCTAACCTACTGTGTGCTGGTGGTTCTGCCCAGACATAAATCTGGGGTCTTCCTTCATTGATGGAGCTAAATGTCACCGATATAACCATAACTGTGTCGGTGCAATGTAACAAAAAGAAAACAAACAACAACAAAAACAACAAAAAAACATATGCTCATGATTCAGTAAAATAGAGATAAACTGTCTCAAAATAAATTTTAATGATGTAAATTATTTAAGGTATAGATTTGTCTGAATTACCTTGCATCACATTTCTTTGTTGGTCTGATTGGACAAGAATATCTCCATAAAGCCTGTTTCAGTTCAGTTCTAAATTCCTTGAGTGGCTTGACACTCTCTGACCATGTGTTCATGTGTGGAAGGATTTCATTTTGCAGGAACTTTAAATAAAAGTGCATATTATGTAAGAAATCACATTAATGAGGCACATATATACTACAAAGACACCTAAAATGGAACTTTTGTGTAATTCAAAGAACGTATTGCTTTATTTGTGTCTAGCACATCCACCCCAGAAAGAGAGCACTCAAATTTAAAAGCCTTAAACAGTGGTACATACATTTGGAAGTTTAATTTCTTGACAACACTCAAACTGGAGGTGATGCAATACTGGGCTCATATAAAATTATTGGGTTTAATTGATGTCAGGTGTTCATGGCATGAAATCACAGACTAGGCAGCGCTGTATTTCTTTCAAATTATTCATTGATTATAAGAGTAAAGGAAGTGTTTGGTTTGATTCTATAAATGGTTCTACTAGTATTTCATAAATGATAAAAATTAATAGATCAGACTCTACCCCTTCTGCCCACTACAGGCTGCAAATTAAAAAAGACTAAAGCAAAATATTGTGTGTGTTTTTCAATGGAAAATAAAGCATAAATGTGTACAAAAAAAGCTCTTCTATAAATTTCAGACATAATTTGTTGTTTAGGATAATCTAATCCAGTTTAAACTGAACAGTTACCATTTATCACAATAGAAACCGAAAGTAGAACAGTGTTTTCTGACAGCTGCTACTGACGTGCTGGTTTTCGATTTAGCCATCTATTCAGTAGGAAAATAAACGTAAAATGACTTGTTATATACATAAAGATAAACCCAATATTCAGATTAAAAACAACAACAAACGAATAAAGAAATACTATACCATGACAGAAGACTCGAAGTGGGCGGAGCAGATGTGCGTCGTGCCTGGGTTAACACTAAAATCTGAACGGTTATAAACAAGAAATAGTGTCCCCGCCACACAATTTTGTTAAAACCCTTTAGAAGTTATAATTATAATTCCACATCCTAGCACCCCCCATTAACACGATATTAACGCGTTTTTTTTTTCATTAATGTTAACACAGCTTTCAGCTTTCCTTCTATTGTTTTAGTTTACACTGGAAGTTTTCTATGACTCCCGTTGATGGCGCTGCGACGGATTCAACCTATTTATATAGAGTATATAGCGTGACGTCACGAGTCAGCGGTCTCTTTACTATATGTCTATGCTTCACCACATGTAGCGCTATGCGGTGGTACGATTTAAAGACGTTGTTGGTCTGTAAATACGTTTTCATAAAGGTGTTATGCTCACTTATTTCGCAAAAATACCAAACAATGCATGTGCTAACTGCATAAGGTAACAACATGAAATAAAGCAGCTATTTTGGTGGAGGAAGACACCCCCCCCCCCCCCCAAAAAAAATGACTGGAAAGAACCACTAGCGCACTGCAGGTCAGATGGAAGACCTACCCCCATTACGTTATTCGCCACGAACTATAATGGAACACACGCGGTCAACGTTTAAGCAATCAGGCAGTCAGAGAAGTTACAAGTCGGTGACTCGACGTCACGGCGACCCCCAACCCCCACCTTGATCATAACAATCAGCATAACGTTATTCCAAAACAGTTCATTTTCAATTTTACTTCAGGTGGGATTCAGTTTGATTAGTTTTGTCGATGATGGACAGCGGGCCATTGCTAGGGCAGCACTGGACTCATGTACATTATAGGAAACGTGGTATCTTTCCCATGTTGGCAGGCAAATTATTTTCTGACTTCCCCGAGCAATGGGACAGAACAACAGTTTGTATGTTGAATACAAACCCGGTACTACGCAAAGGAAAGAAAATACTCATCACAAGGGTAAATCTATTTGCCTTCCCTCATATACAGAATAGTAAAGCTTTGGAGCAGACAGCTATGTATATATTATTTAGACATGCTATTTAGACAGGATTGGTTTCTAAGTTGGTTTTAAGGTTCTGGACCTGTAACTAACTTCGGTAAACATCGGCACTCGGTATGATCCTGTTTTATTTCGTTGCGTATAGAATGGTTTTATTTGAATAGCATTCGTCGTAATGTTTCGTATTTGCTATTTTAGTAGTTTTTCACCACGTGATATGGATTTTCCATGACGTCATTGGGTTACCCGTTTCTCAAAAATGAGGGGACCGGGAGCTCGAAAGCGTGATCGTCGAGAGCGATATTGTAAAAATAGTGGTTTACCGACAACAGAGTCATGTAAAGTTGAAGTGGATCATAACTAGTGTGTTGGTTTCCAGTGTACAGGTGAAAAATGCACAGTTTCATCTTGTGTTTGCGATTTAAATTTTCCTTCGCATGCTAACCGCGAGAGTTAGCGACATGGTTTGACGCTCGCTCACCTTCGTCTGATGTTTTCTCGGGATGGCCAGGATGGACTTTTAAATGTGTTCAGGGGTCAAAATTGTGAGGGACAACCAAGTGTCACTAATACCAAAAAAGTGCTTGACTCAATTATTCCTAAACTGTCGGATTTTCTTTTACGAAAAACGTGTAAATTGGTTCATTTTAAATATTTCCCTCAAGCCAGCCAAAATCAGTAAGGAGAAGGTTTTCATGTAATAATGCAGAGTTTACATACATATTTCCATCTCTAATACCAACTGTAGGTGATTTTTTGTATAAAGGAGTATAATCTGTAATTGACCATTTTGGACCTTATTTTTCGCTATAAATTCTCTTGCAGTTTCATTATAGTAACCTCTACAAATTCTTATAAATTTTATTAGGAACGGTAAAATGCCTTTAAAATCTCATATTATGGGCAGTTCATATTGTGGAAGATTTTAAAAGTAGTTGTATGTGTCTAACTAGCTTCAAACTTGAGATTTTTGCTTTCATAGATAGAGTAAATTTTTAAACACACCCCAAAAAAACTCGGATTTTTGCTCGGGGGTACATGTATGCAAAGTTCTGTATTTTTATAAGTATTTGTCCAAAGAGTGATCTTATTGTTCTGATTTATCATGACATGATTGTGTAACAGGAAAATTGGTTAAAATTTGAATATAGAACAGTAGAATTTGAAAAAAATGGTACTTTTTCATTTTTTGTTCCAGCACAATTTACGGTGTTTTTGAAAAACAAGGGTCACTTTATAAAAATGTACATAACTTGAGTTACAAACGGTAAACTTCCTTAAAAATTCACCGTACGATGTGTTTTATAGTACAGATTCAAGAAACAGTATCATTATGAGGATTGTGGAAGGTCACCATTACAGATCCAGAACCTTAAAAGTCCACAAACAACAGCGGACATCTGTATCTGTATTTTGGAATTTATCTATTAATTTTAAAATTTAAACTCAGATACTCAAAAGGTTAAATTGTAAAAATAATTTTTCGTCTTATTGTATTTTGATGTTTTTATTCTTTAATTATATTTCCTGTTATTAAGTTGCCAATGATGAAATCGTCCTCTTACTACAGCCGTCTTACCTATTTGAGCCATTCATCATGTCTGATTTGAACCTACCATCTCACCAATCCATGCCTACCCTGGACCTGGTGACAAACGATGCATGGGCCCACTACATGACTGATTCCACATTCAAACGCTACCTGTTTCCGATCGGGGGACTGGTTATAGACATGGTTTACTTCAGCTTGATGCTCTCCAACATCCCTATTATGCGTAAAACCGGCGGTCGGCAACTTATGCTGACCAATTGTCGGCATGGGCCGGACGGGACGACACAGGGAATTCTGTCTGTTTCTTCGTGGTTTAAAAACCGCACCTCCTGCTGTAACTTGGACTTGTTTGGCTCCGACCTCAACTCGCTACGGCACCACATCGCAGCTCATCTCAAGTTTGGCGCGGCCTTATATCCAGAAAAACCAGTGATAAGCCTAATCATGGACTTTGAAAACACTGTGGATGTTACATTGTTTGATGAAATGCTTCGAGAGATTTTGTTGAAGAGAAAAATATCACACGATGAACATGGGGTGGAAAACACTACAACCTACATTGTAAAAGGCTTCAACATTCATGATGAGCCAACCAAATCGAAGATTTAATCAATGTTGCGTATAATTGTGTCTTCGCTTGTCTTAACATATCTGTGCACGATAATCATTTAGCAATCATTTATTTTACGCGTTATTGTTTGAAACTGAAACATAGAAGTTTAATCAGAAATTTTGTTTACTTGATGAATATAAGAACCTTTTCTCTGTGATATCACGTGACACGCGCATTTAAAGTGTTGTCTATAGTAGTTTAGCTGCTATAAATAATCAGGTAAAGCCAGTTTTTTTAAAGATCAAATAGGCAGATGTAGTAAGAAATAGCGATAGCGAACTGCCCAAACGAGACTGCGCACGCGCGAGATAGATAGATAGATAGAGAGAGAGAGAGAGAGAGAGAGAGAGAGAGAGAAGAGAAAGAGAGAGAGATAAATTGATATTCTTGACAATAACCATGCATTCGGAACACCTCAACCGTTACCAGGCGGAAAAGGATTTCGACGAGGAGTTCCGAGAGCCTAACCATAGTGCAGGACTAGATGTAAAATTAAAGAAATACAAGAAGAACATTGATACTGACACCGACGAGTCAGGCGTAATGCTGTCCCCTTAGCCCCGAGCGTTAGGAGGGACGCCACTACTACCAACTTTAAAGTCTTTGGTTTGACCCGGCCGGGGTTCGAACCCACGACCTCCCGATCCGCAAGCCGACGCTCTATATCGAAGTTAAACATATTTGACTATCATTATGTGACGGCAGTTTAAATAATGACAATCACGACAGTTTTTGATGTGGCATTGGATTTTAAGACATTTTTTTAGATTTTTGCTTCATGATGAACCGTATTTCTGATTACCGCTTAGATCCTATCGGTAAACACCCTGGTCACATGACCTCCAGTGGCAATCAGCAAATGCAAACGTGATCTCAGTAGACTCCGCGCGTCGTCAATTACTCTGCGTAGATGGATGGCGCCATCATCATATTACCGTGTATGTTTTTTTGTTAGCAACTTCAAACTTAACATGCAGAACTAATAAACATATTCTCTTGTTTTGTAATTTCAAATGAACGCGTATTAAAGGTGATACTGGGCAGTTTGCCTATGTCTAATGCATAACCCCGTTCTAGGGAATTGTGCATAATTGCTGCTCATACTTATACTTCAGTTTAAGTAAAAGCCATTTATAATATTACATCATTGGTAAGACAGTTCAAAACCTGAAAAATCTCGTAATACATTGTTAGTATTGTTATGTACAGTAGTACACCAGCGTTTAAGGTTACGCTAGTCAGGTTAATGGTTGTTTACCGTTGCGGTTTTAATGACGTAGCATTCGCGTAACTGCTAGAAGAAAAAGATCATGCTAGAAAGTTCAATTGTTTTTATTTTTAACTGGTCTTCGAGAATGTTCTGGGTACGTGAATGTTCTGGAAATTCTTTGGGTATATATATATATAAGGGCGTGTCTGCCAATATTGAATAAGTTTTGGAAGTTTTGATAAAAAGTTTGCTTTAGAGATTGGACATATAGTTTGGAAATACTTGCTATTCGTCTCTGGTCATGTTTGTTCATGATTCAGAAAGTTAATTTTATTTGTGGTCAACCATTTTTGTGTTGTTTTTCAAATCGAAATAATACCATATTCCTTTTCTGAACACTATGTGGACATTATTTTTCGATGACGTCACTACTTTCGTCATAACGTATAGAAAATATCAGCGCATGGACATTTTGTTTTCAAATAGATCGTTTTTCTTTTCGTTACTTGCATTTGAGAAACTCGTCAGGAAGTCAGGCGCGTATCTGGGATGTTTTTGAAGTTACGCACAATTACAAGGGAAATAACCTTTGTAGAAATAGTTTTGAATCTATTTTCTAATGATTAACAGGTAAAATGCGACACGCGAGGAACTTAATGCAATATATGAACGACTAAAATCCTGATGTGTATAAGTTTAATTATATTAAACCTTTTCAACTTGATTGGTGTGGTAATAAGATTTAATAACATAGAAACTACGGAAATAAGATATATCATTCCTAACCCGGGTAAGGCATCGACTTTCTTAGTGTTTTTCCAATTTTTGTAATTTTAGATTTTCGATTTTTCGAACGGAGGTTACGCACGTGCGTAATGGCAGAAACGCGCCTGCAGGAAGTGCGAGGTTAGAGCTCTGTAAAACCGGTTTAAGCACCCCAGTCGGTCCATATTGCCGACTGACCGTTCCAAGGCGGTAAGTGTCGGGTTTGCTCTTTTCCTTAAATGACTCATCACAAATTTGTTCTTACTTTTTGCTTGGCTTGCATGTGAAATACCTTTGTTCTGTGCCTTTTCTGAGTTTGGTATATGTTGCAATACTCATAGTTTATTATATTAGTAACATTCGTGTATTGTTCTACCTTTGGATTATTTCAACTGTGCTTATCTACGAGGACATTCTACCAATATCTCTTCAGGATTATTCAACGTTGGATTATTAATTGGACTATTAAAGGGACACCTCCTAAAGGGACAAACTGTAAGCTACATTTATTTTGATTTATGAAATTTTGTCTCATTTATTTGTTATTGTTTTATTACGCCATTGTTTTAATTGTTTATTAAAATAAAACATTTTGTACTAGTTTGTTGCTGGCTTGTTCTTTCTGTTACACCATTTCGTCGTTTAGTAAACGTGCCATTTTAAAAATAAACTTATATAGCGACAGCGGTCGTAACAGTATTAAATCTATAAATTTATAAACCAGATTATAATGATATGTGCTCTCAAATGTAAGTAGTCAAGTGGTTTACTTAGTTTAAGAAACTAACTGTGCAGCTCGGGTCGGGGAAGATATTTTTTTTGTAATGACAGTTTGTTGCTACGCTTTACTTTTCACATGGGTGTTAAGCATCAATACATAGTATTACGCTCGATCTTTTCAGAAAACAACACTTTATTTGGCTTGTATGGGACAAAAAATGGTGCAAAGGCTCCAAACTATCGGTTACCACCTTTAAGAAAGAAACAAATTGTTACCAAGTAAGTTTGTAACATAATATATATGTACTATATATATATATATATATATATATATATATATATATATATATATATATATATATATATATATATATTATGTATGCTATTTGTATTACTTTCTTATCGAATTTAGTATATAAAACATACATTTATGACGTTGGTGTGCGGTGTTGTTTGTTTTTTTTACAGAAAATACTAAGTTGTTGTTGAGTAAAGAAAATGTTATGATATAAGCAAATGTTATCACACGAGGCTGAGACAAATCTAAATCGCGAGGCTTGCTGAATGATTTAGATTTGTCGTGCCGGATTGTGATATCATTTTCGTTGTTCAACGCTATCCTCGTATTCTATTTAATGGTACCTACCATCTGTTTATGAATAAAGGCATTTAATGTTTAGATCTGATTTGTTCTACGAAATGAGAGTGGGTGTAATGCTTTCATACGCGCTTATCCGAAGCCTAACTAAACCATGTATAGATAGGGTCCATGTTTTATTATATCAATTTCTTTTTTTTTTTTAGAAACATGGTATTTTGTTAGAAAATGACTTTTAGATATGATTTAGGTTGAAATATGTGAGGGTTGTAGTGTGGGTAAGGGGGTGGGTCTGGGTAGTAGAGTGGGTCCAGGTGGGGGGGGGGGGGGGGGGGGGGGGGGGTGTCTTGGACACACGCCGGTAGCCTGTGATCGCACGATCTCGTATCAAAATTGTTAACTTTATACGTTTGTATTTCGCATGAATAACACCAAGTTCTTTTGCTTCTAAGCCCGTGTTCACAAAATGACAAAGATAAATGAAGTATAGTTTTTAAATAAAATTAGGTCACCATGCGACGTCTTAAGATATATAAAAACAAACAAATCGATGCATATCCTTCTAATTTAAGCCACCGGTAGTGTATTTTTATCACAAGCTGTTGAGTTCCTTAAAATGTATACGATTTGGTGTGTTTGGACCTCCAAGAGCGGCATGGAATTTAGGCATTTTAAAAAGCGTCCTGTCAGATACAAATTTATCACACTGATGTTTGATAAAGCATGTTATTAGACAATGTCCGAGGTGATGGTAGATTAACATTCACGTCACAACATATGACGTAATGACATACATAACATCAACAAGGGATTTAACTCATTCTTAACTATTTTCAACACGATTGTTGCGCTCTTTAAGGTAAATTTTCATACGATTTGCGCCATGGAAATGTTCATTTTTAAAAAGTAGTCCGCATGGATGCACAGATTTATAACGCCGGACTTTTTATATTCAATGTCTGATGTGACAGCAGGATAAAATTAGTTAATACATAGGATAAAATCCGAACGCATAGATTTCGTAAGTTTCATGTATGTGCGTTTGCAAGCCTCTATTCCATATATACGTACATGTCAAATTCAGAAAAACACGGCGGCGTACTTCAAATCCAAAACAAGAGGCCGTCAGAGACGGGTGATGCTCCCCGAATGGGTACTTTGTCACAAAAAAAGATTAGTTGTATGAATATTGAGGTTTATTTTGAAAATGTTGTAGTACTATGAAACCAGACATAAATGAAATAGTTTGGAAATCCGACTTCAAATAACAAAGTTATGGGCCGGACACGATTTTGCTGCAAGGTCGCGCTGTGACCTTGACCTTCAAGGTAGGGACCCAAATGTTGCGCGCAACACGTCGTCTCAACATGGTGGTCATTTCTGTGAAATAGTTTCGAAATCCGACTTCAAATAACGAAGTTATGGGCCGGACACGATTTTGCTGCAAGGTCACGCTGTGACCTTGACCTTCAAGGTAGGGACCCAAATGTTGCGCGCAACACATCGTCTCAACATGGTGGTCATTTCTGTGAAATAGTTTCGAAATCCGACTTCAAATAACGAAGTTATGGGCCGGAAACGATTTTGCTGCAAGGTCACGCTGTGACCTTGACCTTCAAGGTAGGGACCCAAATGTTGCACGCGACACGTCGTCTCAACATGGTGGTCATTTCTGTGAAATAGTTTCGAAATCCGACTTCAAATAACGAAGTTATGGGCCGGACACGATTTGGCTGCAAGGTCACGCTGTTACCTTGACCTTCAAGGTAGGGACCCAAATGTTGCGCGCGACACGTCGTCTCAACATGGTGGTCATTTCTGTGAAATAGTTTCGAAATCCGACTTCAAATAACGAAGTTATGGGCCGGACACGATTTTGCTGCAAGGTCACGCTGTTACCTTGACCTTCAAGGTAGGGACCCAAATGTTGCGCGCAACACGTCGTCTCAACATGGTGGTCATTTCTGTGAAATAGATTCGAAATCCGACTTCAAATAACGAAGTTATGGGCTGGACACGATTTTGCTGCAAGGTCATGCTGTGACCTTGACCTTCAAGGTAGGGACCCAAATGTTGCGCGCGACACGTCTTCTCAACATGGTGGTCATTTCTGTGAAATAGTTTCGAAATCCGACTTCAAATAACGAAGTTATGAGCCGGACACGATTTTGCTGCAAGGTCACGCTGTGACCTTGACCTTCAAGGTAGGGACCCAAATGTTGCGCGCGACACGTCGTCTCAACATGGTGGTCATTTCTGTGAAATAGTTTCGAAATCCGACTTCAAATAACGAAGTTATGGGCCGGAAACGATTTTGCTGCAAGGTCACGCTGTGACCTTGACCTTCAAGGTAGGGACCCAAATGTTGCACGCGACACGTCGTCTCAACATGGTGGTCATTTCTGTGAAATAGTTTCGAAATCCGACTTCAAATAACGAAGTTATGGGCCGGACACGATTTGGCTGCAAGGTCACGCTGTTACCTTGACCTTCAAGGTAGGGACCCAAATGTTGCGCGCGACACGTCGTCTCAACATGGTGGTCATTTCTGTGAAATAGTTTCGAAATCCGACTTCAAATAACGAAGTTATGGGCCGGACACGATTTTGCTGCAAGGTCACGCTGTTACCTTGACCTTCAAGGTAGGGACCCAAATGTTGCGCGCAACACGTCGTCTCAACATGGTGGTCATTTCTGTGAAATAGATTCGAAATCCGACTTCAAATAACGAAGTTATGGGCTGGACACGATTTTGCTGCAAGGTCATGCTGTGACCTTGACCTTCAAGGTAGGGACCCAAATGTTGCGCGCGACACGTCTTCTCAACATGGTGGTCATTTCTGTGAAATAGTTTCGAAATCCGACTTCAAATAACGAAGTTATGAGCCGGACACGATTTTGCTGCAAGGTCACGCTGTGACCTTGACCTTCAAGGTAGGGACCCAAATGTTGCGCGCGACACGTCGTCTCAACATGGTGGTCATTTCTGTGAAATAGTTTCGAAATCCGACTTCAAATAACGAAGTTATGGGCCGGACACGATTTTGCTGCAAGGTCACGCTGTTACCTTGACCTTCAAGGTAGGGACCCAAATGTTGCGCGCGACACATCGTCTCAACATGGTGGTCATTTCTATGAAATAGATTCGAAATCCGACTTCAAATAACGAAGTTATGGGCCGGACACGATTTTGCTGCAAGGTCACGCTGTTACCTTGACCTTCAAGGTAGGGACCCAAATGTTGCGCGCGACACATCGTCTCAACATGGTGGTCATTTCTATGAAATAGATTCGAAATCCGACTTCAAATAACGAAGTTATGGGCCGGACTCGATTTTGCTGCAAGGTCACGCTGTGACCTTGACCTTCAAGGTAGGGACCCAAATGTTGCGCACGACACGTCGTCTCAACATGGTGGTCATTTCTGTGAAATAGTTTCGAAATCCGACTTCAAATAACGAAGTTATGGGCCGGACACGATTTTGCTGCAAGGTCACGCTGTGACCTTGACCTTCAAGGTAGGGACCCAAATGTTGCGCGCGACATGTCGTCTCAACATGGTGGTCATTTCTGTGAAACAGTTTCGAAATCCGACTTCAAATAACGAAGTTATGGGCCGGACACGATTTTGCTGCAAGGTAACGCTGTGACCTTGACCTTCAAGGTAGGGACCCAAATGTTGCGCGCGACACGTCGTCTCAACATGGTGGTCATTTCTGTGAAATAGTTTCGAAATTCAACTTCAAATAACGAAGTTATGGGCCGGACACGAATGGGACGTACGGACGGACGGACAAGGCGGCGACTATATGCTCCCCCGAAAGTTTTCGGGGAGCATAAAAATGATCAATAACACACAGAAGCATTCATTGCGTTAAAGTAACTAGTCCAGAATCCCCCAATAAGAAACTCTTATCATTATAGTATTTTCTTGAACATGTATTAGTGTGTGTGGAATAATAAGTAAGGGTAGAATAATTGTTTTTAATTATTAGTCATACTTTTATTTTATGAAGGATGCTTGATCAGAAATTAATTTAACCAAGTTTAAAGACTTTACAGTTGTGTCCCTTATTATACGTTATAACCCCAACAAGTTAAGAGGAAACTCGAACCATTTGTTAGACATACTGGTACAAGTGGCTTCACAATTAAGGATTCACTTACATTTACTTTGTGAGCAGCGTCTATGTATATACATATGAAGGATGCCTAATAAGAATATGATGCATTTGAATGAAAGTTTTAATACCAGTAGTTGTTAAATGTTACTGGATTTTCAAGTTAAGACACTTTAATAACAGCACCTTCTGTTCTTGGATCAGACAGATACATGCTTGAAATGCAGTAATGTTTTGAAAGCAATCATACCAAACATTGGTAAACCTGTAGGGCTAAGGCACAACACCCAGCTACAGGGGCACTATACATAATGTACTGAGATAGTGATGAAAAAGTTTCAACAGTGGCATACATGTTATTCATGTAAAGTATATCCACAAAATTCTTGGTATGGGGTGCCCGTGGCATAATGGTAGAGATGCAGATTTATAACACCTCAGTCTGCATAGCCTCCCACCACGTGGGTTCAAAGCTTTTTCGGTGAGGTCTATCAGAGGACCTGTGGTGTGCTGGTGGTTTTACCCAGACAGGTGTCTGGGGTCTTCCTCCACCAAAACAGCTGGAAGTTTCTATAATGATCATAATTGGTTAAGTTAATGTATCTCAAAAACAAAACAAAAACTCTTGAAAGTTCCAACAGATGGACACACAATTTTAAAATTTATTACAATATTTGTTTAAAGCAATCAAAATGCTTGTACAAATTACAAAAGCAAACAATGCAAAATGAGTAAACATAATGACACAACACTTTTATCAACATTTAAATCATATGAATTTCTTCATTATCCTTCTTCGACTCTTTCCCTGCTTTCAACAAATTAGTAGGAGAGAGAGTTTAAATGGCAAAAATAGAAAAAAAGCAGGCCAACACCAAACTTTATTGATACTCAAAGTGATGTTTATCTCTGCATTTAGGCCTGGAACGGGTATAAAACTACATTATTTATAGTACATGTAGTTGAAGACTGAAAACGAAAAGCATTGGATGACTATGTTTACCCTGCTGCTATTCTGATAAATCTATCTAAAGCCTTAGATTGTCTTTCTCATAATGAGCTGCTTATAAAAAAATAATATTGAATCAGAGATGCTTTTTTGGATCTGCTTTAAAGTTATAAAGAGAATAAAAATTAATGAGTTAAACTAGGGAACAATGTATGCAGTAACATATTTAAAGGTATACCCAAAAGGTGACCTGCTAATTATTATTGAAGTAAGACTACCGACATATAAGGGCAGAACCCCTGGTATTAGGAGGTCAGCTGGAAGGCTTTCCTCCCCTCATGAAAGTTTTTGCCCCGACTAGGACTCAAACCCACACTGTGAAGGGTTGAGGAGTTACCAATTAGTGACTTTGATCAGTTGACCAGTTGTGCCCCCTATCAAACTTTAACCTTTTCCTTCTAACATTGTACTTCTGTGTGGGAAATAAAGACAAAAAAAAAAAAGATTGAGAAAATACAGGAAAGATTCTTATGATGTTTACATGATATTTATATATTTAGCTACAATACTTTTTTTACCTATGTATGGTCAGACAATGTTGATGGTTGAATAATTGCTCAAGAACTATATAAAACCATAAAAAACAAGGTCCCCAGTATGTAAAGGGTCTTTTAATATAAAGAAATTCAACAATTACTCCTTCAGATACATCACAATTGCCATGATTCTTTAAGTAAGAACCACAAGTTATGGGCCTGCTCTTTTTGATCCAAGATGCCCAGAATCTGGAAGATTCATCATTTTAAAGACACAGGTAGCATCAACATGTTTAAACAAATGTTGTACATTTGGGATGGGACATGCAGCTCAAAAACAAAGAAAAGAAAAAAACAAAGAAGAAACACAAGAAAAAATGGTACATTCAACCATATTCCTCTAGCCAATATACTTAACAATTAATGTTAAGTATTTATTAAGTTGTAACCATCAAACACAATTGTTACAGTGCAGCTACAAAGGTTAGTGCATTAAATAACTTTTCCTCTGCTAATGTTATTGTAATAAAAAGATGGCTTCAAAAAAAAAGTTAGTGTAATATGAGCATTTACCATATATACCATAGGAACTCAGATGAAAAGTTCTCCTGTTCAAATCCCCCAACTGACAACCAACCAGTAGATGTTTGTCTTTAGGTGAGACTATTTACTGCATATATTGCTCTAGGTAATTACTACCTGGTTACTAGTTCTATCCAGAAAGAGGCCATAGACAGGAATTAAAAAGTATTGTTTCCTAAGTAACAATAGTATTCAAGCAGGTTTAAAGTATACATAAACAACATTATTGACAAGTTGATAGAGGATTAAAAAATAATGCCAATATTCACAAGGCAACAATGAGACTGAAATATTTAAGAAAATATCTGTCACGAGGCCCGATATAATGTCCACCAAGACTGAGAGAGCCAATTAGTATAGATCAACATCAGCCAGTCTTAATTAACTTGAAGAGCCATCAAGATCTGTGCAAACTGCTGTTAACATTTCAGGTAATGACTAGTTACTTCTGCATGTACCTTTTAGTTTATGCAAATACTAAAGAATCAATTTAGGTTACAATCATAGTAGGCTCTAGGCTTAAAAAGGGGATTATTTGTCTGTCCTCTTATCCCCAACTACACATTGTTGTCTCCAATAAAGGTCTTGTAATGATTGTATTGCTATTAAGCCATACATAAATAGCTGAAGCCAAAAATAATGGTGTTTGCCATCATGTGTACATCTATGTTCTGCAGCAGCAGCTACATATATTTTTTTCATAATGAACATTACATATACAAATAAACATGGATAATTTACTATACTGATAAGTGAATTATTATAATGACAGTATGTATGCAGTGATATGTTAATACATATGCACATGTTGAATGTAAGATGTTTGTCATTTTCCCACTCTGCATTTCTCATTTGTTAATTTTAACCTTATAAAGGTTGAAGTCCCTAGTTTCTAACAAAATAGCATATGTTTACACAAGTAAAATATGTATAATAATCTATAATTAAAAAAACAAACATATTAAAGATGTAAAATGGTATAAAATGAAAATTAAAATGGTTATACTCATGAAACAGAAATGCATAGAAATTATAGTATTCTTCACATTTTTTAAACAACATTTTTCATTATTAGTCAGGTTTTGCAAGTACACACAAACTTAAAACCTTGAACTGAGCATAAAATGGCACATTTCTACCTTAAAAAATCTCAAAAAGTAAGCAAGCTTTGCTTTGCTAACTAAAATAAAGGTTGCATCATGTGGGGACTAATGCTTATGTATATTTACAGTTGGTTTGTTGTAATAATTTATTGCACTAGCAATATATTATGGCAAGGTCCATGAATCAATGGTGAAAGACCAAAGACAAATATCCAAGTAAAACCACAGGGTCACTTGAAGTCAGTCTGTAGAATACATTTTTTGCTTATCTGGGACCTAAAGCGATAAGATGAGGGGTTGAGAAGTTTGCCACTCCACTGACCAAAGTTTTCCTTAAAAATATGCAAAAGATGAAAACATTGAATATTAGCCAAAACTTAACCTGTATTTTTGTAACATGGATATGAGGAAGCAATATTAAAGCTGAAATAGGTAACCGTAAATACCTGCAAACAGATAACATGAACTGAACAAACAAAACTGGCTGTCAAATTTACACGCCACAACCCAAACAGCTGATAGAACTTACATATCTTGGAGACCTGGCTTTTTTAGCTAATAATTATAAATTCCTTGTGACAAACATCATTGTTAACGGGTAAAATTGGAACATTACCAATCCACCATTTATTTAATTAAACAAACGAAGAGAGGGCCAATACAATTGATACACTGTTTCACTCAAATAGGACTGTGTAACCATGCATGATATGTGGCATCATGCATTTGCAATCCAAGTCCTTTCATGAGGTTTATGATCACAACCTTTTGATTTACACCATAAACACAATGTTAACAGATATGGACTTGATTACATGTACTTCATTTTTAGCACTTTCTGGATACATTTAAAAATGTTGTTTACATCTCTGAATGGGCGAACATCTTCAAAGCTTATAATTTCTCTGTTCTCTACACATTCTTGACAAATTTCTAATAAAAATTTGTCACGTATTCAACACATGTGTTGAATTGCAATTTTCATTCTGTTTTTACAGCTTTTTTTTATACAGCAAATCTGATACTTTCCCAAGAAATGTTTGCCAACAAACAGCCTCAGCCTGTCTCTTCCTTTATTGCATTGATGCGTGCACAGATCTTAAGGGCCGGTCCCAGTTTCATGTTCATGGTAGTCATTAGATGGTCTTCTTTCAACAACAAGAGAGCCTGTCCATCAATCTCCTGTGCTCGAAATTCCTCAGCATAGGCTGAACAACCAGGCAGTGATTTCACAAACTCATACACATCTTGAACCTGTAGAAGAGATATAATGCTTTCATCACCTTTGCATCATATTTTAGTCTATGTTGAGAAAGCTGTTCTATTTTATTTGTTACATTTATTGTAATTTGCTAGCATTATCATGCAAAATTAACAAAAATTCAGAGACCACTTTTAGAGTTTAAGTTATTTTTTTACTGAATAATTTTTAGTTGTCTGATGAATATTGGCAAATATTCTATGGTTAGTCATTAAGCTATGCAGAAGTTGAACCACAAAGGCCAAAGGTTGGTTGGTTGTGGCTAAATAAACCAAGTTTGTTTAACTATGTGTGACATATTGAGAATATTCAAGTTCAAGTTCTTTGTTGTGTAACAGAGTGGCATTCTCTGACCCTAGACAATGCACGTACTTGGTTTGTTTTAGTCTGGTTGAGATGCTATAAAAATAAATCTGAATTATTTTACATGTTAAAAGAGCTGAAACAAGACAGCACATTTCATCTTTTCAAGCGCTAGATAACATAATTAGCTTGTTAGTACCAGTAAGAACATTTAACCTGCTATGAAGGCACTAAAAGTCAAACCAGTGCTATATAATATATATTCTCAAAACATTCAACAGTGAACTATCAAACTTGATTATATTGTATGCATAATTACTAGGAAGGCTTATGTGAAGTTTTATTTCTGAGCACTAGTTAGTAAAATACAAGCTTAATAGCACTTACAAAAGCTGTAATATTAGCATAATAAATGGAATTATTGAGCTTAAAAGGTGTATAATATTCCTGTCTCTTTGTCTGTCTGATCCTGAATTAAGTTTTCTGCTGTGGTTGAAACATTTTCTTGGGTAAACAGCTGGTACATGTATCTAGAGTATCTAAATCACGCTCTTAATGTAACTCTGTTCAGCGGATCAGTGCTGGAATGACTTGCACCCTTCTCGGTCAGTTTTAACAGATTCCTTGCTACCACAACCGCTGCAGCTGGGAATTGCCAGGCTTATGACTGTGTTGATATAAGAATGTAGAAACCACATGAAAGCAGATTTTGCTTAATTAAAGGGGAAATAAGGAAAACAATACAGAGTGTATACATACATTCCACTTAGTTGGGCTGGTGAGAGATGCTTGGAACTCAGTCTCCATGTGTAGTTCTGGTGGGGGTGTGTGTAGACGGTGGTCAGGTGTAGTGGCGGGTGATGGAGATTCATCCTGGCTCACTGAACTGCTCTGTTCACCCATCTCCATGTCCTCTCCACCTGCCTGTATGGGGTAATGGTACAGTTAGTTGTTTATTGTTTCCACCTACAGTATTTCAGTTATCTGGAGATGGTGACCATTTGAAGCAGACTTGCACTGTGTATAGCATGCTGTTAACACCTGGCATGATATCACGCCCAGTCACATATTCCTGACACCAGGGCAATCAGCCATGGAAATACCCTTATATTACTCGAGCATTAGTATGGGAGCCATACTACTACAACTTTACTATGTGGCAGCCCGGGATCAATCCTGCCTTTTGTACCTGAAGCCAACACTCCTACCGATTGCGCTACTAGGTCCAGTGGTATAGTGTGATGCTGCCAACTTCAAAATCAAAATATACTGTGGAAATCTTGCATTCCAGATAGATAAACATACAACTGCGAAATCTTACAGAACAGAAGTTACCAGCTAAATGAGGGTTACTGTATGACATAAATGTGATACTTACATTGAAACCTTTTACTTTTTTGCCTTCCTAAATACTGTTAAACATTTTAATCACTGTAACCTGGCCTATAGGGTGACCATGTTAAAGTCATATACAACATTTTAGCCCCTCACAAGGTATGTTTGAGTCCAAGTCAGCAAATACCAAGTGAGATCTGAGGCACATACAAGTTGTCAGAAGTATTCCTTCATCATCAATAAATGTAAGTAGCCCATAACTGTGTTGTAACAACTCATATTAAGCTCTTTCCTTCTTACAAAAACATCTCTGTTCTCTTACCATCGAACCAGAACTCTGCAGCCGGTTGCCATGGTAACTTTTGCGCCCTTTTCTTTTTCTCTTTAGCACTCGACCAGCACCTGAAATATGAAGGGTTCATGAAAGAATGGGCTTGGGAACCTTAAATATCAGCAGCAATTAAGCTGCTACCTTCATTTAGGACAAGATCTGTCACGCTGAAAATGTGTCACTGCGATAACCTTAAGAGCCAGAAATCCTTCATTTATCCTGTAAGTCAACAACAGAACAGACCTCGTTCAATTTCAATGAAACACTTATGGTATGGTACCAGCAACTTGGTTTAGTCTGGCATGTGCCACATGATATACAATTATTTTCCTACAAGTGGTAACGAATCTAGCATGCAACAGATCGCTATCGCTGATGACAAGGGAAATGAGCAGCTTAAGGCATGCAATGGTGACAGGTCAATGATCAGTTGGTGCCTGTGTAAATAGGCAAATAGAGAGTCCTTAAGCACGGATATAGATGAATGCATATAAATGTCACTGAAATCTGTATCAAGTACAAGCAAGCATGCCTATAATAACAAAACCAAACAAATCTGTACAGATGACTGTACAGTCACAAAAAGATACCTATGAAAAATCACAAAGTTGCTTTTAACTTTTTTAAGTATTCCCAAACCTTCGAAAGGTGCCGCCATGCAAGCTTTTTTTTTCAGTTGTCAATGGCTGATTGCAACTTTTGCCCAGCAGGTCCTGTCTGATTTTGCCCAATTTTGGGTAAAACAGAAGCCATCCATTGACACTTCCATATTTTTTACCATGGAAATAAAGTCTTTTTACTAAAAATAAATCTAACAGTGAACTTTAAAACCTTTCCTACAAAGATGAAGCTCCACTTGAGAAACTGTCGCAAATTATATAAGAATATAAATTAATTTTGGTATGCACATTGTCTCCATATACAGGAGCAGCCAGAAGTACAGATAAGAAAGTATGATTTTATTTTCAAACTACAATTTATCTTTAAAATCCTCACCCAAACCCTCTTTTGCTGGTCTTCATTCGAATTAATGTTATGCCAAACCAAATATAAAATGCATGTACATGTATAATCTGTCTACCCTGCTTGTTGAAGTGTAAAACAAGATCTATTAGAAAGTCTTGTAACATGTAGCCATGTGTCTTTATGTACAACAAGACCAATGTCCATGGTTTCTGTGTTAACTGCTATTGATAGGATAATGCAAAGGTTGTATGTCCGTACTGTCCATTTTCATAATGAGGCAAATCAAACAAGGCTTTACTGTATGGGGCTCAACAGAGACATTTATAAATGAAATTGAAAATTACCATCTTTATTGTCCCCACTCCTAGGATCTGAAACCAATAACCATATGTTAATGGTGTCACATTTGAAAAACATAGGTTTACCTAAGTGACTTCCCTTGTATAGGCTTAGCATAGGAATATTGAAATTAATTAAAAATAGCCTTCCCCACACCCTTCTAGGATCCGTAACTAATAACCATTTGTAATTGTGTCAGAGGATGAAGGACAATGGCTTACTGCACTGATATTGATCTGCTGGCATACAGAGGATCTGATATGAGTGCTCAACTGAATTCCTGAAAACAAGTTGGATGAAACGATACCAAACGAGGCTCTGCCGAGTCTGATTTTGTTTTACTAATAAGTTTAATATTTTCAGTATGAAATGAACATGATTGTTGGAATTTGATTTATCTAATAACCAATAAATAAACAGCTTTTGTTAAATATAACTGGGAATTAAAATTGATGACATGCAAATTTTGGTACAGGAGACAATATCATAGCAGGACATGAACTCACATCAACAAACATTTGCAACTCAATAACTAACTAGTGGGTTATCACAAATAACCAACGGGTGTTACTTGATAAATATCTGTGAAGCTAGGTGAACAAATTATAACTCTAATCTTCTTGATGCCATTAGTTCTCTTTGACAACTTGTGTACAGCTTGACAGACTTTTAAGTAACCAGTTTTGATCAGATGATTAATAGCTTTATAAAAATCACCACTGAACAACAGGAAGAATTTAGTCTATTGCCCATGCACACAACAGTACAAATACTCAAATCGTCCAGCAACTACATCTTTCTTGTCAAAAAATTAAATTTAAATTAAGTTTAAATTAAGTGTTGAAATTATTCATGTGCTAATTTTAATAATATTACACTTCAGCATAAAGGCTTAAACAAATTATATAAGTAATACTGTACAGTCATAATATACACTCCCATCCAGGCCAGGCAAATCATTTGTTAGATAAATTAATAAAATCATAACTAAAATGGCAGACATGCCTAGTACATGTAATGGCACTGTTGTTCCATAAATTATTATTTCATTGTCATAGTTTATGATTGTGCCTATTATTTATTGATGTTGGAATTAGAAGCTGGATGTTTAAGTAATTAAAAATTGACTTTCAACATTTTCAATCTATACTCAGGTACCGATTAGAAGATAGATTTAAATCTGGAACACAATTCCACCTGGACTTATGTATTCAACTTATTCACACCAGTATCCAAGACAACCCTAAGCAATACCATGTGCCCATGAAGTCTGCCACAATTTTGATTGATGTGTGAATCAATGCATAAACATGATTGAGAACAGCTGTTGCCATTCTCAAAAGGTGTGAACACATGTATCTGTATTTGTAAAACTGTAAACTCATTCAGTATGTTACTACTTGAAGAGATCTTAATTGTCACATGATTAAGGTGATAATCTGATATATTGCAACCCAAATGGTTGTAACATTTTGACATAAGAATAAATAAGAAGAAAGATGGAACAGCTCTGTGCATTTATAGCAGCCTTACATTAATAGAACTGCAATGAAAGCTACAAGATTTAACTAAAGCATTAAATTTTTTAATATTTACACATACTCAATTAGTATCAATTATTTAATAAGATTTGGAGGCGAAATAAATAATTTACCACATGTAATTTTATCTATTCTTCCTGGAGATTTGGCACTAGTAAAATATAAACACATATAACCATAAAATAAAAAAGTTATTATTTGGTAGCATAATAGTTTAAAAACATTATGACATGGTTTCACCAAAGCACTGAAAAATTAACCACCTTTTAACATAAAAGCACTAAAAACATTTTCGATTGGTACCATAATAGTAGAGACATGATTACTCCTTGCTATATATTGGAAATATTCCCATTTGGTAATATTACTGACAAGTATTCAGCATGATTACATAAAAATATTCACATAATATTACTGCTTGTTAATAAAACAGCACTTAAGGTGTTCTGCATGGTAAAATAAAAATAATAATAAACAGATAACAACTTGGTAAACATGAAGGTACTGAAAATACTCCTAATTAGAATCATTACATTATTGAGAAGATAACCACTTCATAATCAAAAATATTTCCACTAATTAACATTAAAGAAGTGACACAATACTGGCACAGACTACAACTAGAACATTAAACATGTACCCTTGTCCTTTGGTCTGCCAGGGAAGTGCTGCAACCTCTTACTACATCCTACATTGTAGCGTTTAGCGCAAGATTTGGAGCAAAAACGCTGTGTGGAGTTTGACCGGGGATCTCCACATACGGAGTTACAATACTCGCAGCGGTACGATTTGTTGCCAGCCTCTGTACCTACAGTATATAAGGTAGGACGTTGTCGACATACGAGTTACTAGTAGATTTCTTGATGATAGTAATGAGGTGAAAACTAGTTTCCGATAAAACAGACAGACGAAGAATCCTATGGTTTTCAATAACCTAAATTCAGTTTTAATAAACCATATTTTTTAAGTAGAAATAGGAATTTGTGTAAGTTGTTGGTTGGTTATTTCATTTTACCTCTAAATTCTGCCATTTTATTTGGTAATGACTGATTTTATTAAAATTTTGACTTTTGATTTAAAGACTTAGTTGCAAATAGTGCAGATCCTGGTCAGACAGCTAGACAGTTGTAAAAATAAAAAAAAAATGCATGAATACCAAACTGTCCATGAAAGAATGATACATGAAAATAGTTACAAAAAAGTATATTTTAATTTTAGAACATACCAAATTAGTACTGCAAGCCAAGGGCTAACAAATACCCTCCCCAATTACGCCCTTGCTCACACGCACGCACGCATGCACGCACGCACGCACACACACACACACACACATACACACACTCTGTTCCTGTTCATTAACCTCTCATAAATCAACCTCTGAAATATTGTTAAAACAGGCATATCATCTGACCATATTCAAAACAGCAGGTGCACAGGTTCCCATTGTTCTTTGTTAAGAATTGATGATGCAAAACTAAAGAAAACAGAAGCTCAAACAAAACTGTATCCTCAGATGGATTGACAGACTGAGAGAGACAGACACAGATAGACAACCGGATATGTTGTGAAGGGTTGACAGACTGAGAGAGACAGACACAAATAGACAACCAAATATGTTGTGGAGAGTTGACAGAGAGAGACAAACTCAGATAGACAACCAGATATGTTATGGAGGGTTGACAGAGAGAGACAGACACAGATAGACAACCTGATATGTTGTGGAGGGTTGACAGACTGAGAGAGACAGACACAGATAGACAACCAGATATCTTGTGGAAAGTTGACAGAGAGAGACACAGACACAGATAGACAACCGGATATGTTGTGGAGGGTTGACAGACTGAGAAACACAGACACAGATAGACAACCAGATATGTTGAGGAGGATTGACATACTGAGAGAGACAGACAGAGATAGACAACCAGTTATGTTGTGGAGGGTTGACAGACAGAGAGAGACAGACACAGATAGACAACCGGATATGTTGTGGAGGACTGACAGACTGAGAGAGATGGACACAGATAGACAATCGGATATGGTGTGGAGGGTTGACAGACTGAGATAGACAGACACAGATAGACAACCAGATATGTTGTGGAGGGTTGACAGACTGAGAGAGACAGACACAGATAGACAACTGGATATGTTGTGGAAGGTTAACAGACTGAGAGAGACAGACACAGATAGACAACCTGATATGTTATGGATGATAGACAGGCAGAGAGATGGACACAGATGGACAACCTGATATGTTGTGTAGGGTTGACAGATGACAAAGATAGACAACCTGATATGTTGTGGAGGGTTGACAGATGACAAAGATAGACAACCTGATATGTTGTAGAGGGTTGACAGACTGAGAGACAGACACAGATAGACAACCTGATATTTTGTGGAGGTTTGACAGACTGAGAGACAGACACAGATAGACAACCTGATATTTTGTGGAGGGTTGACAGATGACACAGACAGACAACCTGATATGTTGTGGAGGGTTGACAGACTAAGAGAGACAGACACAGATAGACAACCTGATATGTTGTGGAGGGTTGACAGAGAGAGACAGACACAGATAGACAACCTGATATGTTGTGGAGGGTTGACAGACTAAGAGAGACAGACACAGATAGACAACCTGATATGTTGTGGAGGGTTGACAGACTGAGAGAGACAGACACAGATAGACAACCTGATATGTTGTGGAGGGTTGACAGACTAAAAAAGACAGACACAGATTGACAACCTGATATGTTGTGGAGGGTTGACAGATGACAAAGATAGACAACCTGATATGTTGTGGAGGGTTGACAGACTAAGAGAGACAGACACAGATAAACAACCTGATATGTTGTGGAGGGTTGACAGACTAAGAGAGACAGACACAGATAGACAACCTGATATGTTGTGGAGGGTTGACAGATTGAGAGAGACAGACACAGATAGACAACCTGATATGTATATGGAGGGTTGACAGATGACAAAGATAGACAACCTGATATGTTGTGGAGGGTTGACAGACTAAGAGAGACAGACACAGATAGACAACCTGATATGTTGTGGATGGTTGACAGACTAAGAGACAGACACAGATAGACAACCTGATATGTTGTGGAGGGTTGACAGACTGAGAGAGACAGACACAGATAGACAACCTGATATGTTGTGGAGGGTTGACAGACTAAGAGAGACCGACACAGATAGACAATCTGATATGTTGTGGAGGGTTGACAGATTACAAAGATAGACAACCTGATATGTTCTGGAGGGTTGACAGACTAAGAGAGACAGACACAGATAGACAACCTGATATGTTGTGGAGGGTTGACAGACTAAAAGAGACAGACACAGATAGACAACCTGATATGTTGTGGAGGGTTGACAGATGACACAGATAGACAACCGGATATGTTGTGGAGGGTTGACAGATGACACAGATAGACAACCTGATATGTTGTGGCTGGGTTCAATGAGTGAACATTAGAACTTTTAAAATTGTCATGAAATACATTCCATTAAAATGATAAATGTGACAAGAAAATAGCTGCAATTAGAGCAGATCCTGACCAGAAAACTCATAAAAATGGTATTATTATAATCTAGTAGCATTTCCTCAATTTGCAAGTTTAGTATTATTTTTAACAGTTATTTATTTATTTTATTATTTATTCATTTGAACTCATTTGAACTTGCACTTAAAATTACTTGTTACATTATGTTTTAGCTTTTTGTCACCAGTAAAAACAGATTCATGAATGGACAGGTCCTTGTTCCAGATAAAGTGTAACTTAAAATCTTTCTTATTACAGGTATAATCACACTGCAGTGATTCTAATAAGGCCTTGGTATGGTTATGAATTGATACAAAATAAAATACAAAATGAAAGTAATTGTGAAAAAAAAAGAAGAGATCTATGGATGTTTTCAGCAGGCATAAAGCCCAAGTCATGACTTAAACCCAAGTTATGATTATCAAATAATAAACAACAGTACAGTGTTGGTTTATTTGATACCTCAAAGAATGACAAATACTCACGATTTCAGAAAAACTTAAATCATGAAAGAGAATTATTTGTGTCAGTGTTTTTGTTAGGATTTTCACACATTTTTGATCACCTTACTGATGTCTAGTGGAAATATTATTACAGAGAAGACATAGACAAATGTCTGGGTAGAACTACAACTAAAACATTGCCAAACTGTAAGGTTATCATAGGGACTTGACCCACAAGGTTCGGGTACGAAGAATTACAACCCAGAAAATCTAGTTGCTTAGCCACAGGCACCCATTACAACACTTAGTGTATCAGGTTAACCATGAACCTGCACCCTTCTTACTCAGGAACGGCTGGTAAATAAAGGCCAAGACGAGTTTTCATGTATACACATTACTACCAGTGAAGGTGGCTGTGTACCTTGTTCATCTGGTGTTGTAGATTCATCTTCTTCCCCATCTTCATCCTCCATGGCTATCAGAGACGATTGTTCCACAGGCTGGCCGGGCTTTGGTGGGATAAACTCTGTCAGTAGGGATGACCTCTGCACCTGCAGCACAACCATACATAAAACATAAAATAACTGCTTAAATTCAGAAGGAAAAATTGAAAACAAATCATAAAAATAACTGTGTGTCATTTCACATACTTAAATTTGTATAGGTAAGGTTACTACAATGGACCCATTGCCTACATACAGCTGTATTACATTTCTTTTTATACATCTCTTATAAACTGTGGGACAAAAACATGATAAACTTTAGTTTCTGTTTCAGCCTCCTTTCACATATCTTGTATTGTATGTGTTTTTGTCAAACAAAGGAAAAAAAAGATTATTTCACTGCCTGCTAACAAGGAGTGACAATTGATAGTAATATTTATTGTATAACTATAATACCTGATAGATTGTATAACCTGACCGCAAACTATCATTTTTCCAATTCCACAAGAAAAAAATAAGCAATAGTTATACATTTGGTATAGCACTTATTGGGACTGCCAATTATAATCATTTCACTGCATACATAATAATTAATCCAGTGGTTATACATATTGAAGAACAAAAATAAGAACTGCTGAATATCATTTTTTCATAACCACAAGAAACTAATTAATCAGTAGTTATGAATATTATATATAAATAAGAACAGCTGATTATTTTTTCACTGCCATAAGAAATGATTTATCAGTAGTTCTACATTAACTATAAAACATAATACCTGACTGCAAACTATAATTATTACAATGCCTGTTTATCAGGAATGGTTAACTGGTGGTTTAATTTACCATGTACATTAAATACCTAGCTGTCCACTACTGATTAGTTCATCATTTCTTTTCAGATTAAAAAGAAAGACTACAGGGTAGTTTAACAAATAGCATAAAAGTAGCACATAACTGTCCACAATGGTTTGTTTTTTCTTGTAAACTTACCGGGAAGGGTTCTGGCCCCTCCTGAATGACAAAACCCTCAATGACATGAGTCAGGATGTGAGGTTTCACGATGGCCCGCTGTTTGATCAGAGGCAGCTCTGGGGCTGGGTCAGATTTCAGAGGAATAACCTCTGGAGGCTTGTGGTCAGCCACAGACTCAGTCTGGAATAGAAGGATATATGTCTTGCATTGATTATATACCAGAGCTGTTTGTATATAGTGTGCTCTACTTTTCTCAATGCTAGATAGTATAAATACGTTTTAAAGTTCTCTGTTAAAATTAATTTAAGAGTTACCCGCCTTTTAAAATGGATTCCACTTTTTACTGTGAACAATTGTTCCAAGTTTGGTAGAGATATCTTTGATGTTTTTTGTGAAATAGGATGGGATTAGGATGGGATATGCCTGCAATTTTGCCGATACTGTGCAGCAACATTTTTATCATTATAGCACAGTGGCACTTATGAGGTGCCCAGGGACTGAACCCCGCCAGTCCATTATACTGACAAAAACGAGTCAGGCGTAATGCTGTCCCCTTAGGCCCGAGCATTAGGAGGGAAGCCACTACTACCAACTTAAAAGTCTTTGGTTTGACCCGTCCGGGGTTTGAACCCACAACCTCCCAATCCGCAAGCCGACGCTCTACCATCTGAGCTATTGCGACTAGTTTTGTGAAATGGACCAACAATATGCCAATAAAAGATTTCCAAGTTTGAAGTGAATATCTTTGACATTTTTTGTGAAATGGACCAACAACATGCCAACAAGAGATTTATGACAATAGCTCCATTTAAAAAAAAAAGTGAATGTAACATGTTACATGGGTACATTCATGACTAAAATTATGACAAGATGATTTCTAAGCCAGCTAAGCACAATTCAATTGAGCTCAGTATACCTTAGATGTTAGGTAAAGCTGTCTAATCAGGATCTTCACATTTTGTGGTTAAGTCTATATAATTAAATCTTACCTACAGAAGAAATTGTGAACAAAAAGTAAAGAATGAAGTTTTGGTTATCAACAAATCTAGAATAATAAGGGTTATAATATGCTCTCTATATATGCACATAATTATATTGTAAGACACTGAGTCTCAGGCTACATTTATATAATGATAAACACATGACACATAACTATGGTCATTATTAAGGCAATACAGCTATTTTTGTTGAAGGAATAAATTAGGGCATTGTTATTAAGAATCTTTGTTATTTCTTCTGACTTTAAGTTAGAAATTTCGTCAAATTTTTAAATATTTCCTTAGATTTAAGATTTTTTTTAAAGTTTTATTCTTGATGCCATTTAATCTTAGAAGTTACTCTGTATTTTTCAAAATTTATGGAAACTTTGTTGTTTAGGTGAGATAAAAAAAAAACCCTCAAAATTCATTATGAATAATATCCCTAAAGTATTAGGAGTAGAACTAGCCATAAAAGGCAGGTTAGCTGGCAGGCACCATATACAAGATTTTGCCCCGACTGTGAGAGGGAAAAAAAACTTAAAATCACTTCACTAGATATATTATTATAGTATGCTAGGTATGTATACAGAAAATTTGTTACTAAATCTATACATTTTTCTTTACAAGGATTTACTTATATGGTGTAAATAATCAAACTGGTAGATTATAGATTTTGAATTTTACTTGGGGTAAAAAATATGTACAAATAAAGAAATCCATTTTAATAGTACAAAAAAAACCCCAAAACTGAATGATGAAGAGTAATCTCTTTAATGTACTAACAAGATCTTGATTACTTAAGATTTTTTTTTCATTCAATAATAAAAAGAAACATGTACCTGTTTTTCTTCAATTTTCTTAACAGGACTCTCTGAAGAACCATCTTTATTGATAAGGTTTTTCTTAGCAACTTCAATCTCAGAATCTGATTGGCTTTTTTTGTCATGTGATGGAAGTGTTGAAAGCTGATTGGTTGGAGTTGATGGTTTGGATGAGCTTACTTCAGTCTTTGGTACAGCTTGTGCTAAAACGAAAAGAGAACAAAATGCAGTCAATTCTTCCATATACATATCAGATAAAAAGGTAATAAGAGACAGTCAATTTGAACAATGTAAATTTACTTAATGCAATAATGTTAGTTTACTTGTTTTAAATATACTAAAACAGATATGAAGCAAAGTCAGTAAATCTTTAGTCATAGATTATTCCAAGGATTTCTATTGCAAATTTTTGCTTGTAACCTGCTTTAATTGATCAGGTTTACACAAAACATGAAATTCCTAGCAAGCTTCCACTGAAAGCTGTCTGATCAAGAAATACACTACTTGCTACTGAGTTGTTGCTTAACTGAAGGAACCTGAAATGAATATCTAGGTAGAACCACTGAAAAACTGCAGGTCACCTGGAAGACCTCCTCACAGGATTTAGACAACCCCAACCCATAGACTTTTTTTTCATGAGTATCAAAATGTTTATTAGGGTGTCTAGAAACAGAATATCCCATGAACTTAAAAATAAACTCATACTGGCCATATGAAAACTAATGGTTTCCATTGCAACCATCATTAAATTTTGATAGGTATATGTTTAGAAAAAGGCTTATAGCTTTTCCAAAAATGGTGATAGAAGTATAAATCTAGTGCTCACACTATTAGTCATGTGTCAATTATACAAATTAACACTTAGAATACAGTTTCTTTATATAATTTTTTATGATTTGTTATTTATTATCATTCAAATTTTGATCATAACATTTAAATGCACAATTTGGCTAAAAGCCTGCCTATAACTAACCACAACATTGAAGAATATTTTTATATAATTCCTTAAGTGAAGGCAATCACTAAACTTAAGATTTGAAATTATTAATTATTCCAATGAGCCTACATGAATATTCATAAATGTTAATAAGAATATAAAAAAATACATAAAATAACAGTGAAAGTTTTGTCTATTCATGTAAGGTGGAACATTCTAAGGACTTGAGGAGTCCAAGTCTAAATCAAGGCATAGTAACATGCTATGGCATTTCTGGTGGGCTCCAAGTTCAATGTTGGACAGGAAGTCAGTACTGCCATAACTGAGCACACACAACTGACCAATCCACGTTATAACTTATGTTCAATAAAATGTTGGGTTTGCTCTTTCTGTTAAATGACTCATCACAGAATTGTTCTTACTTTTATATTTGGCTTCCATGTGAATACCTTTGTTCTGTGCCTTTTCAAATTATTATATATGTTGCAGTGACCCTGGGACTCATCAAATAATTGTTAAACTCACAAACTATAACCTCAAGCTGGATTCAAGATCTGTCATTATCTGACCACATGGGCTCTTACCATGACCAGAGGTTTTCAAAAAGACAGAAGCCATCCTCAGTGGTTAAAAGTTATAAAACATTTAGCTTGCTTACAACCAAATAGCTCCTCTCCTCGTGTTAAGCGAACCATTCAGTTAATGCAGTCATGTTATATCACCAAAATATCATGGTAAACAAATCTAGCTCTGAGTACAAGAACTCACCATTTAACTTGATGCCGGAAAAAAAGACTTTCTCAAGCTTCTGAGAGAAGAGTTACAGAGAAAAATAGTAATCATGACCAGGCAATTAATATGGCTAAGTTCAATTGCCTGTTTTTGCTCCAGAAATCATCATTCCTTCTGGAATACAAAACAAGGTACTAAACAAACTTTTACATTAAGGTTATTTTCATTCAAATTTTTGGAGCACTTTGGATGACCCCTAAAATGATGTGAATCACAAATGATCAATAAAAATCAGTTTGCACGAAGATTGTTGAGTTAAGGATTTATTAACTGTCTGATCACTTGGCAACATAAAATAATGTTTTAACATGAAGGTTATTAAACCAGTATTATTTGGGTTAAATGGCACACAAACACACAGATCAAACAGTACTGAAAACAAGCCAAACAATATTGTCATTTTACCTGTAGCAGTGGTAGCTGGTGATGCCTTGCCAGATCCTTTGGGTCGCCCCTTGGGTTTGCTCATAGACTGGGCACTTGTTTTTGTGACACCAGAGGCATTGGAGGGCGGAACTTTAGCTGTGACAGTCTTATTCACTGATGGTAATAGCACTTTCCCAGTCTGGGCAGCTGTTGTCTGCTTCTGGATTGGCAGTGTCACAGTCTGGGTAACAGAGATGCAAAGTTATTTTTATATTTTTTAACTTATAGACAAAACATATGGAATATCTGGGAAGAACACTCGGCTACACTGCAGGTCAGCTGAAAGACCTCCCTTCACTAAAGATATCTCCACAACCTGCGACTCGAACCCATGCAGTAGTGTGCTGAGGAGTGACAGGTTGGAGGCTCTTAACAGCATGGCCACTGTCCCCCCCTCAGTAGTTATGTATATGTTATATTGGCAGGAGCATGGAAGCTATGCATATTCCACATTTAAATAAAAGCTGTAACAGATTTAGTTTTTTTCTATGCTTGGTGACAATAGGTTATTTGTTGGTCAGAATATTATACTATGAATTGGGGATTGACTGGTGAACGTGTTAGAATAATTATTGTTGAATATATTAATGTTGAATGTATGACTGGTAAAGCTTTGATAATTCAAACTCCTTGCAGGTCTAGATGTAGTGAGAAAAAGCCTGAAAAATAATCTACAGACGGACCAATAGAAAGACCCCATTTGTTAATCATTAAATATATTATGGTATATATATTTATATAATATATTAAATAAATAATGACACTTATGTAGCCTAATGTAATAAACTAGAAGAGATAGAAAGACAAATATTAAGATAGAACAACTGTAGCAGCTAATATAGTTTTTATAACCAATTGACTACATAACCTTAGAAACAAGAGTTTTTGCAAGACAGCACAATGGTCTTTTCGAGTGCTTGTTACTGTGACAAAGCTTATTAGCAGTGGCATGCATAATTTCAAACTGATCATAATGGCAATGAAAAGATGATGTATATACAGATATACATTTTTTCCCATACAGACCTGCACTGTTTGTTGTGTAGGATTCTTGAAAGCTGCATTCATGCTAGTCTGTACACCTGTCATAATGCCTTGGGCTTGCACCTGATTGGCTGGTCTAATATACAGACCCTGACCTAAGGTAGAGACAGAATCATAGAATAATGATGCCCTGAAATAAGTGGTGCTTGTAAATATTGGGGATGTTCCAGAAGTTCTTGAAAAAACTTTTCTTAATTAAGATTTTGCTCAAGCTCAAATTTTGACTGCCTAAGTATTTAATTATCATATGTTGTGCAGACTTTCTAATATCTTAAGGACTCTATCAGTCTAAGATGATTGTGTACAACAAAAAGAAACTATTGTATTTTACCTTTGATAAAACAATTTTGGGGCATTAAAATTTCGGCTTGAGCAAAATCTTAGCTGAGATTGTTTTGGCAATTGAGATGCTGTCCCTTATACATCTGAAAATAATATATTTGAAAGTGCCATGTTGATAACATACAGTCTTTGAAATTATTATCTAATAATTACATGCCATTCAGATGTGTAACATTTGGAGATTCACTGACCAGAAACATGTTTATTTAATTTATTTTACATGCCCAACGTTTGCTTTTGACAAAATTTATAAAAAATCACATGTCCACTCTTAAATCTAGTCGCCACAAGAGACAGGATGAGTGTTAATTTCAATGACTGTACAATGAAGATTTCCTTTCTTAGTTTATTGGAGGACATTACTTCTAAATTAAATAACAGTGTGTTATCTTCCGTGTGAATGGGTTTTTGGCATAAAGCTTATTCAGACTAATGTCCACTTTTTTATCCATTGAGAATGCTTCAAGTGAAAACACAGAATAACAAAATATCTTGTGGCACTTTCTGTATAAAAAGATATTGTAAAAAGTGCTTGAATATTAAGGGGAAAAAACAATAAATAATTAAAAGGAATATTTTTTTATAAATAATAGTTTTTGCATTAGCATTGCTTCCTAAGAATAATAATCTCTTATATGTCACCAATTCAGCCATTTGACCTTTAGTTGAAACTGCTAATTAATATGCTCTGGCGTTGAATTACTCTTATAGGTAAGCAGAAAAGCTTTGTAAATATCTTGCATGGTTATTTGATATAAAATTTATACCTAAGTAACAAGAATATGCATTTTAAGTCCAAGAGAGCCTAAATTTAATAATTATAGATGATAGACACTAGACCAAATGTTAAACACTTATCTATATGTGCTAATAATAATCAATACTATTACCATTCTTTTTAACAGTATATTAACTTCAGTATATTTCTACTACTTCGAACAATAACCTACCTGCAATGATGGTAGGAGACTGACACTGTGCCGACATGACAGACTGCTGTGGGTACTGCTGCAGCTGCTGCATGGCTTGTAACATCTGGTTTGTGAACACTGGCTGTGATGTGATCAATTGGGCACCGCCCGCGTTGGTAGCGATCAGCTGTGGCTGGGAGAACCTAATTGGATTCTGGGAAGAGATGATCTGTGCCTGACCTTGCCCGCTGGCATTGGTGACGCCCAGTTGTTGACCCTGCTTCGTCTGGGGCGGGTAGGAAACATTACTGGCAGAGTAGTCCATCTCAGGAAAGAGAGACATCACTTAACACTACCGTGAATTATAGTGAATTGTTATGATAGTAAAAATGTCAATGTGTGTCTGTATTATTTGAAATGTTATTTATACAGAGTTTGAGCAATGTGCCATTGTACTTTTCTGTCAATCAAAGTAGATTTTGAATAGTGGAATTGGAAATGGTTAACTTACTGTCCCCTTTTCCAGGAGAATTATTTTTAAAAATATAATTATTTTTAAAAATAATGACTTTATCTAGTCAAACATGCAAAAACTTGTTTCAGATATTTAGAGTTTTGATTCATATGAAAGTATGTTCATTTGACTAATCAGAAAAGTGATTCTGTTAGTTTGTACGAACCGTTAAAAAAAGGCTGATGGTCTTAATATTCATCAATATGTAATTTCTAGAAATGGGTCAGTAATATTTCTCAAATAAGTACTATTTTTCCTATTAGCCTTTATGACCGCCTTTCCCATAAGAACTTTGGATAACGGCCAGTGACTTTCTTCAACAGAGACAATGGGAGAGTCCTTCATATAACAAAAATATTTTGTCTTCCAGACAAGAGTAGATAACTGACCTGCATTTGACCAAACTGTCCAGTGGTATAGGCTTGGGTGGTGGGAAGCTGACCCGTGGAGATGACACCTGTGGTCACATAGTCATACAGAATTAAAGAACTTGTAGTTTTCATTCATGTTTGTGAGAAATGGCCTTACTATAATTTTGACTTCTAAAAATTCACCATAAAAGATAAACACTCAGATGGAAATTACACAAAGAGAACATTAGAATAGTAGGGCAGTACATTAGTTTGTGTATATACATGCTGCTAAAGGTGTGATAGCAACATAGTTTTGGAATTGAAACTTGAAGTTAACCTGCAATATATCTACCAAATGGACAAGCACTCTACCAAGTTAACTTTTTCAAGCCACTTGGTCATAGTTGGTGAAGTTGACATATTTTACATTTTTGCTCAAAATGACAAAAGGTTGTTAAAATCCAACGAAGAATAAAATATTACAACTGATTGCTAAAATATATGTGAGCATCATGTCTTTAAAAAGATTGTGCTGCCTGTTGGTTGGGAGAATAAAAAGTATTGATAGGGTTTGTCAATTAAATTTAGTAATTTCGACCTAAATCCTCTAGTATATTGAACTCGGTACACAGAAAAATACATCATGCATACAGATCTGTCATAACCAATACACCTTTTGACTTAATAATGAAGTAGTTATTTAAAAAAAAATGTAAAGTGCAGATCGTGTGGGTGTATCATTCATGTACTTGTAGGTATGTGACCAAGTCACTTTTTACAAGTAAAATTATAAGGACTGTATCTCTAATTGTATGTAAGTATGGGAGTATCTCACCAATCTGTCCCTGTAGCAGGGTGGAGCCTGGGGCCTGTCCCAAGATGATTGGTTTACCCCCCACCATGGCAGTGGCTTGGGCCTGCTGGACCTGTGTCACGGGTTACAGAATAAAGTCAGTCCCACATAATACAACCAGTCAATCGCTAATCCTGGGTCAGAATTTATCGCAACATTTAAGGTATATTCTTTATTTTTTACTTTATCTAAAATTAATTATTTATACTCCATTTGGAAAAAATATTTCATAAATTATTTCTCTGAAGTAACCCAATAAATGTTATATTTTACTATAACATTATCTTGGCAATTATGACTGTTAGTGCTAGTCATGCCAAGAAACTACAAAAGTACAAGTAACCTGAAGTTGTTAAAACTTTCCTTTTAAAGTGAGGACTGCTGGCTGTGCCTATTTATTTCTAAACTTTATTTCATATCTGATATCCACTTTGGCTGTGACTTGTATGTCCCACAACACAAAGTGCTAGGTAATAAATAATGTATTGCTGTGTCAAAAGAATGATAAGATAGACATTATATTACATACCTGTCCAAGTGTGTGGATTTGTTGTTGTTGCTGTGTCTGCTGTTGTTGGGATTGTTGTTGCTGTTGTTGCTGTTGTTGTATGGTACCAGACTGTTTATTATTGACCCCAGACTTGGCGATGGTTGTCCCAGTGGTGCTGGTGGTAATCTGTGTGTTGGCACCACTGGAGATGATGATGTTTGGGGTCGTCGGCTGAAAAACACACATTATATTCACATTTACAGAAAGCAAACATTATACATGGTACTTCCAGACCTTTTGTTTGCTGCTAGGTTTAAGGCATTCACAATTTTGAATCAGTATGTAGCATATAGAACCATGTGATCCAAACTATTTAAATAATTGCATCATTATCAATCCAACCAGTATATATTGTTTATGAATGATGTATACCATAAAGGTGATAATTGTTTTGAATAGACAAAAATTAAATGGTTACTATGGTAACTTTTAGCTGAAAGGGGACAAGGAGTTTTATATAATTGGTAAAGAAAAAATATTAACTTGGTACAATGTTGGCTGGCAGAAAAAGTACAAGTCTTCTCACCATCTTATATACAAATTTTTGACATGACTGGGACTTAAACCCAATAGGAACTCTTATCCTGCTTAGCACAAATTGATCAATCATACGCAAACAGTGTAGATCCCAGACAACTTCAGTATGTCAAGTTAACTTTGTGTATGCTATTATGCAAATAACTGAGGTTCGTACTGGATAAAAATGCACCATGGCAATGATTAAATTAACAACTGTTTGATAAGACTGCTGAAGGAAAGCTCAAGACAAAGATCTGGTTAGATCTATAAGTGCACCAAAAGTCTGACAGACCTCTATACATGAGAAGTTATTCTATCTTGGACTTAAACATACTTAGTTCTAACTCAACAACTTTTTGCTGTAAGTTAAAAATTAAATTACAGCTAATATGTCTCATTAAAAAACATAACCATCACTGCGTCTAAAATTGTGTCCAGAAAAGCTTTCTTTGGAGGTGTACTGAAGGGTTACAAGTCAATGACATTATGCTTACTTACAATAAATATGTCTTGCTATGCGTAGTTACAATAATTATGCCTTATTTAAAGGCTTATACAAAAATTTTAAATTTTTTTTTAAGAATCTGAAGCTCAATATGTGAGTAAAACATCAAACTTTGCAAAACATCAAAATGTTCAAGTGGCCTTTGTGGGTAAATAAGTCATGTGTAAGCTTCAGTCATAAACAGTTCAGTGATTGACATAATAAAGATAGAATAATTAAACAAAAATAATTAAGGGATCACATTGTTCTATGTGCCTTGTGCTTATGCAAAATGGTAAACAGCTGCCTTAAAGGTCATATAAAACGATTTGGATTTTGGTATTTTTTAAACCTTATGGACATCTTAATACCTAAAAAAATATTTAACAGATTGTACGTCCCTGCATTTTACCATAAATCACGTTTTTATTATGTATACGTTCTGGCTAAGCCAACAAGTGCGTGGTAGTAGCCTCCCCTGTGTGTGTGACGTCATACAGGAACATCCAGTCCGCTGCTTTCATTAAGTTGTAAACAAAGAACACTTTGAAAAATGGATTCTTCAGACGATTCACTCGGTTTTGAAGCGAATACAGTACTGAAAATCACGAAATTGACAATTTTCCCGTTTCCACTCCGTTTCGTTTCCATTTCATTTGGAAGCGTTCGCCGCTCCGTTTCCATTCCGCTTCCGTTGCGTTACCATTTCGTTTTGTTCGCTTCCAGCGCTGCATTTCAAACGCTTCCAGCGTTTCTATCGTTTCTTCCGTTTCTATCGTTTCAAGCGTTCCATTTCGCTCCGTTCCGGTTTTGATTAAAAAATTCGTTTAATAAATTTCTAAATGTAAAGTACTTCCGATGTGTTTGCAAAATGACGAAAGAAGTAAACATTCTAGGGAGAGGTAAAAGTCTTCCATCACATACAAAGGAATCGGCTGTAGATTGTTTGCGACGAGGATATTCAGTGTCAGCCACCCGGAGGGAAATTGCAGACAAAAAAAAATACCCTAAACAAACTAGCACCTGCAAATAATCCTCAAAATTCAGAGTCAGTATTGAGAAGATGCCTACCTACTATTCTTCGCCAGACGTCATATCCCGGAATGAACAAACAAGAAATAACTTTCAAATATGGTACACACACACCCAGTATCCTAAAAAGTAACTTCTCTGTGACGTGTTAATCCGCAATGGTGATCCGATCTTAAAATCGGACACTCATTTTTTTTTCGGTTTGCATATATTAGCGCCAATTAACGGCTGTTAACAACATTGTTCACGCACTTATAACATGGAGTCGCTAATTACATCACTGTGATTTTAATTTCTCAAAGGTTGTAACAAATAAATGCGGTGAGTAAATAAATCATTAGATGCGGTGTAATTTCTTTCTGAAGAGGAGGGCTCTCTGGCTAACCCTGCAACATCAAAGAATATTCTGGGAATCAATCGCCGGTCACTATCATTTGAAGTCGCCGAAACGATTTTTTTTGTTTCAAATTGACCGACCTATTATTTCTCTGTGCAACATGACATCGATCGATAATTGTCTTTAGAAGATACAGAGGGTGTGAACGTTGGGTACTGTTGAGGGATTAAAAATGATAAGCACGCGTGAACGGCGTGTGCTTTGAAAAAATATGCAACGTTATTGACGATTTACCTTCGCGGCATAAATATAAGTTCTAAAGGAATGAGAGTGGAGGGGGAAACTGTATTATGTAGTAATATTTCAGACTGCGCATGTTTTTACTTATATTAATGTCCTTTCAAACTTCTTTAGTCAATTGAATGATCATAAACATTTTTATAAAGGTATTATTTATATTTAAGGTATGGATTAACTACAAAAGAATAGGCGAGCTATTGAAATAATACATTTGCAATAAACACGAGATGAAAATATACGTTAGACTGTGTTCCTTAATGTGTCTTCTCTTGATAACATTATTTACAAAAATAAACAAGTAATGTAGTATTTACTATAAGAAATCCCCTATACGAAAAAATAGGGGGATGGGGAAAGGGTGCACCATTGTGAGTACTACTAAATATAGCGTTAGGTCCTTTTATGAGCCAAAAAAGATATTGCAGACCTTAGTGTTTTGTCCTTTTTGTTGTCCTTGCGTAAGTCAATGCATATTGCTCTTTAAAAGGTGAAGGTCATAAACCACACGACTGCCATATGGTGACATTTTCAAACACAGCTGCATAGAGGATGCATGTGTTCTTGCGAAGTGGAAAAGACGCCAAAACACGGTCACACTTCCTGTCCACTAGACAAACAAGGTGTCATAAAACTGCCAATTAGCTTAATTAGTTGGGATGTCCGCTCATGTCTTAAAATTAGGGATTCAATTAGAGTAGAACTTTATGATGGTATGAACCCTACCCACGCGCATGGAGAAACATAATATCAATTTACAAAACGATATATTTTAAATTAATACATTTCTATCTTTAAATGGGTACAAAAATTAAGTACCCGGTAGGGCCCACATTTTGGCATAGAACATTCAAGCCATGAATGGGAAAATAAGCCGTAGCCAGGCGACCCTCATTGAAATAGTTGCAAGTCAAGTAAAGTCAAAAGTTGTATGCAGATTCTTAATCGCGGTCCACGAATTCCGATTAATCACATATATGTAACAGCGCATTATGGGAACTATGCATTTGGAAATAGGAATTTTGACACCATTGTCCAAATTTACAACATTGTTCATTATAAGATATATATATAACAATTAAGATTAGAAGCAGAAGAAACTTTGCTTGACAAAGAGGCAAGATAAAATAAAGTACATATCCATACCCCTGTAACTAAAGTAATGATGATGCAAATGACGGTGATGGTGCTGCTGCTGCTTCTGCTGATAATGATGACGGTGATACCGATGCTGTTTATGATTATAATGTAAATAGTTATAACGGTTACGGTGATGCTGATGCTCATGACGATTATGATGTAAATCGTGATGCCGGTGATGATGATGATTAGTGGTGATTATACAAGTAATATGGGATCATGGTGATGATCATGTGTGATCAGGTGAATTTAATGGCGGTAATGATTATTATGTCTTTAATATTAATCATGTAAATGGACGTGATAGAAGTTCGTTTTTATTACGGTTGTTTAATTTAACTGTCAATCGATGATTGTATACGTGCACAATTTGGCAATCTATGGTTATTCAGACGTTGAACTTTAGGATCATAGTCATTGGCTCTGAGTGCCGTGGAGGATGTTATTGGTTCTTGATTGGGTCACACCTTGCAATAATGCATAGCATTGTTTGTTTGTTTTATGTTTAGTTGTTTTATGTTTTTGTGTTATATGAGATGTGTTACCTTCTTTTGGTTGACGTTTAATTTCATTAAGTAGCTTTATTTTGTACCACGCAATGCATTCTTTGTAAAAAAAATACTTCAAGCAAGTGTGTTCACACAAAAATGATAGGCGTAGTTGATCCGGGAACGGACCATGAAGCTACAAAGTAATAAGTAATTAGCGAAAATTCAAACTCGGGTAATGCTGCGACATTGCGCGCGCATACGTGTAATGACAGCTGTGTACACACTATCTTCATATGCCAAACAATGAAGACTAAGAATGTCGATCCAAGGCGGATGTTAAGCTATTCATTGGAATTAAATAAAACATCAGTTTCGACAGAAACGCAATTTTAAAGTTAAATTGTGTGTTTTATCGTGCGGAGTGACTTGGACAACTTGTGCGGTTTCGGAACTGTAATGTAAGAGTTTGATAAATACGATTTTTTGATAATTATAATAAAGCTTTATTTGTTATTTCTTTCTGCAGAGTACATATAAAAGTGCGTTTATGTTAATAATTAAAGCCAGTTATTGTGTTCGTTTAATTTTATTTCGTACAAAGAAACGGTTGGAATGTTACTATAAATAATCGGGTGACCTAGAAACGCTTGAAGCGGTAGTGAAAATAACTCTACCGTTACGAGCATTCCGATTTTTGCGTTTCTACCGTTTCTGGCGTTCCAAGCGCTCCGGTTATAGCGTTTATACCGTTTACATCGTTTCAAGCGTTTCTAGCGCTCCGTTGCATTTCCATTTCGATAGCATTCCGTTTCCGTTTCAACAGGTAACGAAAAACGTTCCATTTCCACTCCGTTCCGTTTGTCATTTTCATGATTTTCAGTACTGTAATGATGTAATTAAACCCTACCACTATGAGCCAGTGTTAGACGATAACGATGAGGATAAATGTACGGATGATTCCTCTACAGATTCGTGCTCCGAATCTGACAACTCCGAGATTGTCACCGTGGACGATGTTCAAAACTGGTAGGTGCGAAAATCAAAATGAACTGAAATTGAACATACCGACAGTAAAGAATACAATTTATGAATTTAAAACCTATTTATTCAGTCGTTATCGCGGATGTAACTAGTTCTAGAATCTATTTTATACATAAAATAAATTGTGCGGATGTCAAGTCAAACTGGTTGAACTTACAGGTCAAACCGTCTCCAATCCATATCGATCTCGTCTGGGCAGTTCAACAAAATACTGTAATTCTGTTGTGGCATTCATTTTAATAAAACACTTTATGTTAAAAAGATACACATGGGAAGATTTATCAGACTATTGAAACTTACTAAATTGATAGCCATTATTTGAACAGAATGCAGTGTGAATTTATTGCTTAAAAACAATTATGTTTACCATGATTCGTGCCGTCAAAATCATGATTATAGACAAAATAAATACAATTTAGCACACGATAACAAAAAAATCAACAACAAATAAAATCCAACGCAAATATAAACAATGAATAAACATGGCGGAGTATATTTCTTTGTTCCTGTCTGACGTCACGCGCACCTGTAGACAAGGGCAAGTAAGAAACGGAGTTTAAAGGGATAACTCTTTTCATTTTATGGAAATCGTGTTAAAAACACATTTTATAACTAAAAACAACACAAAAGATGTAGTTTATTGTGAAATGTAGGTTAATTCATAACTACATTTGAAATTTTTACCAAATTTCCAGATTTGATTTTATTTGACCTTTAAACAGTATAATTGGTTTATGTTTTCAATATATAAATCTTGGGCAAAGAAGGGAAGCTTAAGGTTTCATTTCAATCACTTTTTAATTAAGGCTGCATTTACTCACTTTTCATTTGTCTTATATCTTGACTGGTATTTACTTTGCAATTCATAACATAAAATATCCTTTTATTAATCTAAAAAACAAAATAAATAAATTTTTTAGTAATTTTCTAACAACCTCAAGCCATGGTTGTAAAATACCCTTATGCAGACTTAGAAGCACCAGGTGTAGATAGTCATTAGAAAGTTCCCAGCAGGAGCTTGCTGATATGGATCGAGACTATTTTTCTAAACGTAGTCAATTTTTAAGTAAGTTACGAGTTAAGAACTTATCAAGAAACAATGATGACAAAACAGCTTACTGTGGTAGGTGTCTGTGACATAGGTGTGAACATGTTTGGTCTGCCCTGCATTGCCACCATGTTAGCCATGCTGATCTGCTGAGGGTTCATGTTCATTACATTTGCCTGCATGGCCGCTGCAAATCATCAAATGTTAATTAATATTAACAATATTATATTTAACCTGTAAACTGGATGCTAAACTGATTGTATTATGAACTGCAAAACAAAATAACAAAACAAGTCAGCCATCCAGACACCCTCCAGTGAAACCTGACATGTGTGTCTAACCCAGCATAGGGGATAGTGGCCAACTCTTTAAGTAAATTTAATTAATGTGTCATCAATTGTTTAAAACCAAATTCCTAACCTTCTCCTATGCTAACAGCATAAAATGTTATATTTGATAATTGAGAATGGTTTGTTTATCTGGCACAAAAAGTATGACAGTTGTTCAGTGTCTCAAAATGTGACTTTGTGATAAGGCCAGGCCTTAGGAATTTTATTGAAGCATTGAATACCACAGTATTTGCCAGGGTTTCATTACCTTTTAGAAGTTAGAAATTGAGTGTAAGCATTGAGTCCTAAGGCATTTTTCCAAAAAAATGCCACTGAAAAGGAAAATTTTCATAGAACTTCATGTTATTGTTTTGAATTCTATCATTACAAAGGATAAAGGCCTTACATGAACACCTGTTTATCATATGGTTAAGCAATTAAGAGTTACCAATGACATTGATACGTAAGCCAACTATTCATAACAACTACACTGAAAAAAAGACATCCTTGTGCAACTGTTTATTTTTAATATTTTCTTTTCAAAGAAAATTCCAAGGTCAAGAAGAAAAAAGTTTGAAGAGTACTGACAAAACTTCCAGTAACTTCATGTGTACTAAATTTAACATATTTTAATTTAATTAAAACAAATAAACCCCCGTTCGCCTGCATGTTTTGTAGAATGAGCTGCCATGACGATCATATATCTACACTGCATGTTTTGCAGCATGTGATACTGTGATTTACCTACCCTGCATGTTTTGTAGCATGAGCTGCTGTTGTTGGTGGTTGTAGAACTGGGGCAGATAGGGTGGGCTGTGCATAGCCTGGTGGATCACCTGGACCTGGGGTAGCTGGTTCAACTGCTGTGGCCGTAGACTACCTGCAACCATGTTGATACTGCCAGTCATGGGGTTCGTACCCATGGCCATGCTCAGAGGGACCGAGGTCATTGTGTGAGCCTGCAGATTCTGCATCACGTGTTGTGGCTGTTGGGGTGCAATCTGCACATACAATAACACAAGAAAATTTTGAGTTTTGCTGCAATAGTTTTGTTTATATTTTAATACATCACAAAGACACATTCATTTTTTTTATAATAAAAAATGGCACTAACAAAGCTATATTCATTGTATGTGAAGTCCAGTAAGAAAAAGCCCAAAACACCAAAGACAAATACTTTTCTAGAATAAACAACACAGTGCAGGTCACCTGAAAGACATCTACATCTTAAACCTAAATCCTTACAAAAATCTAATTACAGACAGCTATTATGCACTGGATATTGTTTTTAAGAATACACCAATTTACACTGGATGCGCTCCCTGCAGTATATACTGGCAAACACGGACGTCGAGTAAACTTCAGTGGCACAGCTATCGTTGTAATGTAACCTATATGCATGGACATCATCTTTCAACTTTCAAGTGAAACACTTTGTCTCGAAATGTGCATGCAAAATTGTTCAAAATAGGAATCAGATAGGAAGAATGCTGGAGTTTTTATCGCATAGGCTTGCCTCGTCACTATGCAAGGACACACATACAAATAAAACCAATTTTCCTATGTATTCAAAGTAAAACAGTATTCTAACAATATATTGCTATACAAGTATAAGGCACATTGTGCGGTTTTACTCATAATACCATCCAAGACATGCACTTGAAATGAATAGCTTTTATCATCAACAAATTTATGTCAGTAAACAACACTATTTTAAATACTTAGAAAGTCAATTAAACAAAACGAAACTATGATTTGGCAAAACATGATAAATATTGGATTTTTCAAAACAATAACCTAATAGTATATATATGTATGTTAAAAGCTTTAATTATTAGTAATAAGTTGTAAATAAAAAAATTCACAATTTGGTGTTGCGACTTTTTTTTTCCACAAAGCAAAATAAAAATAAAATAAAATTGACTGGACCTAAACCTGTTAACATAAGGGTGAAAAAAACACAACAACAAAAGAAAATATTTTAGAGTGCTGCCTTACTTGCTGTAACTGAGGCAACTGTTGAATCTGCTGCTGTTGCTGCAGCTGTTGTGTTTGTTGCTGCTGAATTTGTTGTGGTTGTTGCTGTTGAATCTGTTGAGGTTGTTGCTGAATTTGTTGAGGTTGTTGTTGTTGAATCTGTTGTGGTTGTTGTTGCTGTGCTTGTTGAGGCTGGATATTCTGTTGTTGTTGCTGTTGTTGAGATTGTTGCTGCTGACCAGGTTGCTGCTGGCTAGCCTGTTGCTGATTTGTAGCCATCTGTCGCTGTTGTTGCTGCTGCTGTGGTTGTTGTTGCTGTTGTGCTGAAGGCTGTTGTTGCTGAGGCTGTTGTTGATGCTGATTCTGCTGGTTGTCTGTCATCTTGATGTCTGAAACATTAAAAAAATAGTTTCTTGTAAGTATACGAAGGTTTGATTCAATAAATAAACCATGAAATTAAAAGATGTCACTATCGATGAATGTCTGAATAGGACCATCTAACTAGAATGGAGGTCAGCTGTGTAAACTATTGACAAAAATATCCCTCCTCTTAGAACCAGACACCAGCTGGATAAAACCACTAGTCATACACAGAATGATCCTTGCTGCAATAAATTGACTGTCAAAGTTAAATGTAAGGCAGTAGAGTTTCAAGATAGTAATGGTCCATGTGCTAATGATATGTGCGACAAGACTTAGTACTTTACAGTCCTGTGGTTAAGTCCTATCAAATTCCATTCAACAAGAGCCAAGAAATAATGTGAATGAAACTTGTCAACAGACTGAAAGGCTTACAAAGGAAATAATCATAAAGATTTGTGCAAATTATTCCTTTCTTGGTTGTATTTCAAAAGAGGTCATTGATACAATGTAATTTAAGAGGTTTAATATTCTGAATGGATAACTTTGCAACTTTGTGTCACTTTTTGCACTTGAAACTAAATGAAAAATTGGTCCCCATGCCATTGTAGTTTATTTCTGGTTTGACAATTATTAACAGAAAATTAGTGTCCATAACTTTTATGTTGCATTCATGTACACTAGTACAGCAAACAAACTATATACAAAGTAGCTCATTCAGCATTCTTATAAGTAGGGACGTCAGGTTATACCAGTATATTGCAATATGGGGTAAATTCAATACAGTACCGTGATACATAATGAACATACCTGTTTTTAAAATATTTTTTCAACTTTGTTTGCTGCCAACATTTTATGCATCCAAAATCACAGATGCTTGTATTAATGAAATTGATCACTAATAACCAACTGAAAATGTAGTCTAATGTTAATACATGGTAGGGGAGTTCATTCTAAACCGCACAGAAATGCGGCATACTTGACTTCAATAACTTTTATACCTTTTCAATTCGAGTTTTAAACTAAACTTTAGCCTTTGATTCGACAACCTTAATTCTGGAGTTAAGAAAAAGGAATGTTACATTGGAACATGAATCTATTGGAATTAAAATATACTAAAAGTAGACACATTATTATAGGATAGTTCGCTGCAATTACTTAGACCATTATTTTTACCTTTTGTTTGGCAGTTTAATCGAACACGATGGTTTCAAATTGTAATCAATATGGCCGGGCCAATTGTTTTTTGACAGAACGCCCAATCAAATAGCAAAAAGCAATTGTGATGGGTCACTTCTAGGTAAAGGACGATGGATCAACATTTAGAATAGTGTTGCAGGTGTAGCATTTGTCGACATTTTGATGTGCATGTAAAATACAGTGGAAGTACAACAAACCTTAATCAATCATGAATCGTGACCATCCGACGAATTACCTGGGTGCATTACACTACATTTTTGTGATTTTTTTACAGTTAATTTCTTGTTTGATTATTTTAACTTTGCTACCTTCTAGTCCTATTACTTTTTTGTCTGCGTTAAGCTATGTCAAATTACATGCAGGCATTTGTTGTTCATTCTAATCATTATAATTGGGTGTATAGCTCCTTATAATAGTTTGATCAAATATGGCAACATATTGTGGTACGTGTTGCAATACGCTCTGAATGTATCATAATATATCATGGTATGTTTCAAGCGTTACATGACAGCCCTACTTATAAGTAACATTAGACTGTTATGAGGGGTTTACCTTAACCCTGCCTCCATCTTAAACTCATATGAGGATCTGATATCCTCTCATTGTTTTATAAAATCAACTTGTGAGTCAAATTTAACAATGAAAATCGAAATAAAAATAAACCACATGCACAAATCAATGAGATAAGTGAATAAGATAGTTTTTGCTCAGCTTGTCCGCCATGATGGATCATGTCTAACCCTTAATTTACTCATATTTGTATCCTTTATCAGTGCCACATAAAATTCTGATCTATTGTTTTGATTAATGTCCCTACATAATTGCAGAATGAATAATCGACATTATGCCCCATTCAGCTACATTTTGCAAATGTTTCAGTCTTTCCGTATGCTTCACAAAAAGCTACATAAAAGCTACTTACCTAAAACATAACTAACACAATTGTTATAAAAGATGTGTGCGAATTTATCAGTAAGTTTAAACGTCTTTCTGAAAAATCAATCATTTTTCCGCCATATTGCCCTGATTATATGTGGGACAACTCGGACTTTGTTGTAAAACTTAGCCAAGACAGCCGAGAAATCGCGATAAGTGTAAATGGCGGTACAACGGATTCTGGGAATGAAGTCTTTCACCGTACCCCAACTCGTGACCCAAAGTAACACAGTCTTTCAATGCTGTTCTAGTCCCACAATTAAGAAAGTACAATCCGTACCGACATCTTTTGTATGTTTATCGTTTTTTGCACCCTAAAAGGATCAGCGATTCTTGTAAGAGACTCAGCTGTTATCGTAGAAAACGCTGCACTTGGAGAGGTTAATAATTGGTAACGGAGGGCGTTTATTATTAAAATCCAATATCTTCCATAAATAGTTGAGAATTTACATTTATGAATTTGATGACAAACAAATATAAAAGTAATAAAGAAAGCATAATTTTAAAGGGAGGTGACGCGTACAAGTTGAACAAATTTTTCTGCAAGAGTTGCATCCCTTCTCGCGGTTTACTTCCTGTGGTCTGCGTGATAAAATTGAGTGCCTTTGAACAGAAATCCCATTTTCGAAACCAAAAAGAACAAAAGCGAACAAGGAAAACACTGAACAGTGAAAAGGGCACTTTTCGACTTTCTACCAAGTTATATCTATTAAGGATATATGTTTTGGTTTTGCATAATATATCGCAGAATAATGCAAGGTGTTGCGTTCAGATGCACAGTTATTTAATCATGAAGGCCGTAGGCACACACATTAAAACGATCATGATAAAATGAATATTTAAAACATGCTAACAAAAATACCCTTATACAACCTCAGTGTTCACAATAATTGACCAAGTATATTATGAAATTAAATATCTGTATTTCGATTGATTAAGCCGTTGACATCCAGAGAACTTTGGTAAATAATAAAAATGCCCATTGACAAGACTCCATTACAATTTCTAGTCTTACATCTTCTCTTATAATTCTTATAAGTAGATGAAAGCAGTATCTACTTTCTGCATCGGTCTAATTTCGATAATAGATATATTTACAAGAACATTTGTAAATTTCGCCGTCATGAAATAACACACGCTGGACGAATTGCACAAGATAGCTCGATGCGAAATTGAATGCTACTGTAGCATTTGGTAAAAGGGATCAAAGTAAATTAAAACGCACAATCTAGCTCGACGAAGTGACCACATTTGTGAGAGGCGCACAGATGGTTCTCAGTATGAATGTTTATTTTTCTCCTATTGAATCTATGAATTGTTCGTCAAATGATTAAATGTTTGTTACTATTAAACGAACAATGTACTAACATCGGGCGAATGAAATTTAGTCACGCATTATTTGTGGAACCTTTCAATGTCACCATGACTTCGAATAATAATATAATAACTACGGTTATCTGCTTATTGTAACATTATTTAAATAACCTATAATAGCAAGCGTCATAGGCAGTTTAATTATCGATGTACACATATAAGGTCAACACGAAAACGGTGTATGGTTAAACATTATAACATATATTATGTGTTACAGGTAACATGGTGTCGTAGTCATGTCGTTAGGGAGTGTAAAATTAAGCAATACCACAAGAGTGTATGTGTTTAGATGTTCTTTATTATCATATTAAATTTAAAAAAAAACTAAAAAAAAAATCTGTTAATTTGATTTTCCTTATAAAATCCAAACAGCCAGTTGCAAGCAATGTATTACAAGGAAAAATCTCAAATGGTATAATCATAACCAGCATCTTTATTTAACCGGAGTTTAAAATATACTCAGAAGTCGAGTTTGAGTTGATCTATTTATAATGAAGGTTCATTGAATCCAGTCGTAATTATCGAAATTTCTAAATAATTCAAAAATATCGTCAAAGAAAGCAATGAAATATGTATCAGAATTTCTCTATGACTCTACACTGTAAAAGTTATAGCAGTGAATGGCCATATACTGGTTGGACTCAAGTATTTAAACTTAAAGCTTGTACAAACAACCCATGCACTCGTGAACATCACTAAACCCTTAAAACAACATTCTCCCACACACCCTCATATAACATGTTATTTTACCATAAAACATGATTACTGGTCAGTACTGATCCCTAACACGAGTGAATTGTATTATCCTATTTTTATACACGTATTGATAAACAGTCTCTGTGAAATGTATTTAAAACTCCTGGCCACATGTAAATGTTCTATAGGTCAGAAAAGTTGTGGAAATCAATGGATTTGCTTATTTTATAATAGGTAAATAAAGAAAAGTCCTATAAGAATTACCACACATATTTAAATCTAAACTACCTCTTAGATAAAGCAAACAGGGTAAATGTAAAAGTGACAGAATGACAGAGACGAGACGTAACACAAAAAGAAAAACCAGCAGTTATCGCCTTTGAACGGTCAGTCGGCAAAAAGGACCGACTGGGGTGCTTCAACCTGGTTTGTGGAGTGCTCCAGCCTCAGCACTGCCTGAAGGTTTTTCTATCAAACAAACAGTTAACAGTTAAATAAACATATCCCATCAAAGTGAGTCAACTTACAGCAAACACCTGCATCGGGAGTTAAAACTGATAAAATGAACTATATACTGACAAAATAAGTAACACTATATTAAACAATCAACATATGCACAATATTGTACAGTAGATAAAAGCTTCGACAACCTTAAAATTTCAAATGAGATAGTGGATTGAAATAAAACAGCCCAAGCGATGATATGTTAAGAACAATTTAATGACGTTACACATTGCCATGACGTCATATGTCATTAGTGTCAAAAGTGAAATAAAAAAAAACTTACAAAAACACACGAAAGAAATCATAGAAATTTTAGAAAACAACCCAAACCAACAAAACAAATGTAGTATTGTGAGGAGTTAATAGGTAATGGTATTCAAATAGTATATTATAAAAAGCCGAGGATTTATCTGCAAATGGCATGTTTATAATAAAGGTACAAACAAAAATCCCGATGTTATACCTACTGTGCAATCTCATGTAAAGGACATGGAGACTGCTCAAGTTGCCTCACATATATAGGATACAACTGGAGAGATGAAGAGACAAGAAATCCAACAGTGACTGTCCAGTTATGGCTTTAAGTCGCTAGGGTCATTTGCAAGCAATGCAGTACAACGAAGGATTCCCGGGTTGTAACCGTCAACAATAAATTTTCTGATAAGTTTTTTTAAAGAGGTCAGAAATTTTTTGAGACACTTGATTTTCTTTAACTTGTATAAAACATTTCTATACAATGCAGGATGGTTTATGCTTTGCTGAATAAGTGTTTTCATGCTGCTAGTATACTTTGAAGCAATAAAATCATTATGTGAAAGAATTTTGAAAACGTATTCTTTAATTTGTGAAATCGAAAGCCTTTCAGTAACAATTCAGAAGTAATACACACCCAGTCACAGTATACTGACTCCGGCCAACCAGTCGTGGAATTACTCTCACATTGGCTTAAGCAAGGGAGCTATACCACTACCATTTTTTACGACTTTGGTATGTCGCGGCCCGGCATCGAATACCTACAGCATTGTAAACGATATCCTTGTAGGCTAGGCCAACCGCAGTCTCACTGCTGTTAATAAGTGTTTATGTTACCATTTGAAAAATCATGACTGAAAATGGAGAAAAATAAACATAGAAGAAGGCATTTGCTTGGATAATACGATTATATTCGTTTAATTCAGATGTGTGGACGTGTAAATAAATTATTCAGACATATTTTTTGTAAGTGTGATCCTGTTGTATTGTAATTGTTTGAATCATGCAGGAACGAATATTTGGATGTTTCTAGAACACAATACATTTTCGGTTACAGTTTGACTTAATATTAACACGCACGCACGCACGCACGCACGCACGCATGCTCGCGCACCCCCTCCCCCTCCCACACACACACTCATTAAGAGTATGTTTTGGGCATTGGGAAGAAAACTGGGCAGAACACTGATGTCATTAACATCCCGATATTGTCCATATGAATGCCATTAAACCGCACTAAAGTATTTATTAGCAGCATGGTAACGTGGAAGATACCAAACACCGCCAATTTTATTGTTTTTGCCGACTTACATAAAATTTGTATTCTATCGAATGCCTGAAATACTGTTAATGTCCCGCTAGGACACTGAATCCAGAACAGTTAATAACAATAGCAGTTCTCCCTTGCCCGAATCCAATGTGGGCATTATTGTCTTAAATGACTTCCTTTTTATACTATGATGTCATTACCTAGACCTAACCTGTCGTCATCACTTGGACTGTTTTGTATCAAATTGATCTTTTTATACTGTTTGTCATTGAGACCACCAGGCAGTTCTAGGTGTGAGCTTTGTTAAATATTTTTAATCTCTCCAATCGGTTTTTGCTACCTGACCGTTCCAGGGTGGTAACTGATGGGTTTGCCATATTTTATGTCATGGCTCATCTCACTTTTTTGTCATTTTAACATTATACTGTCACTGTGAATACCTTTGTCATGTTTTCATGTCTTAATATATATTACAGTTCTCATAGAACATAGCCCTATTGTCGTATTTCGCAAAACAAAACTGCACATATTGTTTCGTAATTGCGCAACACTTTCTTTTATTGGTTAAAGGAGGTGCTTTAGGAATATTAATTTGTATTTAAAAATCATGTTTATATTTTTTAACATATGAATCTATAAATTCACTGAAACTGTGCCAATACACCTTGGTTAAGCATTATTTAGAACCGTTCAATGTCGTGCGAACTGAAAATCAGTTGTGCGTTTGGTTCAACTTTCGAAAAAGTAGCATGCGTCAAAGATAGCTTCTTTATTGATGTGAATTATTTGATCACGCTTACGGTGTATGTTAGAATATTACAAACGTTGCATAAATGTACATGATACTCATATTTTACAGGTAACACTGTATCGTAGAACCGTCTCTTATACTTGCACGAAATGCACTGTCATATCTTTTTTATGAAGCGAGTCTTCTTTCTATTTACATTTTTTATAGAACTTTATGTTGTTCTTACATATTTTCGTGGTGAATCACCATCTGAATACATACTCTTATCGTCGTAAACTTCGAAAAACCTGAGTAATTCGTGTTAAGAGCTTGAGATCTAGATTGAATAAATATTTTTAAAAGAGAAATGAAACTCAACTTTGTTTATCTAAACCATAACTTAGTAAATAATTTAATAGTCTATTTTATGTTAGGGTTTACAAATATCGTTTAAGAGCTATACGAGACAGTATTACTCACGCAGTAAAGGTGAGGAATACTTTTTAAGCATAGCTCTTAAACAATAAACGAAAATCCTCACATAAAATAGCTGCATCTTTATTGTCCATTAAAATCATACGAATATTTGCTGAGTGTTCTTAAATGTCACTAATATCATCCCTTAAATTTTTTTTCACTCTTGTTTTTTATGAAGCGCACCCAATAGTTTTTTTTGTTATGTACAAAAACAGCCGAACTTACATACTAAAACCCATAATAAATGAAGCTACTTCATTTTTCATCACAACATCTTTGATCAGTGAAATTGAATTATAAACAAAACAGGAAAAGCAAAAAATATTCATGAAAAATACAATGTACATGTAAACATGCCCAGTTGCCTTTAACAACGGTCTAGTTGTGAGCATGAAAGAGCAATTTGAAAACTCATCAAATTTTCTAACACGCCAATCCCTAACACTATCATATTAACTGTAACCACAGCAAGGTTTCAGTCAAAATTACATGTTCCATCTCCAAATTAGTTTCTTAAAGCTGACAATGATAAAGAAGACCCAAAAGAACTTGACGACAGTGAGAATAGGCGTAAGAGGAGGTAATATACAATCACAGCATTCGTTAAATTTTGATCAACAGTATTCCAGACAATCTGGGATGCTTTTAAAGTTTCATCGGGATTTCCTTGAGTTCGTCATTATCTGCCTGAAAATCACCTAAAAAGAATCTCTTTCTGAGTAATTTTTGCGGGAGAACAAAACATGAAAATCAAATATAAACTTATCCTTAAAATATTGTTTGCTGTCGCCCCATATTTCATATTTAGTGGTAGATGATATGCGTAAGACTTGATATGGTCCATATGTTTACCATTTCCTTGCTGAGAACACCATGAGGGAGTGGTATGTTGTATGATAATGCAGTGAGTTGGGTTTTCAGTCAGTAAAGGGTTAACGACATGGATTGTTATGGTATCGAAATTTATGTTTTAACATAAGAATAATTAACTTTTTTCTTCAATACCAGATTCAGAATAAGACCTCATGCAAATGTTACGGTAAATCAGGCGGAGCCTCTTTAACATCACATTGCTTATGTATTGTGCTTCATACAAAACGATGTTATTGCACAGGATTTCGTTGACTTTCCTTTGTTGTCTGGGGTTATTGCAGTTGCATAAATAGGGACATTCATTACATAATGATAAAGTCGTAAATACCAGTACCAACTTAGTATTAATGTCATGCCAAATCGCAATATATAAATAAATAAAATATATCTGGACGATTGCTTAATTAAAATGACTGCAACTTTCCTTTCGACGCTAGAAATCTCGTTAAATCCAGAAAGCTATTTTAACTTGCAGAGAGAAGTAAATGTTATGGTTTTGCAAGTAATACCTACCATTTATGAATCAATAAGAATATATGACAAAGTCCTATGAGCATTGCAACGTTTATATTAAAATGCATGCATCGCCAAAGAACTAACCGAAAATCGGGAGGACAGTAGTCGCAAAACAGATATTCGAAACAAAGAGTCATGCAGATTGTTCGATCACTTAACTGTTATATACTACACAAGAAAGATTATGGATGTATTGCTTCCAAGACATCACAGAATGTGCGTAAATCAAGGGAGTAAAGAGCAATAATTTACAGTTCAATGTATTGGCAATAAATAATTTAGGATGGAACCATACTTAACAATCCATGGCTCTCTGCGATGCCTTGGAGGCAATAGATTCATGATCTTTATTGTGTACTCTATAAATAAAGTGTTTCTGCTTAAATAAATGAATGACGTTTTTCCCTTTCTTTTGTCAGTTCACATTTAAATTGTCTTTTTTGGTTGTATTTGCGTGTTTTCTTTTTCAGCAACCGACAATTATGTCGGCGTTTACCGTTAAAATATCGGCATTGATCAATTTAATGGCGCATAAATACTTAACTCAATGTTGATTGGTAGATATTTCGATGTCCATTCTATTTCGTTCACGCACTTATTCTTTGTCATTTGCTGCTCTGTGCTTTATTCGTTGTTTTCTGTTTCATGGATATTTTTGTAATTGCTCGCTGCACAGGTACCTTCAGTATACACGGCACTTTTGAAACACTCACAAAGAACTTGCCAAACTGCTTCGAATTCTTGTCATTGCCAGCTACTATTCTTTATGTTATCTGCAACATGAATATGTATATCTGAAAGGTGAAAATGTAGTATTTCAAGGCCTTTATAAAAGAAACCACCAATACATTACCACAGCTGCAACTCCTGTTATTGTCAACTACATTTTTTTCCACACTCACAGAGATATTCAAGAGTGGCGCAGATTCTAATGTCCTTAGACAATGTCGTTGCGATTAATCCATGAAAGTTTGAATTACTTAAATGTCTTATCTCAAGCGAAAGCTTTACCAATAAAGCAGTCAAATGAAATCCGGCGTGTGTCCAAATTATTACCCCGTTTGTACATTGCCTGTGCAAAATTACGAATCAGACTTAGTATCCAAGTATATTGTTTGGTGTGAAACAGTATGGTTTCGCAAACATAATGCGTCTTAAAACTACGGAAATCGCGGTTAAACAATGATCAAATTACCCTCTCTTATATTTCTTTTCTTCACTGAGACTCCTTTTATATTCATAGGATAAAGCAAGTGAAAATAAGAAAGGAACCTCAGAACTTTTTCAGAACGCTTTACCTGGGTTGGGGATTAGGAAACGTTTTTTTATGTTCCACGAGGAGGCTTCAATTGTCATTGTATGACTGATGTAATGTAACCATGCAGTGCAGGTTTCTGTACTTGGGCCTCCTCTTGTGACTTCTTATGGTTGAGTTCGGAAGCACTCGTAAAATATTCTTCGTACTGATTAAACAAGAATTATTAATAGTATGATTCACAAATCTTTAATTCATTTATTAATTCAAACATATAAGCGAATATTTGAAACACTTTAAATGTTAAAAGTGTTTATACCAATCACATGTTCAAAATTAACGATACAATGAGGCAGTTGAACGTACTATAGGTGGCTGGATTCATAAAAGTTCATATCGTTGTTTGTGGAAATATAATTGCTCCCTGCATTGGGCGTATGGGTTTATAGGTTTCTGATGTTTACCATTCGATTCTTTAAGTATATGTGTTTATTGTTGAGTTGATTCAGCTATTCTTCATTCACAACATTGTATTCAAAATTTCAAATAATGAAACCGCCAGACCGGCAACGCAAGACGTTGAAATTGCAATAACTGCTGTATCTCTAGAGACACATTACAGCACTAATATATGGTATTCTAGTAGAAGAACATTCGAGCTAGGGGGAAATCAGGTGTTTACTTATGCATAGAATTTTGATTTTTTAAAATTGTATTTGTTAATTACTAAGCTACACAGTCTTTACTTTTTGTGCAACTGCAAATGTGAGTCAATATCTACATGATATTTCAAAAAGCAGTTTTATTACGTAAAGTATAGAGCAGCCCATGGCCGAGCGGTCAGAATGACTGACTTATATCTCACCAGCCCCACACCGCGTGGGTTCGAGTCCCGTTCGGGGCGAGAACTTTCATGTGAAGACGTTTTCCAGCTAACCTGCGGTGCACAAGTGGTTCTACATAGGCATAAATCTAGGGTCTTCCTCCACCAATAATTAGCTGGACGTCGCCAATTTGACCATAATTGTGTCGGTGCGATGTAACAATAAACAAAGCAAACAAAACACTCAAATACAAGTAAAAGTACCAAAATTCCTTTGATATAGGGGAATTTAAGAGACTTAATTAACTAACCAGTTAGTTTGTAAAAGTTTCAAACGAGCGTTACCACGTTTTTCCCCGTTAAGTATATACACATAATATATTATTATATCATAAATTGTTTAATTACCAAATATACAATATTTTTGCGTAATGTTAATTTCCTGTGATATTTATAATATGTTGTCGAAATAGATAATTTTGTTATTGATAATATTTAGCTCTGTCAAGGCATTTTAACAAATAATGTTAATAGGAATTTTAAATAAAAATTGACGAGAAAAGACTCGCAAATCAAGAAGATTTCACTAAATATTCTACTGTATTACCAATTATAGAAAGTTAGTTGTTGTATGATAAATCATTATAAGTAAAGAAACAATAAAGTTCCTACCTAATGAAAACATAAAACCGCTGTCTAATCTATCTAATAGAATATTGGATCAACTCTAATTGGGGATTTGACGGTTTTCTGTAAAAATACGTAACGTGTTTATATGTCGTTAAAGTATGGTTTCCCAATCAATCCTTTTGCGTCACAACTAGTCATTTTAAGAAATTTTGTTTAGCAATTGGTAAAACATCTACGCCGAAAATAATTGCTTTACAATAGTATAATTTTAGAAAAATAGGTTAAGAAGGATAAGAAAGACAAGATATAGAATGTTGTACAATAAATGCTTGCTGTGTGTGTCGTATATTAATATAAATTTAAGTTTCCTCTTGATCTTAAATAGTTTATTCATATTCAATTTATCAAAATATTCCCTTTGTGTACTAACCTTATATTAATTTGACCGAATCCTTCATTAAATTTTGTACATATTTATATCCTAATTGCAAATAATTTTCTTAAAGATACTAATTTATTTGGATACAATAATATGTAACCAACCTCATTTTATCAAACACCTTGTTATCTTTACCACTAAAGCTATAGTGAAACCATTGCTCTTCGAGCTACTGTTTCCCTTTTCTTCTTTTTTTCTTTCTATTTTTTCTATTTTTGATTCTTGTAATGCACCACACGTATCATGTATATGTATGCTATTTATTTATATGTGCTATAAACATAAATTTTATGTTTAATGCATTATTGAATATGGTAAAGTAATTTATACTTCATTGGCTTATACATAATGTTAAATTTATCTGAAGTAATTCTACATAATTCTATACATTTTACAAAATGTTAGCCAAAAGTGTCAAAACAAAGCGAAACGTGCTTTGCATATGCTTTTCCTGATAATTTAAAACTGCCAAGATCCATAAAGATGTCTATGCCTGTATTAAGTGAAGACTACTCGCTACGTACAGAAACCTACGTACAGAAATAATTCACTAATTTTATAAATTTCAGTCCGGGTGCTTGTGATTATCGCAAAATCAAATAATTTCAAAAAAAGGAACCTCAGCTGAAATAACTCATAATTTGAATTCAAAATTAAGGCTGTCCTGTAAAATTTTCTACTAGAAGAAGTACGGGTATCTTTATTATACTAAATGTTTACGTTCAAATTTGGCTTAAAATATTCAGAAACATCATATACGGGTACATATTTCAAGTACTCATTTAAAAAATAAACCAAAGAAATTGACATTTAAGAAATAAAATAAAAGTAAGAATATTTAAAGGCATAGAGACCGCTGCATCTTTTAACTTCCCGAATGTCTTTCTCAAAAGCAAACATTGTAACTAAAATATCCGATCAAAATAGGACAACTAACAGCAAGCATCGACGTCGGGAGTAAACAACTGAACAAAGAATATTATTTAATACAATGTAACAATGCAGATATGATATAACAGCTACTAAGGAGTCGACAGACCAGATTAAAATAGAATGATCCAAACAAATGACATGGTTAAAATGTAATATATATATGTTGTGTGTGGGCGCGCGCGCGCGCGCGTGTGTGTGTGCGTGTGTGTAAATATATATAAAGCAACAAAAACATTTGAACCATTCAAGTGGGACGATAAACCCAAAAAACAAACATAAACCATTCAAACAGTTGTATGTGAATACATACTGTGCAGTGTTAACGTTTAATTTAAGGCAATCAAGTTTAAATAGCCACACTACATAAGGTACGATTAGATAGATGACACAAGCCCATTAGTGATTTTCAAATTTTAGGGGCTAAAGTCTACGTTTTCATGAAGTATTAACGACATGTCCTGTGATCGTGTAGTTTAACTGTAAAAGCTATACGATGGATCGATAATTACACGGGCTGTTACTGTTTTAAAAAATTCTAACAAATGAGTAAAAAGTTTAGGAAAAATATTGAAACCAATAATTTTGTGAGTCTTGAAACGTACATTTCCATTGCAAGATGGCCCATGTCCTGATTCACATAAGTTTTAAACTGTTACTAAACCTAAAAGTTAAAAATATCATTATGACAGAGGAACTGTGAAAAAGTTTCATTGTAACACTGTAACATTTTAGAAATTGCGTTGTCTATAGTAAGTAAAAAAGAAAAAAATCTGGTGAATAAATCAGATGGCTAATTCGAGCAAAGAAATGATATTTACAGTGAGAATATCGTCAGGATAGCGTTATTGTAACAACTGAATAATTAAGGTATTCGTTCCATTCATGATACTCTTACTCAATCAGAAATGAATGTATGGTCTTAATGCAGACTAAAGGACTTTGTTGCTTAAATTTTCGGAGTTGTAAATGACAACCTTAATATTCATTTAGATTTCATAATTACCAAGATAGTTAGGTTTAAGTAGTAACATTGTTATTTAAGGATATTTTGTGGAATATATAGTATAATCAACTAAACTCTTTATAAATATAATATGTAATAGTTAAAACATTTTAGCACGTTTAAAATGACCTTTTATTGTTGTAATTATGTAAATGTTTTGCATGTTTTCAAATTAAAGCATAATTTTTTATTGTTGTCTCCCTGTCTCCCAACTTTAGTGTAAACAATACATTGGTCTTTTCACATATCGGTCTTTATTTCTAGTATTCTTTTCGTATTATTTTATTTGAAAATGACATTCCAGTCTTTCACGAAACGACTTACAAAATATAAAAAAAACATACATATCGTACACTTAAAGTAAAATATATAAGACTAGGTAAGAAATTAATATCGAAATGCAAACAGTTTTATTTCAATGTGTGATAAAACAAAGTTCCCACTTGAAGGTTTTATAGTTGCATTGGAATATTTTCAAATATTTTAGTTACTTTAGGTCATAAATTGTTAAAGCCCACAGCTAAATAAATAAATAAATAAATAAGTGTGATTTAAATTTTCTTATCCGCTGCAATGTTTACAACGACGTGTTTTGGTTATACTGTCTAAGTTTCTGAATTGCTATGTACAAAAAAAACATATTGGAAGAAGCAGAAGTATATGTTGCAATGCTCATAGTACTTTGTCATATTTTTTATTCATTATTACAACAATGTTACCTGTGCAGTGTGACGGTCGTATAAAATCTGCCCGTGCATATTATCTTTGTTGTTATTTAATTCATCTTATAAGGATTGTTACGTGTATTTTCCTAGACATTGGACATTGTTCCTCAATTCCATCTATACGTGACAAGAAGGCTACAACCTTTTACATGTCATCTCTGGTCATATTTATTCATTAATTAAAATATTTAATTTAATTTACTATCAACAATTTTGTTTAGTTCTTCTAATGGAAATGATTATGAACTCTGGTCTAAATATTTTGTGGACATGTATATTTTTCAATGACGGTCGCTACTTTCGTCATAACATATTAAAGAAAACGTTAGTGCTTGAACATTTTATTTAGATAGTTTTTTTTTCTCTATTCATTGTTTGCATTTGAGAAAACCGTCAGGAAGCGCGATGTTGGAGCTTTGTAAAACTGGGTTAAGCACCCCAGTCGGCCCCTTTTGCCGACTGACCATAACTGTTAGGTTTGCTCTGTTTGTTAAATGACTCATCCTATATTTGTTCTTACTTTTACATCTGGCTTGCATGTAAATCTCTTTGTCCTATGACCTTCCAAATTTTGGTATACGTTGCAAAGCACATAGCACTTATATAGTCATATATTCTTATTGTGATCTGTTGTATACATACATTATTCAATATTTGCTGGATAAATAATTATGTATATTTTACATTTTTACATACAATTTGAGAATGACTATGAAAAGTTACTTAGTTCTTTAAAAGTTGTTAAAGTTAAATTAAAGGACCATAATGGAAGTTATTTCTAGTAAGATTTTAAAAATAATACCATGGTTGACCATTTTTTCAAACTAGTCCGAACGAATCAACGCAAAGATTTTCATATAATAAATTAAAATCAAGGATTCCAGTCTCTAGCTTTCGCTAGGCATCCCGTTAGAACTTTCACGACACTAATTCGTAAATGAATACCTACTTAAGAAAGATGCGATATTATTTTTAGTGGTTATGTTTATGCTATTTCAGCAGTAAGTGATCATATAATTATATTTCTATTATAGTGTTTGGTTTCTATTGTTATTAAAAACAATAACCATTTAGGCCAAAACAATAATGGTAAGAACTGTGACAAAAATCAAAATTAAAACCTTAATAATATCAAAGTTGATTATTATTTTTATATTACATGACTGCACTAATTCGTACGCAAGGGAAAACTGTACTTACTATCACGGATTTATACAACAATATTTTAATAGATAGATGTGTAAAAATTGTTGGTAATTTCAAGTTTTGTTAGGATTTAAACTGTTTTGTGGGATTAGGGATTAGCCGGCATTTTTGCCGGTACTGCGCTGTGACATTTCCATCATTATAGCACAGGGGCACTTATGAGGTGCCCAGGGACTAAACCCGGTCGGTCCATTATTTTGACACCGACGAGTCAGGCGTAATGCTGTCCCCCTTAGCCCCGAGCGTTAGGAGGGAAGCCACTACTACCAACTTTAAAGTCTTTGGTATGACCCAGCCGGGGTTCGAACCCACGACCCCCTCGATCCGCAAGCCGACGCTCTACCACCTGAGCTTCTGTTTTGTTGTACTTTCATGGATACCATACAATTAGAGTCTGCGCACGTAATACAGAAATGGTCTGACAATTCGCGATTGGTATACAAGCTGATTCCTACGCATATTGTACTGTAGTTGAGTTTTTCCCATCCATTTCGAATTGCCAGACACTCACGTGACAGTGCTAATGTAAAATGTGACAAATATGAATTTACAGATAGGTACTTAGTTCAATTTGTTTCAGACTGATACAACAATTCGGGAATACTTCTTGAGTATTAAAGGGAAAAAAAATGTTGTGTATTAGAATATTTTATGGACGGTTGATTTGGATGATGATTTATATATTAAAATAGGATCTGTGTATTAATAATGTTAATATTCGATTGAAGACATCGTTAAAGTTAATATATGCAACTGCGTTGCGGAAACGTTTTCTTTTGTTGAAAGCTCTGTTTACAACATTCTAATTTTTACTTTATTTATCGGCGACTTTGATGTTCTGCATCACCCTTTCCTTGTATACATATCAATTTGTTTTTTTTTCAAGTTTCCTTCAAATGTTTTATTCTTGGGCGTATGCTAAAAGTGGTTTTCGAAAGTGTGCATATATCTGTTGCATGTAGCAATATGATTCCACTATTTGGGGGAATTTAGACCCGTATTCACAAACCATTCTTAAGTAAGAATTGCTCAAGTCAAGGATTTCAATTCACAATACCTATCTTCCTTGTGTATTTATGTCTGTATTTTTACATGATACCTTACCCTCGCCACTTTCAGCTTAAACTCCCATTTAAACTTCATGATTAAGCTTATATTTGTTGGTATAAAATTGTGACCATTAAGAATACGGGCTTAGGCATCATTTCTATATAAACTTATACTTTAGTCTAAGTTTAGACGATTTTAAAGGCTACTTATATTGTTAGACAGTACAAATCCCTCTAAACATTCATGCTGTCCTAATCTAAAAATAAGCACGATATTGATCTTGGTTATAAAATAGAGCGGACTACCCGGATTACGATATAAAGTGATCTCAAAAGTATATTGTCACGTGTTTCTAAGTTTAAAAATAGATATCTCTGCAGCGTGGCTTAAATAGGAAATATCTGATTGTAATGATGATTGCGGATTTCTGCTTCACCGTTGACACAAATCTATGGCATCAATAATCAGCATTTTGCAAGATCTTTTCAGGTACCAATAACTTATTTGGTTATTTGAGAAAAACATTTGGTCCAAACTGTCAGATACCACCTTTAGGTGTTTTTTCATTACATCCAATTCACTCGATATACCAGTTCTCTTGCCTTAAAATAACTTTGCAACAAGAACACTAATTTATATCAAATTTATTACATTTTATCATTTAGTATTTGTGAAAATCCACGTGTATTTGAATGGCGAACTCTTAAACAGCAACATATTTTATCACTCTAAAAGTATCCTTGTTTGCTTCCAAATCGGTTTCGAGAAGTATTTACGTAGTTAAAGCAAATATTTTTATATAATACTTAGACATGGACAAACACTTCACGTCAAAACTATTGAAAAATAGGATCACAACCTTAATAATATTGGAAAACACACATGCCATAAAAATTGCCATTGGTTTATAGTTGTTGTTTTTGTTGTTTTGTTGTTGTTGTTTTTCTGCTTGCTCGGAATATTCAATTCATGTCGCTAAATTGAAAATATAAACTTATACTTCTATGAAGTAGAATTTTAGCGTTCATCATTGGAAACAAAAAACATCATATTGTAAATCTGTGTTATTCATTAACACATAAGTGGTCACGTCAATGATAAAGGTGCGTGTAAATTATTTGCTGAATTTCATCCAGGCGAAAAAGATCTTAAATATGCAAAAGAAATGGCTTGCGGGTTGTTTGGTTGTTTGGTTATAATTTCAAATGTCCAGCTGTGCCATTAAAGCATTGGTTTTTAGTAAAGGTAAACGCAACACTGTTTTAAATTGAACTGAGCCCTTTTTATTTTCGGGATCGAAGTTTGCATTTCTAGTAAGTCATGCATATTTTAGTTAGGTTAGCTGATACATCTTTTTTTTTTTAACAAACCCCTTCAATTTTATATATTTGCAAACGTTTTTACATCTTTGATAATGCATAGAAAAGTAAAAAGATGTACGAATTAAATACTCATAAGAAAGCATGACAACAAAAATGTCATTATCATTTTACACAGGAATGACATACAAGCGCATAATTCTCATGAACTGAATTCTAAAGAGTTCCTCATGCTGCCGAAGATATTTACTACACCCACTATCATTACCGTATGGCTTCAGTCAAAATAAGATAACTTCTCGTTAAATAACTTTTGAAATTGGCAATACCTTAGCAAGCCCATGAATTCAGTTCGACATGATAAACGGAAGCTGTATTAAGATTGATAATGTTATACTGATATTTGGGAATAAAAATATACTGATACTGGAAAATAGATATATCGATATTGGGAAATAAAGAGCCATAATCCTGAATTTTTGATACCTTGAGGACAAGTTACATTATATACGATTGATAATTTTCAGTTTGCCAGGTCATCATCATCATCATCCGAATAATCTCTTCACATTACTGCAATTTTCTTTTCTCGGTGAAAGTATAACATAAAAGATGTATAATTTAAACTTCAAGTGTAATATAGACACAAGCTTTCATGAATAATAAAGCTCCATATATTTGTAACGGTGAATTACTTAATGGCCGTGAACCTGTTGTAGTTAAATATGTGAGAGAAACGACCGATAACTCTGCACATGAGAATGCTGGTTAGTCTCTTGGTTTTTTGGAACTATTTGGTTTAATTATATCACGTCTACATCATGTACATGTTTTAAAGTAGTTCGTTGAAGTTACTGCTGTTGTTTAGTTTGTAGTTAATATTCTTCCTTTTAGTTATTTATTTCGAGTCAGAAATTAGATCATGATATATTTATATATTCATATATTTATATATATATATTAAACCATATGTGGGATAATTCGGCTACCTTCCAATTAAAAATAAGACAAATCACTTAGTATTTCTTTTGAATTCTTTATCCAATATTTTGTTGTTGAGCATACTGCCCTTGTGTCTAAAGGCATTCTTCCCCCTTATGTGAACAGGTTTATGTTTGATAGTTTGCAAAACATAAGTTCTTATCTTTTCCAAACCCATTAATTTTCTATCTATTTTTAACAATGCAAATGGTCTATGTATTGTTTTGTTCATATTACCTATACTTATTTCATTAAATTTGAAATTCCACTATTTCATAAAAGTGCCTACAAAACTGTGTACACAGTAGAAAATATATCGTTATGTATTCTTTATACTATAACTTAAAATAGTTATATATTTAGGGTAATATACTCAACACACAGCCTTTGTTGGTGGGTATTTTATTTCATAATGCAACTTTCATTTAACTTTACTTAACAACTTTTTAATATGTGAAGAAACACTTTCTGCTTTGGTTGTTTTATTAAAGGTGGTATTCGACAGTTTGTCTATATCACGACAGCTTGTCTATATCAAACACACGTAATGCTACATTCCTCCATGCTCTGGTCAATTTGCATAAACTCATATTGAAGTCTAAAGATGTGTCTAGTATTTATATCTGACAGTACAAATCGTAAAATAAATCGCTCTGAATGTTAATGTATTGCGTGCCTCAGATATATAAACAGCATGTTTGTAAGCCAAGTACGGTGATATATTCACTTTTCACATAGATATAGGACATCAATGCATAGTATATTCTTTTCAGGTAAGCCTTAATTAATCTTGTTGTTAGGGAATGAAATTAGAAGTCCCAACTCTAGGGTACCACCTTAACGGTATGAGATGTTTTTCTACACGAAATTATTGCATTAAACTTAGTAATTTGTTTCACAGTAAAAAGTTATAATAAATTACCTACAATATATATAAAGCATGCAACGATATCCTACATTGTATGAGTTTCTGGAATGTTGTTTATAATACATATATTGCTAGAACGAATGACGTCATAAAAATCTTTCCAGAAAAATCATGTTAGAGCAGTTAATAACTCTGCATTGGTTGGTTGGCATGCTTTAATTAATAAAATAGTATTAGCCATGGAAATGGGATAGGATGTTAAGTCTTATTTTACATTTCACCTGATATTATTGTGTAACAATATATGTAACCATATGTTTACAAGGAGGTTTGTCTATTGTATAGAATAAGGTATAACAAGAAAAAAGTCATGGAAAGAAAGTGCAGCAAGAAGAATATTTCATGATATGTTTCATTTTATGACTTCATAAATAATACTTTACAAAGAGAATGACACGTTCAATCGACACAATATTTCAAATTTCCTGAAGTCTCGAACAATACCCGTCAGTATACTTGGCATTGTCTGCAATTAAATGGGTTTTTGTTTCTATTCAATGCACCATAACACTTTCAGGCTTATTACAAATGTTTGTATGTACAACAAAAGTTCTCGTGTACAGCACAGTTATGTAAATGATCTGAATATTATGCCCAACAGCATGTGTGTATATTTACTAAAATGCATAATTTATTGTCGACAGCATTGTATTTTTTTTGCTGAAACAATTTTGGATAATAAGACAGTAAACAAATATTTTTGTGTTAATAATAAGATTTCGTGTCATGGCAAAATAGACATGTCTGATTTGTCCATAGAAATCTCGATCACACTTTCTCTCAGATGATTGAGTTAAAATCACGTCTTTAGTATGCTCATTTTTATAAACATATTAAGCTTATGCAATTTCCCAGACTGATGACACCGGCCAACAGGCTTAGATTATTATAATATGAATCAGCGTTCAAACTTCAAACGAATATATACAAAAATATGTTGTAGTCAATATCCGCTTCACCGAACTAAGTACGGACTTGCTTTAAAAAAACAAAAAAACAATGTTTTTTGTCAAGAAGAATTCACAGACAGCATCCAGTTAATTATAATGCACTAATAGAGGACCGAAAAACAAACAAGAAATGCATCACTTAGTCAACAACTTACGTTTTTCCATATATGTGGTAAATAATAGATTTACATTGAACTTGTGTGTGCTTTTCTCAAATGCTTGTTCAAATGTTAATATATGTGAGGTTTGCCATGGGACCTTTTTATTTATTTTATATGTTTCAATATTTCTGTTTAATAAACAAACTTCCATTTTGGATGAATTTTACAAACACATATTTAAAATAATTGATTAATTGATTGACAAAATAAGGTTTATTTTGTAATTTATAAAAACGTCCGTTTAATAATAAACATAAAGTATATCTACCTTTTTACAAATGTAACTGAACGGTATATAGATAGTTTCCACATCAGTGAAAATCCCTTATCTTGGCAGCCATCTTTGATGGTAACTTCAAGGGATTTTCATATGAATTGTATAGAAGGGTAAATTTTATTTTCTTGAAATTTCTTCATTTGTGGTCCAAAAATTAAAAGCTATACACCATTGGAAAAACTCTTAAAATTCATAATTTTAGAATACAATATTTTTACAATTGATAAATGCACACAGAATTAATACACAGAAATAAATAAAACTAAAGCTCATACTTAAAACAAAATAAAAAGATTAATAAAGTGTGTCAATTAAAAACTCAAAAGGCCGCGTAACTTTTAAATGAAATTGTTATATTTATTCATGATAGGTATTTCATTTTAATATTCGTATATGTTTATATAAAAGAAAATATGTAAATTTTATTTAATTTGTATTAGTTCAAGAAATCTTTGACATTTTTCTGGTTTAACATACATTAACAAGAACCTTGCATTATATTTTCCGTATCTTTACTGAGGCAAGGGATGACTGCAATCGCAAAATGCAACTGAAACAGCCCTCTAGATATATACAACTATAATTTCCAAGGGAACGTTCCATCCAGCCGTTTCACTTCCAGATATCAAAGAATAAAAAGCCGACAATAAAGAGCCATAGATATTTCAAAAATATCGTTTCTTTTATTTAAAGCATACTGAACTGCGAAATTCAATTTAAATTAAATATAAAATCGTGCAAAAGGAAAATTTCGTTTCATCAAATATAAGTTTTTGTCGTGTTTTAAGGCAATTCATACACAAAATAGCTATTTACTTAATTAAGCTTAATTAATTTAACGTTATATCTGTAATATTTCGTTATGTAAAAGGGCATCAACCATTTTTGTTTGTTTTTGGTTTGGGCAGAAAACGTTTTGAACAACGACCACATATCATTTCATTGCATAGAATTCCTATGTACCTCATTGTAAATAGACACTAGGCCAACCCCGCCCCCTCCCCATCTCTCTCTTCCTCTACTTTCTAATGTTTATTTGACGTAAATGTCAAACTAATCGTTAAACTAATCATTTCCGGATAATACACCTTATCGCGAATTGCAACGGTTTCATATATCAGGCGACCGAAAACCACACGGAGTGATCCAAAACATCGGCTTTCTTCAGTACCAAACGTTCCTGTCTAATTTAATAATCTTGCTGTCAACCCACGATGTCGTGCGGAGAAATCAGCCGCCTATAAAACTACAGAAACAAACGCAGAAACAAAAAATAATCTGCTTGTTAATTGGCAGCAAGAGGCAAACCCTTAACCGAAAGTGGGAACTGCCCTATATATTGTCTTTGACCTGGTCTATTTATGCTTATCAGGGCAATTAATAGCAATTGCGTCCTGTCGAATCGTGTTGGCATGCATGGCAAATGAATTTTCGGAGGACAATCGATGTAAAACATAGGTGTGCTTTATCGAGTGTGTTACCTTTTATTATTATAATCACCCACAAATTCATGGCAAATGATCAATGTGTTTAAACTTTGTTGTCATTCCAAGAATATTCTAAATCAGTATTATCTAAAGTGTCATATTGATAATTTATTGCAAAAATAAGGATAACTGTCTTAATAAAGTTGTTAATATCTCATGGGTAAAAAGAATCCGTATGAAACCATCAAATAGTGAGTAATCTGTTTACTCAGATAACACTCAGAAGAATATAGACTGTTTTATTGGATTGGTCAATTAATTATCATTCTATTGCGCAATAATCCACTTTCTGATAAAACCATTCTCAGCAGAATACAATATATTTCGCTATTATGGCACAGTTGTGCTAATTAGATTGGTGATTGAAACTTATTCATTCAGAGCAAAAAAAGACCAGATAACAAATCGGCCGACCGAAAACCATAGGTGACCAAGAACTGTTGCTTTTGGGGAATCGAATCGAATCCTCGCCTGTCCAATAATCATGATGTCGATCCATACTGTTTTGTGATGGTGTCTGCCTCCTATTTCATTCAGTGGAGATATCATTCAAAGCAAATCTATGTTCGCGTATAACAATCTTAGTAAGGACAATTAATATCTTCAACAAGTTAACACCCATTAATTAATTGCACAACATCATCGCGTGTGCTGATTAATGTTTAATACGTTAGTACCAAACTAATCTCTTTTCGCTAGAAATATAACAATACATACTTCCTGATAGTAAATGTTGCATATTCTGGTCTAACAAATTGCTCAGCAGAATCAATTTTGTTTCTTTGGCATGCCACATTTTTTGCTATGCAGGTTGATGAATAAAACTAATGGTATCCGCTTTAAAATTCCAGAAAATACCCATCATAATTAATTGCAAAGAGTTCCAATATCGGAAGAGCGTACCGGCGATCCAGTATGTTGGCTATCTCAGCATCTAACAATCTCGCCTATCCAATAACCGTGCTTTTAGCCTCCGTCGTTTTATGGGTGTCTCTGCCTCCTATAAAACTGGAACATCGGCGGCTTCGGTGCACATTGAGGAAAGTTACAATTCAGAAAACCGAATATTAGTAAGGATGGCGACATTTGCAAATGTATTTTGGACAGTCATCGGAATATCATTTCTTCATTTCTTCATTGTAAGTATGTTTTAAATAAATACTTTTAAATTAAATTTTGAAAATGAGATAACGTAACAATAAATAGAAATGAAAAGATTAGGAAGTACTATGGCATTGCTACAGCACGTTAAGACATTCTTTATAGGTAGACGGCTAGACTTCCAAGAACACACACCGTTATGCTGTTATAGTATAGAACAATATGCACGATTCATAAACAGGATATTATACAAACGAATTGTAGTAACATATTAACAGCTATAAAAAGCTAGGATTTTTTTTTGATACATTTTTATTTGTGAATATGTTTCGATGAGTAGAAATACCTGAATTTTAAAACAACTGATTAACTATATCATTCATTATCTGAAGATATATTGACTTTTAAGGCAATGTTTAAGTACATATAATAAAACACTTTTAAGAATACACATATCAATATGTGTGCTATATTTAGTATGTTTAATATTTACCGTAAGGTTACACTAACGTATATTCATTTAACAGTTAAGCGCGTTGTACGTTTGTGTCTCTGTTTCGTTCGTTCGTTTGTTTGTTTGTTTGTAACAACGCACCAACACAATTATGATTATATTGGCCACGTCTAGCTAATTATTGATATAGGAAAGACGCCAGACATTTGTCTGTATTGAACCATCGGCAAACCTCAGGTCAGCTGAAAGACCTCCATATATTAAATCTCCCCGACCGAGACTCGAAACCATGCGGTGAGTAATCAATCGAACACGCAAAGGTGACATACGTGGCCGAGTGGTAGACCGGCCCAATTATACCTCATATGAGTATGAAATTTTGTGTTAAATGTTGATTATAATCTTACATTTAAATGAGTAAATACGTGCTGTTCAATTTTAGGAAAGATGTCAATTTTTCATTTGTTAAGTTGCAATTTTATTTTATTAATCTGTCGATAGTTTTCGAACGATTATAAGACTGGTCATGTTTTTAAAATATGCTAATAGTACATGTATTCGCATTGCCGTTCATTTAAAATATCAGTGTCCGCTAAAAAAAGAAGGCAATAGACTAAAAGAAGACGTCTCCAACAAAATTATATGTTAAGTATAAGTATTCCAAAAGGGCAACATTTCTCACAGAATGCATACTTTTCAAGACTTATTACCAGTTTAAGCGAATACTTCTAACGTATAATTAATTAACGGTACTCGAAATTCAAAGAAAACATTATAATTGCCAGTAATTTAAAAATTAATTTAGCACTTGGCTAAGGCAGAAACTTCCAATTTACATGCAAAGCGACAAAACCCTAAGACGAGACGTTGCACACGTAGAGGATTTCCAACAGTTACAGGTTTTAATTGGTCAATCGGCAATATGTCCAACTGGTTTGGAAGGTCCTTGTTACCTTGCGCTTCCGGAAGGTTTTTCTTAGAGACAAACAGTATAAAAAACGATAAGATGCAAATTAATATCATAAATTATTAGTAATTCATTTGAAACAATATTTTTGATCCTATCAAATCGTTATCAGCAAGAATCCACAACTGTTGGGTTACTAAGTGAGAAATATCCTCTTGTCACCTATTTGACATATGTTACCTTTGAATTACCATTAAACCCTTTCGTATTTGCAAAATGGAGGTTAAACAATCCTTATCCGAACCTGTAACTGTTCAATTTCCGCCGAGCAACAAAAACAAACATAGACTTGTTCAAGTTTAAAGTGTAATGTCAAAATGACAACATATTGCATATCTAACTAGATATTACCAGAAGAAAAAACATAAAACAGTGAACAGAAACCAACGAGAAGGCAATTCTCTTCACAATTCCTTCAAACCTTTAAAGTTCAGAAAAGTCGAATAGTATATTTACATTCTAATGTAAAAAAGGGGTATGTTTATATATGCAAAAGCCGTTCAAATATACATTTATCCATTATATATACATTTATATATTTACATATCCTTTTTGGATAATAATTCATGTGGTGCACAGTTCCAATTTGTATTAGTTTTATAATGACTTTGCCATTGCTTTCAAAATGCGAAACGATATCTGTTGTATCACATATTTAAGACTAACTCAGCGAATTGTAAGTAATACCTACTTAGAACTCTATTTCATTCGAGACACACAAGTAAGCTATGTATGTGCGACAACACTATAAGCGAGAAACCGTTAGATCCCTCAGGGCATCCTTTGAAGAAAAATAATAGCCTGAATACATATTTAAATACAAAATATGACAGGGCCCTATAATAATGCCGACAAACAGTATAATGATCTCTATTTAGACGCAGAAACAATGGTTAAACATACCATTCAACAAAGAAATATTTGAAGAAATATAATGGGGAAAACAACAGTTACTACAATGTGACTGCCAACCATCAAAAACCCAATTAGTGTATTTGATAAGTTATTTTAACATTCATTTGTTGGTATTTCTAGCTAAAACTCCAGTAAACATTTTCCCTTACCAGGTGTTGAGTTTTAATATTGATTGTCATTATGATTGTCATCTTATGTTATTTTTTATAACTGCTAAATAAAGTTTGTCGATAATTAGAAAGGTAGAGATATACGTACATGTAGCACATTAACTTTTCTACGGTTATCTTTATTTTTGTTATAATAATAAAGTAGATGACCCTCACGGCAGCGTTTCAGTCACTTCATCATTTAAACAAGAAAACTTTTGATGCATCAGCTCGCCATCAATGTACAATGAAAACACATAGTTGTACAGAATTCAGCATAAACATATAATCTATACAGTTTCTTATTCTTTTTTATATTATATTCAAAGGAAAATGGCTCAAGATCGTGTATATGTCGTTATCATACGTACATCTGAGCTAACAGATTGTTATTTTAATTCTTTTTAAACACACACAAAATAGGGTAAAAACTTAGAGTCATGATTTATCTTGCTATATTATTTTGTATGTGTTAAATTAGCAATATCATATAACGGTATTTACATCACATATTATCTAAACCAGAGTATCTATCAGAACTGTGTACAAAAGATCAGCATTAACTTAAACTATAGCACTTGTTTTCATTTTAACTATGGATCGTATGTGTAAATGAGAAAAACAACTTTGCATAAACAGTACCGAGTTGTTTTATTGCAACCGGACGAGTTCCAAATACAAGAAAATGGCTCACACTTAGGGTTTTCCAGGAACGATGTCAAAGAGACGAAAACCATATTATGTGTGTGTTTTATAAAGTTTTACAAAATTCGTCTGACAGTTTTTACAACCTTATAAAACATCGATAAAATCCTGTATAAGTGACGGTATACTTAATGTTTCTTTTTTTTATCATGTTCACTTACTACGTTCGGGAAGACTTATACAATTGTTTTTTAAATGGAAGACAACACCAAATTAACACATACTCATTCGTTGTTTATTTGTTTTTAGTCATTTGCAATACTTCGGAACGGAAACGGTCAAACCTTTCAACTCTCCAATGTACAGAGCAACGAATTATTAACAACTAATCAGAATAAAATTAAGTTCTATTGTTACTACCAAAAGAACGAGAAAAAAAATCACTTTATCTTAATGATATTGACAGTATTTTCAACTTTATAATGACATAGTAGGACGCACGATGCAGTCATACCTGTATATGTGCAAGTTCACGATATGGTTCCTTTAGAGTTCAGTCTTATCTAATTTAATATTTTAGAAATATATTTTTCTGAAATAAAAAAAATCCAGTAAAAGTAAAGTCAGAAATATCACTAGACGTAGGTACAAAAATTTCAGTAATGAAGAAATAAAGTGGGTTTGTATTCGTCATTTTATTGGCAATCCTTTTCTTTTGGCTTCCTACATTAACTAATGGTGTATAGGAAAGCCATATTTGTGCAGCTTTTTAGATAGCCAGGGTTACTTTTACCTAGTTAAAAATAATAACAGCTTTTTCCTTAACCGTCATCGTTAGATCTCCTAAAATAATCTTTTAAAAGTTTTGCTATAAGATACTATTTTTCTGCTACCAATGTGATTTGTACTGGACTGGATCAGGTGTAAAATGTAAAATAATGTAAAAATAATCTGACGTGTCAGTGATTTGTCGACGAATTTCCCAATGTTAGAAACCTTTCAAAGAATTGGAAAGCAAACAAAGTGAAGGCTGTTCATTTTAGGGAAGCATACCTGCCTGCTTTGGCTAAAGGCATAAATGTAATTAACTTAAACAATGCTTGTAAATTAAGGTACCAAAACAAATACAATGCAAAGAACAACATTTGTCAACGGAAATTAAGTCTAAATCAATTGCCTTCTTTCAGGTTGAAGTTTTTTCCTAGTGTCCACAAGAAATAATCATGTTACATTTAGCTTGGAACTGCCTTCATGTATTTTATTTGATATCCATTGATTTGACATCACCAGGTCTTAAATGACAAAATAGCGCTTGACAAAAAAGGAAGAGACTTCGTACGCAGTAAATGCCCCAGATCAACATATTTAATTAAAAAGCAACAACGAGCAAAACATTTTCGGTTCCGAAAAGCGCTATATCTTATGGTGTCAGTGTGTACTTCTCAATTTTTCAACATACCCATAAGTCACTACAATAATGGTATTGTTTGGGAGCAGGTATATCTGTCTTAAAACACATTAAAACCGTAACTAGACTTATCCTTGTAAAATAACAACGCTAAAAATGACACATTATTATCTAAATATTTATTTCTAATCCTCTTTTCGTGGAGATGTCTTTTTATAATCTTTTCTTGAATATGATTCAAAATATTTTTCATTGCAATAAACAGTGTGTTGTTCTCACTGTCATCTTGTTGATCCGGTCTCTTGACAGCAATAGACAGTATTTTATTATCCTGGATTACGAGAGGGTCTATTCAATAAACAAAAATATTAGTGCTACAAGAAACAAATGTATAACAGGAAGATATTGTTATCTTTGTTGTAACTTTTATAACACAAACGTGAAAATGGAGCACGTGGAAATAAAAGGGTTGTATTTTTACCGACATTTTCGTGACTACAAAGAAAACAGAAACTGTAAAGAATATATATGACAAAGTCCTAATGAGCATTACAACATGTTAAAAAAAATTGAAAAGGCACAGAGCAAAGGTATTCAAATGCAAGCCAAATGAAAATGTAGGAAATAAAACTGTAATGAGTCATTTAACAAAAAGAGGAAACCCGACAGTTACCGCCTTGGAACGGTCAGTCAGGCAATATGGACCGACTGGGGTGCTTTAAACCGGTTTTACAGAGCTCTAACCTCGCACTTCCTGATGGGTTTCTCAAATGCAAGCAATGAAAAGAAACCCGATCCAATTGAATAAATGTCCAAGCGCTGACGTTTTGTTTGATAAGGTATGACGAAAGTAGTGACGTCATAGAAAAATAATGTCCACATAGTGTTTAGAAGAGAGATGGGTAGTATTGCGATTAGAATAACTACTTAAATGTGTTGATAGTAAATTAAATTAACTTTTTGAATCAAGAAAATTGTCCAGAGAAGAGTAAATGGTTGTAGCATCCAGTTAATGTAAAGATGGAATTGAGGAACCAAAGTCCAATGTCCATCAAAGGAAATACACGTAACAATGCTTATAGGATTAATTAAATGACAACATAGATAAAACATTCATTTTGCACGAATGAATAAACACTTTTTACAATAAAAAGGGGTGGTTTATACTTACATACGAAATACCACGATGGAATCATGTCTGCAAATATTATATTTCTTAATTAGTAGCCTGATATTATTAATACAATTCATTTACTATTGAGTCATGTCTACAAAATCAAATTGGCCGTCTCTCGATGAATGTGATACTGTTTGTGGGGTGTTTAAAGTATAGACAACGAAATGGAATAAAGCCATGTATATGTTATCTTTAAAGAATGTAAATGCCACAAAGTACTGACCGAAACAATAGTGAATGGCTCTTCCTGGGTACCTAAATTGAAATCCATCATCTTATTAGGTCCGGAAGAAAGTAGTAAAAATCCCAACATCTGCTATATTGAAGTTTTAATAAATGAATCTCAATGCATAATAAAACTACATTAACCAGTTTTTCTTCGTCAACAAAGACTCTAAGGTTAGTCTTTTTTAAGTATAGACAAATGGACTGAGGAGAGGTACGTGCTAGAAGCCTAAAACCCGGAATTCTATATTGTTTTCTTCTATTACATATGATGTCTTTTTCTTTCAACCTTGAATAGCTGGCACGTTGAGAGCTTCATTTATAGACAAGTTCTTTCCCCACATTATTTTAAACTACATACCATTTATATTATGACGATAGTAAGCGATATGTATTTGCAAATGTTAGTATCACTTCAAAATACTAATTCATATTTTACACTCTATGCATGATTTTTATAAATGGTACTAGGCGAATTCTGATTTTCAGAACGACTGTTAGAATAATCTACATTTCCGTGTTACTTTAGGATACTTCCTGTACCCATACGTGTCATAGATTTCTATCTCAAGTAACAATGGGATGAAAGAGATCATTACCTTCTGCCCGCCTTGAAAACTGTGTAACGTAGCATACAATATAATTCAATTTCCAAAGGTTTGTCTTGTTTGGCATATTTTTGGTATAATTTTCTCGTAAAAGGTTTACATTTATCTAGTACTGACGTAAAACCAAATAAACAAATTGTATAATTAGTTAGACAGTCATGCTATTATTTAAATACTTTTCGCATATTGAACACTCGAAAATGTCATCAGTCGTTGATTTTATCCTGTTACCAGGACATGCTTTATGAAGTCAATCATAGTTGATTTTATTAACCATATAGTTTAAGTGATATTGTGAACCTAAATAAACATATATTTAATGTACACTAACTAAAATAATTTTTCATATTTAGATTGTTTAAATGTATATTATTTCAAACTTTATAGCATTCATCCGACAATGATAACTGGGCGACATTTTGGTCATTTTTGTGTATATAACATGTAACAACTAGGCGCATTAATAGAAACATCAGTTTGTACCAACCCTTGATTTATATTTTGTAACGTTAGTCCATTTAAAAGGAAAGCTATTCATTTGGATGGGATGGAGATGTCTTGTACAATATTAAGATGATTAAAAATATCACTAAACTATTGAGAATAGTCCATTTATGTTTTCTGTAATAAATTCTTCTACATGGACAATAAAATCTTACACAATTAATTAAAGCAATAGATGCACATGTCATCTGCACAAAGAACAATCACAACAAAAGCAACAATGTTACAACCTGTAAACAGTAATCTATACTATAACAGTACGTCAATTACGAATGTTAACTGACACGAATGCAGTTTTCAGGTATTCGGATACGATAATGGGTTGTAGAAAACATCTCTGTAAATTTGATAGTCTGCTATCTGTTTTGTGTTTCACGTTAAATCCCTTCAGTTTAGCAGTTTTATTTAAGCATCAGTCTGGAACAGGAAATGTAGATTGTCAACTCGGAAAATTGCTAGATAGAAATCGGAAACTTGTGTCGCTTGATTTCTTGTTAAAAGTGATTCATTGAAAAACTGTTTCATTACTGGGTATCATTTTCATTTTTTACCTTGTATGCTTTGGATGTTTAGAGTTCGGCGATTTCTACATTTACAGAAAATGGAAATGCTCACCAAAAAACTGTGTGCATGTTAAAATCAATAATTCTTAAATATTTGCGTAATTGTATACGTCATTTGCTACAAAAAGTAATGTTTTGATCGTACTATCTTTGAGTGAGCAATCTTTAATAGATTTTAGCTTGGTTATTTACTACTTTCGATACAATGTTTTTTATAAATCGGTGAAATCATGGAAAGTATGCAGACACAAAATTCATGTTTTTGAACTTCATTAATGCAAAATGTCATTTCTTTATTTCTCTATGGTTAAGCAGTATATAACTTAAAATCGAATTCTCTAATTTCAGCCGTTGGCCGCTGAAACAAAAGGTGAAATCGCTCCTGTTGACAAAGACCTTGTCAATGACCAAGCTAATGAAGATATCAAGCGGCACATAGGTCGCTGGAAAAATGCGAAATGGATTCGCGAAAACCGAAATATTGGGCGCTGGAAAAACCGCAACTGGGAAATGGCCCAACGGCTCCACGATGGTGACTCTGAAGATAGAGCACTTGTTAAGAGAAGCTACCCTGATCTAGATATGGTGGGTGAACCAATGAGCGATTTAAACATGTACCCATCGCTAGGATATGTATGGCGAACAACCTATATACTATGGCGGCATGGAGAAGAGACTTAATTCTAGATGGGCACTAATTCACAGGAAACTTGAGGAATTGAATAGAAATTCAAACAAACGAGACATGGATGCGGATAAACGACATTCAAGCCGATGGCAACTGATTCACCGGAAATTGCAAGAACTTGAAAATGCCAGTAAAAACTCTACCTAAAATATTGCGGGCAATTTTAGTGTTGTCATTTTAGTAAACTTTGTTGTTGTTGTTTTCTTTATTAAATGTATTAAACATGAACATAGGAGATCTAAGAGGAATGAGTGGAAGAAATCTATCAATCACATAACATGATCAGAGAAAAAATGTTCTTAATACCTTTCTATTGTTTTCTTTGTTTCTATGACGTTTTTCTAATTTCACAATATTACATTTAGCAAATTTTTTTTAAAGATTATCTTAAAGTAAGTATTATCGTAAATATTATTTGTTAAACGGTGTAATTTAAATAAGAAAAATGTTTCTTGTCTCTTTTCTTTTTGTTAAATATTTTGACAGTAGCTGACGACTTGAGTGACCGTCTGAATGGGAAAATCTTAAGACGATTATTTTTAGATGAGAAGCGGTTGAAAGTTGTTACCTGCCATTTATTATCACATGTCCTCGTAAAGCGTCGCCCTGACATGGGCTTCGACATACCAGAGTCGTTTAACTGGCAACTACGAGAACAGTTTACAAATGGTAGGATCATATGCGCTTCAATTGGACATCGCAAACATTTAATTGAAAGATTGTTGATGGACAATAAACCCATAAAACGAAGTAAAAGTCTCGGCGTTTATTTCCTTGTTAATAATGTTAATAAAAGTGTCCATCTACAAAAAACACTTCTACAACAATGTTAAGCACTCACTTGTTCTTAAATAAACGATATGATTGCAGAAATAGCTGATGTTGCGTCTGAATAATAATTCCCACATAGTTACATTTACATTGGTGAACACACCAATCTAAGAGAAAACATGTTTTTAAAAAAGAAGACATAGAACAACATATTTAAAAGCATTTAATGTCAGAAGTCTTCATACAAATTAAATTATTACTAAAGGTTAAATTAAAAAAAAAAGCTTTTAACTACGTTACCTCGATTTTTTCTCAAAACCCAAAAAGTATATATTTACTCATTATGATAAACAAAATGTTTATCTCACTGATGGAGTTTTAAATTAATTCTTCCGCTTCTGTTGTAATAATGTTCTCATTCCTCTGCTACTCGCCATTCTATAACCATTGACAAACATGTTATATATTCATAAGAACAATTATGCCATTTTCTTTTACTGTCATCACCATCCTCGTAAATCATGGAAATATCTATTCGTTAAAACAGTGATTTATTATATAATTTGAAATGTCATTTAAAGTAAAAGTGCACACAAAACTTGGTTGAAAATGCTTTAATTCGAGAAACTTGGAAAGGCTATGTAGTTTTATCCCAGATAGTACTTCCCTTAAAAATCCAAATACACTGTTCACATTTAGTGATTTATGCAAAAGAAAGGTTATAAAAAATTGAATTGTCATATCGGTGAAATGCTGACTGGATAAGCCTATCCTGAATTTTTGCTTAAAATAATTCGCAAAATGTAGTTTCAATTAGAGTAGCTTTGTAGTTCGTCTTGAAGATTTCCGTTATTTTTGTAAATAAACAAATATCTTTTGAAGGTTGACGTTTTCTTTGTAGGTAGGTCGATACATTACAAGTTGCAATATATTTTAAGACTTAAACTAATTGCAGACTTGGTGAATAGAGTTGAATAAAATGGACAAATATATTTTTTTTTGCATTTACAAAATATAGATCAAATAATGTTCTTTTTAATTTGCATCCTATTGACCAAATCTGGGTAACTGTATCAAAACTATATATATAATATCACAGACTTCTGTAAAAGTATTTAAGAAGGCAAAGAGGGTAACGTCCTAAGAAACTGACAATTAATCAAAGTTATCTAACTCGAAAAACCCTTTACACAGATTTAACATATCAAAATGCAAAAAGAAATGTAAAATGTTTGTAATCCCTGCACATTAAAAAACCATTTTGTGGTGATCGCTGTTTTATCCCAGTTAACTGTGAAATATTATACTAATACAACAACATAAATACAGATTCTACTGTTGTATACTTCAACAAGATTGGGTAGCATTCCGAGAAAAATTATATCATCAAAGACATCACATTTGCTGAATAGGAACATTACTTTTGTAAAGTGTAAAAGTGAAAAAAATAAAGGACGCAACATCTTCATCTGAAGAGAGATTAACCATGCTCTATAAAGAGAAACAATTTTTTTATCTAGATGCTCTGTGCAATAACGTTATGTTCCTGCAAAACATCAGATAATGCAGGACTTTAGCATGACTCATCGGTTCAAAACGACCGGAAATGCATTTGGACCCAGGTAACCGGTAATGCATTTAGCAAGCTAAATCTGATAAAAAAAGAACCGTTATTGTATTAAGCAAAATTTATCGGATCTTAACAACCGGTAATGCATTTATCTAAATTTGATTAAAAACAACAACAAAACAATAACATCAACAACAACAACGCCCCCACACACACCAAATGATGCTGCATTAAGCAATACTTATTGGATCGTAACAGCCGGTAATGTAGTTAGCAAGTATATCAGTTAGAATTCATTATGCGAATAATATAATACATTAAACAAATGCAAAGGAGATCAATGTTATGTTACCACTTGTAATATGGCCATTTTTTTTTGCGTTTGAAACAATAAACAAACTCAAACATAGGTTCTGAAAATGCAATATGATCATATATATAAGTAATAGTGAACATTATGGTTTATTAACTTGTTTGGTTCTCGTTTCATTGTGTGGGTAATACTTAGACCTTGTTTGTTGAGCGCCCTAACCTACCATTTCCTAAACTTTCTACCCGAAGAGAAACAATGTAAATATTCTGTTGGGACCATTTTGTCTCTATAAACTATATAAATTCTTGTAACTTAAAAGATCCACAAAATAAAACAAAATCTATATAGGTTATGATATTTAAAGGTAATGATATTATAGGTCATAACACGTTTACATCTTTACAGAAATAAAATGTGGTATCAGACTGTTTTGCACTATTGTTTTTCTTAATGCAAAAAAAATATTGTAACAAGATTAAGCAAAATGTTGTTTATTAGTCCGCTATATCCATGTTAAAAGTAAAGAATAACACCCAACTCGTCCACGCTGCACAATTATCTATTTTAAACTAACAAACCACGTGAGCACTTACTGTTAAGAACATGTTACATGATCCTATAGGTAATTTTCTCTGACGTCGATATCTATTTCAGTTGAAACCCACATAGTCATTATTTATATAGTTGGAAATTTAACGATATATTTCACGATTTGTACAGTCCAATAAACGAGGCAACAGCCTTCACTTAAACTTAAGTATATATAAGTATCTAGCCTGAAAGAGTAATTGCCAGAAGGTGAATTTCCTTGGAGGAGTGGCAGCATAACCGACAGGCTCTACGTAGGCAGCCACGTTGATGGATCCGGTCCAATCGATTGACCGCACCTATCGTGATAGGTTGCGTCCGACTAAGATGTGATCAAGCGTTGAAAGTCATGTATATTAGCCTTTATTGTGGTTATATACAAGCTAGGGGCACTAGGCTATACGGACTGAATCCTGAGAATACTAATAAACTCGTATTGTAACTTAAAATGCGTCGTTCTTGTGAACGATATAGTATCGGAGCAGCTAAACGTTAAGCGTTCTGTCCGGCAGGGTTGGGTGAGGTCTACATTTCTACACCTCGTATACGTCGACAGCGTTTTGACAGACCTAGAGACGAGTAACTTCAGCATCTCAGTATACTCTGTAAAGGTAGGCAATCCATCCTTCGCCGAAGATATTGCGCTCGTAGCCAATACGTCGCTTAATCTACAACGATTAGTAGATATTGTCTAAAATTATTGCAAGCGCTGAAAAAATTAAAATAATTGTACCACCCAAATCCAACTGCGTTGCGTTTACGGTACGTAGAGTGGGTTTACTCTATGGTGACAAGTATATTGCCCAAGCAGATCATGTGACCCACTTGGGTATAAGACATGATACTAAAATCAAGCCTACCATGCGCATTGACGAAAGGTTGCAGAAACCTTAGAAATGTATTTTCGCGCTGACAGCTAAAGGTGTCAACATCGAAGGGGTAAATCCGCTTATTTCTGTCAACCTGTACTTAAAAATTGTTAAACCAATACTACTGTGTGGCAGTGAGCTATTGTGTGATATACCACAGACATACACACCACAAACATACACATTTAGAATAAATAAATTCCAACACTTTGCTGTCAAACTAATCCAGGGTTTTAACAGAAACAACAGATCGGACATGTGTGAGTCAATAGTGGGACTTCACAAATTGTACTGTGACAAGGAATATTCCTACACGAACTTCTCAGCCCTTACAGTGCCTCGAAGAATATTTTTGCACGACGTTACTATGGATATATCCATGCATCAAGCTCTGGTTATGGTTTTATCCCTGATACTTGTTCGATTTTCTATAAATATGACCTGTTATATTTTATAGGATTAAACTCTCACAGTTCCACCATAATTACCTGCAAAGTCTATTTGGTAGAACTTTGTTAAAAAAAAAAAGAGTGGTCGAGAAGAATAACGTCTAGTGGTGACTTTATTAATTTTAGAAGACTACAAATCAAAGTGCAACCCTCTGTGGTATATATAGTTTTCAAATTCAGCCCAACAAGAAGAAAACATGCAGACAATATCCAAGCTCTGGTGCAAAAAAACATCAATAGTCCACAAATGTGTGCAAAATGCGCGAGCCTAACTCCGGACAAGATAATGCATGTAGTCAGCGAGTGCGGCATGACCCTGAGTAGAAGACATCATTTCCTCTCTAGCAACCATTTAAATTATGCTTGATCGGAGCCCCTTTACTTCGAAGCCTTAATAACCAGAACTATTTTTCGTTCTTAAGACTTGCTTTTCAATATGTGTATGATTGTGTAATCGATTTTCAACTATGAAAATAAAGATGCCTAGGCATCTTTAACTAAACACAAAGAACGATAACAAACCGAAGTATTTGCCTTGATCTTCTTATTGCTTGATATATAACTAATAGATTGTATGGTATTTTAATGCACACATGTATATTTCACGTTGTTCTGTACATGTGTATTCCTTTCTACTATGATTTTTTTTCTTTCTATTAGTATAACATGTTCCCTTTGAATATATATAACTTAGACTAAATATTCATAACAAGGTTGAATAAGTTATTATTACATTTAAACGAAATATCTGGCGAAATAATATCTGGCTAACTTTCTTCGGACGCAAGGGAAAGACAAATTAAAGACTAAATCAAAGGAATATAATTCACAACATGCATTACTTAATTAACAGACAAGAGAATGTCGTTCCTTTTACATTGTTGCACGTTTTTACGTTACGCTGTCTTTCCATTGGTTCTTCAATCGCAATGATACTGACAATTCAGTAATACATCTACAAAATATCGTCAATACGGCAATATATCTGATGAACAGTTAATATTTATCTGCGTCCATATGTCCATAGAACCTTTAATCTCACATTATTTCCCGCGGCAACCCTCTGATGAACAATAAAGACTAGTACTCAATATCAAAGATGAAAAATAACGTTCCCATTATTCCCTATTTTCAACTAAATCGGTCTAAGAATTGTCTTTAATGGTAAAAGATTCTAAAAATATTATACACAGTGGATTTTGATAAAACGTCATGTTGATGTTTTAGAGGGAAATAAAATTCAGCTTTGGCCTAAACTGACTGCAGAGGGCGTACTTGCAATGACATTTGTACTTTAAATTTCGGTGCTGATACCAGTGGGACAATCATGTTTGTATAAAATGTATAAATTCATATTTTATTAAACTCTTGTTTATTATCAATTTAATTTCAAAGATAAGATAAAGGCTGCTATACACCATAACAAAATCCTAATAATACTGAGCCTTCTTAATCTCTATATTTAATACAATTGTAAACATTTATAAATCACATTTAATATCTAAATAACATGAGTTTTGCTTTTTAAGATACGACGCAGGTACGCAATATTGGTCATTATAGCGACATCTATTTCAGTGAAAGAAGACGCCAGACCGAGACACGAACCCTATGCGACAAGTCTACCCACTATGTACTGATGGTTTAAGTAAACTAATTATTATTGATGAAAAATGGCTACGAGTTAACACTGTAAAATGTATGAAAAACATTAAGCTTTTCATTTTATTTCTTATTTTGGATAAGTCTTGCAGTTAATCGTGAAAGTATACATTTACAGTGTACACTAGAAAAATAAATTAAAAACAACAACCAGTAAACCCGACAAAATTTACAATGTTATGCGTGTTATAACGTGTATTAAATTTTGAACTAGCAATTTAAAAAATGTATGAACATGCAGTTAAACGTAAAAAATAATGAAGGTAGATGAGGAGGCATTACATGAATCTAAACAACAAGCTGTCCGTCGGCACAGATCGACCTGATATTGGTTTACAGAACTTGTACCGTGTACTGACTGTCCTTTTAATCTCAAACTCAAGTAATAGACAAAATCTCCTCAAAGTAAGACAACTAACAGTGAACGATCAGAAGAAAAGCGAACAACAAAAAATGTTTTGTTACAAACAGTATAACAGTTCGAGCAATAGAGTCAAGAAACATGTGCAATTTATATAAGACAGCATTGATACAAAGCATCAAAGGTTCGCTGTCGATGTCCTGTTAAAAATGGAACATTTTTGCCAAACTACCAACCGATCAAGAAACACCAGTAGCAAGTTGCAATTGAATTATTTACAATGCCGTCGAATTTTCATGTTTCATGTCAGAAAGTTGTAGTCTATAATGAACTGAATAGAGCATACATTTGGCTGGTACATATTACATAGTCGTCACAAATTCAATTTCAACAAACCTATATACACATATGGAAGATTAACAATCTCAAGTGGCAGATAATGATAAAGCAACATTTTAAACTAAAATCTAATTTGATTTTGATGTTCACTAAAATTGATAATAACCGAATTTCAGTCCATGAAAGAGCCGCATTTCATTTGTATATAGAACAACATGGCGCTATCTATAGGACTATTCCTATGCGCGTCGTGACGATAACCAACATGCATCGGCTAGTAAATGAAGTCCAAAGTATTAAGAAAGTAGATAAAATGAATTTTAGTAAAAACTAACGTAATACACGTCTATTATGTATCTCTTAAGATATAACAAATGTAATGCTGCACATCCAATTGAAGAGTCAAAATTATGGTTAAAATACTTCAAAACTGGGGGTTGATGGTTCGAATCCCGGCATGGGCACGCATGGTGAACTTTTTTCTTCCTATTTTTTCTGCACCTCTCAACCAGATGAATAAAACATGTGTATTTTTTATTTTGTAAATGAATTTTTATTGAAAGATTTGTGCCTAACTTATTATACAAATGTATTACCTGATATATTCATAATATAAAAAATCAAAACCACATGGTAATATTATTTTATATTTTATAGCATCAACCAACATACTTTACAGAACGTTTTGGGCAACTCTGATATAAATCGTTTGGCTATCAATAGCTCAGTGATTTCTTTTAATAAAGCCCAATCAGCAAAACCATATTGGAAAATCAGCCTAAAAACTTGTTGAGATTGTTGACAATTAATTACATATTTGGGAATGTATGAGTCAAACCTATGAAGTAACATGTTTCTTTGGTTTGTCTAATGCTATTCTTTGTTTCCAAACGATATTCACTAGCAAAACACTTCTCTTTAAAAGAGGATATAACATAATGTTCTTAGTTTTCTTATTTCTAAAAATGAGACACCATAGATAGAAAAACATATCTATAAATTCCAAACTGGATGGCGAATGTTCTTAAAATTTGGCATACACTTCAACATAAAAGTATACAACATATTAGTTGTGTTAATTTTCAACTTCTGTATATTGTCTATTACAATTGGTTTACCCTAGAGTACATAACAGTGTTGATCATGTACTTTAAATGCTAATGATGTAAAAGATTAATAAGCAAACTGGTGTTGTATATAAACACTTTTTGAATAATTTTGATAGTCTTTTGTTTTATTGTTTCAAGTCATCAATGTGCTGGTGTGTTGTTTAAATGTTTAAAGTCTTTAAGTTTTGGTGCTTCTGTTTTATTGTTTAAAGTCCTCAATAATCATGTATTTATACGGACATGATTTAAGGTAGTATAGAAATAAGTAACAATAAGACCACTCATTGTTGTAAGTCATATTATTTGCAAGAAATCTTTTAGATGAAAACTTACCGTCCGTCATGTCCATTTATACTGATTCAGTGGTTTTTTGTTGTTCTGCACGTCTGGTATAAAGGGGAAATATAATAGAGGAAAGGCTGAGCGAACTGCTGTTTAAACGAGTAATCGCTCATTATGCATTTACTTGGCCGAAATATCCTAGCGTCTCAGCGCAAAGCGAACGTACGCGTTCGGAGAGGAATGTTGCACTCGGGATTTTTAGATTCAGATCACATGGATATAAGAGGCAGTTGGTTTCAAACTCAGTTTATTTTGGTAGCATGTATGAGCATTTATTTGAGACCTAAACAGAGTTAAAATGCATTATCATATTAATTAATGTTTAATAAAATGATTTCTATTATTGGATGTTAGTAACTCTGATGTAACCGTTGTCCTAATGTATAATCTGTTTTTAGAAGAGGTGTTTATTTGTCGCGGAAGACCTGTCGGATTTCCAATTTTCCAATTATGCATTAACTGCGGACTAATTTAATTAAATGTTTTGCGCAGATGTAATCGCGTACAATGTCAAACTTACAACGCCCAAAAAGCTCCTCTGAGCTCTTTTATTTATGTTAATTTATAAGATGATTATTTATTTATTAGTCAGTTTTTATCGTTATGGGATTTTCGCGCAAGTCACAAATGTTCAGCATTAATTACGTACAGTTCCTCTCGTTATCATGTTGGAACCTGTCTTTGGAAGTTAGGCCGTTTTTATTAACCTTTTGTTTTCTCAAAATTTACTGACAGGAAGCGACAACATTAATGCATTTCGATGCAGATTATTACGCATTACGTGATGTTTAACTGTCTAGATTATAAACACTAGAACTATAATTAGCCGAGCAGGACCTTATTAACGACATCAGCGAAGGTTTATTGGCGCCGCTCTAGACAGCCTTTTATGGTATGCAATTAGGACACTAGCGTAGCAGGCAACTATATGAAATATTAACTGTTCTTTGAAACCTTTTCAGATACAAGAACCGATTATTCAGCTTTAACAGTGTATCTTGCAATGATAACTAAGGTAGCAGGCATTAATACAAATTCGCAGCTGTTCGGCGAGGTCTTGTTTAACAAACGTGCGTTGTAATAGTTACTCGTATTTAGGTAACTTTACAAAATGCCTAGAAAGGGCTATTTAGAAATTGTTGACTGTCACATTTATTTGAATTTGAATAAATATTCAAAGATTCTAAAGCAACTAAATGTTAAAGTATATGTAACCAGGTGTTTTAAATATACTTAAAGCTGTTACCTGTACATGTATATTTACCTGCTCAGGATAACACTGTTCACCTGTGATCAGTATTGACCACTGTGATCAGTATGTTACATAATATATGGCTTGGTATGGTTGAGTGTATGAGAATGTTGTTTTAAGGGTGAGTGAAATTCATGAACGTAATGTGTGTTTGTACTATTTGTAGTTTAAATACTGGAGTCCTGATTTAAATATATTCATTCTAGGCTATACATTTACAGAGTATGCATATAATGTTGAATTACTAAAGAAACATATTTTATTAGTTTCTTACACCCGTTTTAACGGTAGTAATCAAGATATCTCCATTACGACTGGTAAGACCTTTTTATTTTATTGTATTGTATTATAAGCAATGATGATGTACAGTTTGAATGGTTTATATATTTGAAATATTGTTAATATATTTAAAATATATATGACGTGATAAGTTGAATTAATATGAATTGTTGAAATGGTATTGCCAAATTTATAATTCAATATTATAAATTTGGCAATACCATTTCAACAATTCATATTAATTCAACTTATCACGTCATATATATTTCAAATATATTAACAATATTTCAAATATATAAACCATTCAAACAATACATCATCATTGCTTATAATACAATACAATAAAATAAAAAGGTATTACTGTCGGGTTTGCTCTTTTCGTTAAGTGACTCATCACGGGTTTGTTCTTACTTTTCGCTTGGCTTGCATGTGAAATACCTTTGTTCTGTGCCTTTGCGGAGTTTGGTATATGTTGCAATGCTCATAGGGCTTTGTCATATATTCTTATTCATGATCACAACAATGTTACTTGTGTAGTGGGGCGGTCGTAAAAAATCTCCCCGTGCATTTAATCTATGTTGTCATTTAATTCATCCTATAAGGATTGTTACGTGTATTTCCTTTGATGGACATTGGACTTTGGTTCTTCAATTCCATCTTCACAGGATGCTACAACCATTTATTCGTCTCTGGTCATGTTTGTTCATGATTCAGAAAGTTTATTTTATTTATAGTCAACCATTTTTGTGTAGTTTTTCAAATCGAAATAATACAAAATTCTTTTCTAAACACTATGTGGACATTATTTTTCAATGACGTCACTACTTTCGTCATAACTTATAGTAACTATCAGCGCTTGGACATTTTGTATTCAAAAAGGTCGTTTTTCTTTTCATTGCATGCATTTGAGAAACTCGTCAGGAAGTGCGAGGTTAGAGCTCTGTAAAACCGGTTTAAGCACCCCAGTCGGTCCATATTGCCGACTGGCCGTTCCAAGGCGGTAACTGTCGGGTTTGCTCTTTTCGTTAAATGACTCACCATGGGTTTGTTCTTGCTTTTCGCTTGGCTTGCATGTGAAATACCTTTGTTCTGTGCCTTTTCGGAGTTTGGTATATGTTGCAATGCTCATAGGACTTTGTCATATATTCTTATTGTATTTTTGTTTATTTATTCTGTTACAGGTTTCAATAGAACCTTTTCAATAAACATATATTGATCGACCTACATGTGTCAACCTTTATTGAAACCCCTCTTACATATATATCAAATAAACATTAATGATTCAATATTTTATTGTTTCTTCGACATTTGGTATAAAAGTAAAAGGACTTTTAACCCTGCATTTTAAATGGTAATACGCAATATTAGACTATAAGGTACACACATGTTTGATCCCTTTTGAATTTGCAAATGATAAAATAAATTAAAAAGACAACACCACATATAACTAATACTTCAGTTTAAACGGACAAAACACGTCCGTTCCACAAGAAACTGCACTTTAAGAATCGGGTACTCTTGCTAGATCATGCATGATCTTTGATAGATTCATTTTTTAAACAGCGTGATAACGAATTTTATATCTTCGAGATAAGTCCATTGCCTTATAAAATATATCGTTCAGTAACACATTCAACTTTCGACGTACTTTGAACAGATGATATTGCATTTTCTGAACATATCACCATGCACGTACAGAATTCATTCAAAACGAAAACATATCTCCTATTTGAAGTGCCGGTCGTATATATATATATATAGTACGACCTTCAACTTTGTAACAAAACATTGATCAGCTGGTCAGGTTCAGAAAGTATACCGTTGACCCTGGACAGTTTCAAAGCCCGTTTGGAATGCTTCATAACATGATAAAGATGACAGCTATGACTCGACTGCCACGATACTGTGGAATCCAGTTGTTCACGAGATAAACAAGGGGTTGACTTATCAGTGTGGTTTAATGACATATATTAGCCCTATCCGTTAAAGTACCCGACGTGTTGTTTTACATTTGTGATGCACTAGAACCATTTTTGTTAACATTATTACAGATATAAATAAAAACAGAAATATTTTCAATTGAGGAAACAATGAATATTACATCTGATGTGAGCACAGCTGAAATGTGAATATACAAAATAGGAATAATATACTATAAATGTTATTGTTAAGAATGAACTCATTCTTTGCAGTTGGTGTATTTATTTATTAATATGAAAGAATGTTAACAATTCATTTGCACTGTAAGATGTAAACAGAAACTTAATCGTTGACCGAAAATTGAGCTATTTGAGGTTTAATCCTGCAAAGGGGCGGTTAAAATTTAGCACGCCACCTAAAATCAAAGTCCACAAATGTCTCTTACCAAAAAGGAACGTCTCAAAAAGCAAAGTCCACTCTTGTCGTTTACATATCATCATTAAAATCTGTTAATAAAGAAATGACATAACGCGAGCGCAGATAAATTCTAGACCTTAGATAAGTTAGACTTTGAACAGCATCATAAATGGAATTTTGTTGTCGTTGAAGTACAAATAATGAGGTTCACCCTTATGTTATAACACGTTTGACTTCTGTCTAAAATATCCTTTTTCTGTTTAATGTTTTATATCTCTAGTGGCTGTGAAATGTTGTAATGCGATGTCTTAAGGCCAAGGAGTCAAGTGATTTACTGTTATGTTTTGATTGTTGGCTCCTGCTGACAGAAATGAGAAAATTTGGGGATTGTAAAAATGGACATTTGTTTTTGTTCCTAATTTTTTGCATTTGTCACATGACGAGCCTTATGGATGCATCATACAACAATTGTAACAACGTTATAAAAACTTGATTTTCTTTTTGTGACAACACGTTCACACAATGCCTTTTGGTGAAACTCGTGGAAAATCGACGACATTTTTCGTAATGGTGTTCATATTTGTCTCTTATAACCTATAATAACGCACTAAGCTACTGTGCCTGTACGCCTACGCTTCCTGTGATAAAATTGCACGTTTACGTCCTGCACCTGTTAAAATCTGCTCTTTATTTCTGTTTAATGAAATTAAAAAGAAATTATTAAGTATTTTGATTTTTGGCGAACTCGCATTAAACGACAACATAAAACAACAACAACAAAACCAAAAAAACAACAAAACAACAACAACAAACAAAGGGACATTGTATAATTCATGATAAGCCAACACGAAATTAAAAAAAAATACTGACGGAGGAGATTCACTAGTTTTATAAAGCAATTCGCATGATAAAGTGATCATGGATATAAAGGAATTCAGCCTGGTACATGAAAAACTATGGTTCAACTCGTGCGCGGAGTTAAACTCAATTTTTCAGAAGGCTTTTTGTTATCAAGCTAAATGCCAAATTGCCCTTGCCTGCTACATTATTACCCTACACTTAATTCTTTTCCATTTGCCTATAACTTTTACAATTATAAAGTTATGTACATTGAAATAATCCTAGTGACAAGCAAAAAGTGATAAAGCATGCGATTGGGGAAATTGGCTGATCTGGATCAACACTATTTACCTAAGCCTTATCAACTCATACTTAGCCGGCTAAGACTTTATGTTTGGTTTCTACAGGAATTATATAGAAGATGTAGGGAAATAGAAGTCGAGTGTTTGATCGCAAAGGGCGCCACCTGTTAACTGTTTTCTTAGTTTTAAGTGATGTTTCGGGCGAAACCTTTTTGTGTCTTCCAGCTGATCCCAAGTGGCTTTATAACTCTATATGTTTTAACAATTAAACTAGACTTTATAACTAGATATTCTTTAAAAATAATATAATATTTTAAAACTTGATACTCATTAATAATTCGAAAACCCTCTCCACAGCATGTTTATCTCTATGTTTACAATAGGGACGTGTAAATAAATCAACAGTACGGTGCATGACATGTCTACAAGTAGTTGTCTCCTGGTGAGTATGTATGACTCATGTATGTTTTTAAACGTTAATTTTAATGTAAGAAATGGAGTCAAGGTAGAAGATTAAAAAAAGTTACTGCTTTATTTATTTATTTACTTATATATATATATTTATTATTATTATTATTATTATTATTATTATTATTATTATTATTATTATTATTATTTATTTATTATTATTTTTATCATTATTATTTATTATTATTATATATTATTATTGTTGTTGTGGTGGTAGTGGTGGTTGTTGTTTTTGTAATAATTATTACTACTTGCATGAAAAAGCACGCTTCAGTCTATGAATAAGCAGCAAAACATAGAAACTAAAGGTAAAATATATATTGATTAAATAAATGAGTGGAAAGAATTCCATGCTTTACAAAAATAATTTTCGGTTTTATTCTGTAATAACTTTACGCTTAAGTTGTGGGAATACAAATTCTCAATTGCATGATACAACGCATATTGGCATATTTTTGTTTATCTGGTGACATGATATTTTCGGTTTCTGAATTTCAGTTTTTGTGACTTCCATCAAGCACACGCATGACGCAAACGGTCAAAGTCCAACAACCTCACCCGTGCTCAGCATGGGACAAAATGTATAACGGACACTTTCTTTCGAATGATGACATGCAGTTTAATGTCCACGTTCAGTACAGGTGAGCGTCAAAGTACAAAGTACAGATTCACTGCCCAGTCCAAAGTACAACCCCACTTACAACATTCAAATATTGATTTTCTCACAAAGAATGTGAGTAGTTCCGTTTGTCACGTTTCAACCCACTACTTCATTTGTCACGTTTCAACCCACTCATTTTTTCATAAGGCTTTAAATTCAAAATTTATCGCTATTATTTTACATGCTGAAAAAAAGACATATCTCAAAAGACTGCGACATAAAGTGATCTGTTTCTACACTATTTGCCGACGCCTGGTGAAATTTGTCCTAGTCTAAGTGTTTATAGAATATTGACGAGGTCAGATTATAAGGAACACATGTTATAAGAAGCTTACAGTACGTCATAACGAAACAGTTGTGGTTAATACAGCGACGGCCTGCCATTATTGGTGCAGGGGAAAAAATCATATGAGTAGGAGACAGACTCGAGTAAAATTTAAATATGCGCATTTCCTACAACCCCCATATACATTAAATATATATTTAGCTCAAGAAAATAATAATGTGTTTGTGAATGTAACAAATGAACCTTTTATTGATTTCCACAGAATCATGTTTGTGCGCTAAAACATGTTTCTCTGACTAATTTTAGAACAAAACAGTGACAGGCGGGTGATCGTGGTAATTTGGCAGCTAGGTATGGTTACCGCGCACAGACACCCCACCCCATCCCAACCCCCTCCCCAAACCCTAGACTTTTTTCGGGTGTCTAGAAACATAATAAACTCAATCACACATTGGTACCCTTTAAACAAGTCCAGGGGTGGATGCGCGGTAACCATACCTAGCTGTGTGATTATGGGGTTATAGATACAATAGATTCCTGGGTAGTTTGATAAGGTATGGAGTGAGAGAGGGGCTGGGATATAAATAGTTGAGCCGAATCTTGGGGATAGAGTATAAACAGTCGAGACATTCCTGGGACCAGTCAATTGTTTATCAGACCGGCAAATAGACAGTGACCAGTGAAAAGAGTGTGTCTTTGTGCTATTGTGTAAATCGATCAGCTTTATTGCAGTGATAATGTGACATTGTAAATTTTTAAAATCAACAGGTTGGATTTGAGAAATTGAAGGCATACTGTCGTGGTTCTGTGTGGTATAAACTCACAATTGTGCAACTTTAGGTAAATTATATATTAATGATCCTATATTATCTAGCAAGTGTATGAATTAAGATTGTATAGTTAATCGCTAATAAATAGTCTAATTTGAAAATTATAATTATGATTATTGAACCTTTTGAATTACATAATATTTGTATTCTGTAAAAATATATTTATGCTTTAACTCAAAAGATTTTTTAATTAAACTAAACTCAGAATTATATAGTATTATATTAGAGGCAAATATAAAGGTACAACCCTTCGATGCACCGCAGAACAATGATAGACAAAATAAAAGTGTGTGCCGAAATACGGTTTACAGCTGTGTTTCCCCGTGTTCAAACACTGTCTTAAGCATTCCACTAATACAATAAATTATTGTTCGTTACTCTCACAAACATTTAACCAAGGTGTCAACACCAAACTGAACGACTAAGTTGTGTTAAAAGAGCTCAAAGTATTTTGGGTACGAACTACTTCCAAACATTGCTGAAAAATAAAACGTTCTAAACAGATCTTGATGCCTGTGTGTACATTGGTCAACGTACATGCTATGTATTATTGTTATTTGTGAAAAATGTATTTATATATTTTTGATTTATACAAGGAATTATATTGGTATGCGGAAACACAAAGCCCCCAAATGGGGTAGGTGTGAATAGTCGCATTACAGAGGTGACTAAAATCTAGTGACGTAACCGTCTATGTAAAGAATGATAGGTAAATCTTTACAGAGTGGTCTAGAATATTACATGAAGTTCCAGTAAATATATATTTTGTTAAAATAGACCTTAAAATGTCTGAGCTAAGACTGGTAAGTCAGCTCTCAAAGCTAAATATATCAACAATAAGCTGTATTTTCTACGCCCCATTTCAACTAATTTTTGTCTTATCGAAACAAAATCATTGAAACCATTCAACACATTAGAAAACTACGAGTAATTTCCAGGTATAAACTCCGTGAACTGTCGTACGCAGTTATAACTGATTCGAGGACTGGAATTTTAAAATTATCCTAAAAGAGAGCATATTTCAAATAAACAAAGCAAGCGTTCTTGACTTTCGAAAACACAAATTCCGTTCATACCATAGCTAATGAACAGATTTCGGAGTACAAACTGTTCTGCTTTTACTCTCATATACACCATAACTCTGTTAATAATGTATGACAATTCATCCCATTTCTGCAATTATTGGGTGACTTTGTCACATAAGGAATCTGGCCAGTTAAATCATTTAGGGAAGACCAATTATCAATGAGATATCTCTGTCAGGAAAAGAGTGCCCCTCGCACATAGTCGTGACATCTTAAACACGAACTTATAGCCATCTCTTAATAGCTTCAAGTTTACATTTTAATGCTGTCCACTTTTTTATAGCACAGCACTTTAAATTCAACACTTGCTAGCCTTAATGAACGTAAATGTTTCAAGCAACAAACTAACAACGCATTCCTTAAACAACTCTTTTTTAACGGGCGGGCTGTCTCAGAAAACTGATAGTGAAAGCTGTAGGAAAAATAACAAAAATAACACCCAAAGACTCCCGATTATGACAAAGTGATGGAGAGCTTAGAAAAGGAAAAATTAAAGCATGGTGCTAAGGAAGCGGACGTCAAACAACCCTCGTCTTGACAAGCAGATGGAAGGCTCAGCAAAATTATCATATTGTTTACAGAGCCATGGCTTGGAAAATTTAATTAAAGCTATCTCGTTTTAAATCTTTCAATATTAAATTTTTTAATCAATGACTCTGTGTTTGCACCACGGTTATCCATGCAAATGATGTAGTGCGGACAACTGCGAATAAAATTTGGTATTTCCAGGAAATTGACGATAAAACCAACTTGCATCTTAATCTCAAGAGGGTGTTTGATTTACACGTCTGTGCGATGCCGGTTCAGATTGAATCAAAATAAAATGCTTCATCTGTATTTCTTCACATTCAAGATATCAGATTGTTAAAACCTAATATTTTTATTATTCTGAAATAAAATGCATTAGGTTATAATTCAAGCATCGTTGTCCCGAAAATGTTCTTCTGCATCATTACATACATGGGCAAATGTATTATGTTCTTTGTGAGTTTTATAGAGAAAAGCGACATAACTTTTTATATTGCAAATCCTTGTGTACACATTCCTTATTTATTTTATCATAATTTGTACTTACAAGCGTAACAGACTTGTTAGACGTATATCACGCGTAAAATATTTACATATGTTCTTTTATCACATCAGTTTAACGGTTTATCTTAGATATTTACAAGTGAACTATTTTTTTACACAAACTGAACATAACCATATCAAAAAGAAAGCCTAAATATTGATTTATTGGATATTTTTATCTTCCTCGGCCCAGTGTCAACTCCCAGTAAACCCATGATTTTTTTAATCTAATAAGGGACACGAAGATAAACTAATAAAAACTTCTATCAAACCATTCGAACAACTCGTGATAACTTAATCACTCTTTTTGCACATATATGACGTTCCATGTTGGCGTCGAATATTGTGTGTATTTATTGTTTACGCACGTATATCATAACCACATCATGACGATTTTCATATTTTATTGGTTGAGGAACAAATGAAAATGAAAGCACCGCAGGTAAGACAGGCGACATCCCTACATGAAGCTTTTCGGCTCGTCTACGACTCGAACCTATACGGACCTTTTCATTCAACATTTTTTCGAAAGCTGCAATGGTTGATTTAAGAATACCAAATAGTTTTCCCCAGTGTTTAACTTTATCAGTTCTTACTAATACACAATCAATACGTATTCGAAATGTAAGCTTTAAAATCAGGTAACCGATACACCTACTAATGCTGTCTGATATTTATTTTGTACCTTATTTTCAACATTATATCATTTGATGACAATTTGATAATAAGTCTGCTATTTTGTCAAATCATTTTAGAAACAAGCAGTTATAGCACAACACAAGAAACGATGAAGAAACCATGGGTTATAGTATTGGTCTTCGGACTGGTTGTTGTGGTAACGTCTGAAGTCACACATTCGACCACGCCATTGGCAATGACACCTGTGGCAGTATCTTCACAGACCAGTGGACGACCAACCACGCCGTCACCACTAATCCAAGCCATAATTGTAAGCAACATCGAGCAAATTGTTTGTATACACCTGCGTGAGTCTTGAACATAACCTTTTTTCAAAAAATAAATATGAACAAACGATGAAAGCAATAGAATAGCACTATACAAAAGTATTTCATGTTTTTGGGGGTCGCGATTTTGGCCTGTTTTAAATCATGTTTTCCAGACATATTTATCCTCGAATTGTGCATACAGCTGGTTCATACGATAGTTAACCGACAGTTTACCATTGGTATACATAATTGTACGTATAATTTATTTATGTGATTAAATTATATTTACTTCAGACCAATCCACTGTTCCAGAGTTTGGCTGCCAATTTACTAGGTAAATAACCGTATATCGTAATAATATGTGCTACTTTTATCTTTCGGTATTTTTCTGTCTTCCTTACTGTCCCACTTTTGAAAGAAATGGCAAAATCTAGGTGAAACAGAACGAAGTCGGTGTTCAATTGGAATTTTCATCATCGCCGTTTTCGTAACAAGTGGAGTGCAATTAAATGTGCTTTAATAATAAGTCTAAAGTTGTCGGTTAGTTTTAATTGTTAAAAATGAATTTAACATTCTTATCGAAGGAAACATACTATCATGCTTATTGGATGTTTTAATAAAAAAAAATATGTAGTGTATTTTCCTGCGTTTGCCCGTATTGTGTTGTTTTTTTAGAATTTAAACTGCAATTTGAAAAATCTGCAAAACTCCTACCACGTATTCTTTACAATTATGAATGTCCTTTATATTCTGGTACTAACTATCCAGCTATGGCCAACATTGGAAGGCGAAACAACGGTTCGAGCTTGGCGGTTGGCAACACCACACACGCTCCTGCGCAGCCAATGCCGGCACAACAGTCTCCAAACATTCCTGGTCTTCTGGCAGGAAGCCCATTTCTGCAAGACGCTTTTAAAATTGTGGTAGACGAGGTAGGTTACTTAGTTGATAAGAATATATGAATAAAGAATAACATTCTTTTGGCGGAGTATACTTACACTTTTTCATATGTGCGTGTAATTGCCCTTTTTCACAAAACAAAGCTGCACAACCTTCAATGTACTTTGACGGTTTTTATAGCTTATTAAACTATTACACTTTTTAAAGGAAATAGAACACGTAATAATGGTATTTTATGTGATCATTTGCATTGATCTAACACATGACTACGAAAAACAAAGACATGTATCTTCCATTTTAGAAAATAACCCATTTAAAATCACACATTCGGTTTAAATTGTATCCAAGTACCCAATCTTTCGAACCAATCAAGCGCGCCGAAAGTATTCTGCAATTATGCGTATGGACATAAAACATATTTTGTTATCTGTGTTAGAAAGAATACATGCTGCATTTTCTTTTAATATGGTAAGTCATTGATTAATATACCAACATCTAGGTCTGAACTTTGACACTAAAATTTGTGCAGTTCTATTCATAGTTGTTTGCACAAGAAATAATCAATGCCACATCCACATGCAAAACTAACATGCTTACACTCGATTCACGTTACACGTGCATTTCTTCGTTCGAAAACTATTGTTTTCTTTGCGTGACCTAGACAACATCCACGTATATTCCCTAAGAGGGGATTCTTTGTAAGGAGGGTACGTACCGTGCAAACAAGAGACACTTTTGAAACTAAGAGATAACATATTATTTTAATTGCTGCTTGCTTTTATATTATTAATGTACGGATTGAATATCAAAAGAGTATTAAACCATTAATGCCAGTTTACACAACTGTAATATAATGAATCATACACAACATCCCATGAGGTTGTATGATTCGTCAAGCCCAGAATCATATTAACTAAGTCAACGTCAACTCATAAATAGTAACTGTGTTTTACTGTCACTCGTATAACAGGGAATGGTTGACAATACCAAACCAGAAACAACACCAGTAGTCATGTCAAAATCATTTACAAACATTTGTATACATTGTTCTTACATTCGCATGCCAAACCTTAAGCTTCGTATCTTAATAGCTCTTTGAACGCCAGGCAAAATGTTAATTTTATGATGAAAGGTCCCTGATTACAGAATAATAATGACTCTTCAGTTCACATCCCGTAGTTTGTTTTCATCATCTCAGAATAAAATTCAGATATTATCTCCATTGGAAAAAATAAATTTCATGAAAGACTTATTAAAGTCAGTTTATCATCCTAGAGTGACGTTAATTTAACAATAATCGCATAAATATCATGGGAAATACTTAAAATGGCATAACTACTCACATCAATATTATGAGCACTGTCACACGCAGGGTCACTGTATCTAGATCAACGCGGGAAACAGGAAATTTCCAGCCAATTAAAGTAGGCGGTTATTGCTAACATGATCTTCGTGTGAACTTTTTACCCAGAGAGACAAGTAAACTGATGGCTGGTTTAATGTTTGGATGTCAGTTGATGATGACGAAGGTGAAAACCAATTTTGAAAAAAATGATTAAGATTTATAGTTTGATGATCAAGAAAAGGAATACCACTATATGTGCTATTGTTTTTACAAGTTTACGCATAACTAAATATACCGGTCGCGTAAACTTTGCGAGGTAACTTTTAACTTTTTAATATTAAACCTTTACCATATTTACACTGGAGCTGTACAATGAGCTTTCGTCTAACAACAAGATGTGGCCAAGATATCTGCGGACACAGAAATGATTCGAAACGTTAAAGCTGTACGTCATTATATCGTTAGAAGTTGCTTTGAATGTAAGTACAATCATTCATATATATAATTTCCTTTGTTGAAGCAAGGCTAATTAAGACAAAAAGAGCACTTCTTTTACATGAATGTGATTCTTCTTTTACCAGATGACGATTGGAATGCAAGCTGCGCAAGCTGCCAACCAGACAGTCGGCATGGACATAGGCCAGATGCTTGGCACGGTCAACAAACTAAGGACCATAATGAGAATTCTTGGCTCGAGATCTGCAAGTTCGATCCTCCCGCATGCAGGTGTCGGCGATCAATGTTACATGGACATTGTGGACACATTGGACTCACTTGTGGCCAACAAGAAATGGGCGATAGATAGTAATATTGTTATGCTTATTTTTTTCGTAGAGCTGTAGGGGCGGTACAGAACCACCCCTGCGAGTTCTTCAAGTATTATTAGTGCCATTGTATGTCAACCGATGTTTCAAATGAATAATTTCAAACAAGAATGAAGAAATCCTATTGTTTTCTTGTAACTTCCCACAGAACAAAAGATTGTTATTTTTAATCTGTTTCTCTCCTATAAATCCTACATGCTCCAAAATCATTGAATACCTAAAGTTTTAACGATACACCGCAATGTGTTGCTGACATTGCCTGTGCATGTGGTTGGTGTATAACTTACCAATAACTACATTTTTCAAAAAAAGTGTGCTGCTTAAGATGTAACATTAAAATATGAATGTGGTATTTCATAAAAGACTTTGATCGTTACCTCCAGTGTTCGACGCTCTTGGCAAGCCATCTGCGGGTATACAAAGGGGGTCCTTTTACTTCCATGGAGCGTTCGACCAATGTTACATGATAAAGCCTCACATCACTAAGGGAGATGTTCTCGGGACGATCGTTCAAGATAAGTCACGTGACTTTGACACGAGATTCTGTCGAAGTGACATCGGGATACCTCAATCGTTAATAGATTCGCTTAACGTGGTACGTTTTGAGCCTTGTGTTGTTTCCTTATGGCGCTGGCCTTTTTTAATAAGTTAAAGGCTAGTCTAAAGTTAAGTAACAAGAGTCAGCTTTCCTATAAACAGATCACTGTTTAAGAAATTCTAAACTCGCTATATTGCATAACCTTTATCAGTTCACTGATTAATGGAGGAATGTGGATGAGATTTGTTCTAATTTGTAATGAAATGCAATCGTTGAAATGACATTCGTTTCTGGTTTAATCAAACAAACCTTACTTTTTGTGATTCTCCATTGCGGTTCAACTAATATATATATATATATAAAAAAAACACAACAACATCAGGTTGTTGTCATAGTTAAAAAGACAAACTATTGCTTCAATCGAAATCGGAATTCTCTCTGGTATCGACTAAAGGAGAGTCGACTAAATGAGAAACATAACTGTTTGTTGTAGTATTTGTTGATAGAAGTGTTATATTTTGTTTGCAGGACACGAAGGGTGTACATCTAAAGGTGATTATTGGAATGTGTGTGCCGGACTCTTGCAATAAACAGGACGTTCAGAATCTCCTCAGTACGTACATGTAGCCTTCTGAGAGATAACACATTGTAACTTTTGTCCCCATCAGTACACAAATAAGGCGTAAGTTAAAAAGAAAATTTCAGATATTGACAGATTGTCATTTATGTTACTGTTATGTTACAACTTTTTTTCCAGGACTTTGCTGTCCAGTGAAATTAAATACTAACTTCAAGACAATTTGAAGTGAAAGTAGGATAAAGAGGCGAATTCGAGGGTCATCATAAGTTGCCATTTGTAATAATCCTGTTAAAAGAGTTCATCTTTGTTTGCCATTTATGTGTGATGCAAGAGGTATAAAACTGTGTTTGAGGTTTTTTTTGTCGCATTGTTCTCCAAACGTATTCAAATCTTAATAAATTATAAAATTCGTTTAACTATGTATGTGCATATTTAATTGGTTCTTGATGTTTCAGGCGCCGCTGTGACAATCGAGGATACATACTGCTATGGCGAGCAAACTATCTCAACTGATACATCAGCCATTGTCTGCATGTAAGACTATTGAAAGTTTATTCCTAACATGTTTAATAAGTGGAGACATTAGACAAACAGGTCTTGTTAGTAAAACCAAATCTAAATAAAATCATAACTTTTGTAAATTCTTGTGATATCTTCTTGCAACTTCATGCATAATAAACAGTATGTATTTAGGGAGATTAGCAGTAAACAGTGTAGATTCTGATCGGACGGCATTCGAATTTGCATTCGACATATCAATTCGTATTAAACAAGAAATGGTTTAGCCTCAACATTGAAGTATGCTGTACTTAAACAAACAAAAGATCTTGAGTCAAGGAACAAATCTTCATATACGAGGAGTAAACAGTATTTAGTGTAGATTCTGATCGGACAGCATTCGAATTTGCATTCGACTAATCAATTCGTATTAAACAAGAAATTGTTTAGCATCTACATTGAAGTATGCTGTACTTAAACAAACAAAAGATCTTGAGTCAAGGAACAAATCTTCATATACAATGATTTTATATCGTGTCAGTTTCACTTTAGACAAATCCTGAAAAATGTCTTAGTGAACAAAGGACCCGATTGTTATGTTAATCTTAACATCCTGAACAAACACGTGTTCACACAAGTCTTGGTGCTGTTATATGCTCTAGAGATAAGAGCTCTATTGACTAATTTTTTTGTTTGCTTGATCAAATCTAACGTTCTTGAAATGGTTGTTATGATATTCCAGAAAATGTACTGGCCGAGAGGATGATATCGTAAATGAATGTTTTGTTACAAGAAAAGCTTGCAGCTATATTTGTCTACTTAAATCATGCGACACTAATCATGGTTTATTGGCTTATTCCTGCAAACAATTTGATTAAAAGGATAGTTTCGTGACTTGTTAATCGATAATGATAATATTAACGTATCTTAACACACAATCCAGTACACTAACTGGTCCGAAATTGACACGATAGTTTAAATAAACATATTTATGCAGACAGTGTGTTATATGCAACATGTAAATAAGCACAACTGAGACCGGACAACTTTTAAAGCAGCTTGTTTGAAATGGTTATCGACGCAACTATTGTGACAAATCAAAAGTCTATTCTGCCAATGAGTGAAACACACGTTTTTAAATTTCAGAACTTTGAGCACAAACATAAAGAAAATACGACGAAAACATAACGACTGTGTTTTATTTCAGCGTGATCCTCAGCCTTTTTGGCACTTTGATAGCGCTTGGTACATTGTATGATGTGTGCAGAAGTAGAAAACAGATTATAAATTCCGCACTGCCACTTAGTCAGAACAGCGTGCAAAACGGCAAACAGAAACCTTCAGATGATCAAATGGCGGCGAAGGCAAACAATTTTATGCCAATAAATGGAGATATTAAGGGTATGTTTTATAGTTCTGAAAATACTTATTATGACACTTTAACAGTGTTGATATAGGACAATCGAAAATATAAAAGTACATACTAATATTGCATAGTTTACCATACTTAATGTATCGTAAAGTATGCACTATTATTATGTACTTTATATTTAGTATTCTGGACAAATTATAAATATTTTCTTGGTGTATTCAGAATAACAAATCATAATTCGATTATATATTTTCAATGTCTGATCACGTAGTCTTAACAAATACGTTTACTTGTTGTGAATTCAGTAAATATTCAGACAATAATTCTTGAGCAGTAACGTTTATATCGTTATTTCTCTGCAGTGAGTTTCACCGAGACCAGTGGGAAGTCAAGTGACCTTCCACCGGGCTATATGCCGCACAAGGAAGGGCAATACCAGTATCCACAGCAAAGTAATGGGACTACGGAAAGTGTACATGATAATTTGCAACACCAGCCAATCTCCTCAGATGGTACCAAAGAAGCCCCAAACACTTCTAAGCGGATTCAAAACGGTGAGGTTTTAACAATACACTTTTTTACGAAGGTCTTACGTTAAGGTATTTTAGTATTCATCGCTAGATAATAGGACATTTTTTTTGCTGGGATGAAATAAGATGGGTAAGAACTCCTGGATCATTTTGTTTACAGTTGCTATGCCTCCTAGACCTAACATTTTGTCTTTGCTTGTCTGGAAGTCTCCATTGCCGCATTTATTATAACTGTAAAATGTTTTCTACGGAGATCCGTTGCAATAACCTTTTTAAAATTAACACGGTCAAGTGAAGCTTATAAAGCAACGCATTCAAAGCTGTATGTTAAATGTCATGTGGCAACGTTTAATCGGCTCCTAAACATATTATTTTACTAAATCAGAAAATTCATAATGATGGCCAAATGCTACATAGTTGAAGTGTTCCAAATTAGCTCATTCAAAAGTATAACGTTTGACCGTGACAAATGTTGTACACTGTTAATGCAGGATTGTGTTGGTAATTTTGTAAAACACCAGTATTACAAAAATACCGATAGTTACATTATGTAGTTTAATATTTCACTGTCGAATAATATTTTACCGCTTTCGTCCTACTAAATCTAATTACATATTATATATCAATATACATTATCTCTGTCAGAATCCACAGTGGAAAGATTGGCCCTGTGTTTCTCACTGTATAGCAACATTCCGAAGATTCTGGCAGCCAAATCTAACCCCGGGGCCGCCAGTTGTATCCATGGAATACGGTTCCTTAGTCTCACATGGGTGGTTCTTGGACACACGTATAACTATGGCATCGTGTCAATGGACGAAACCTTTACAGCGGGTATGTCCTTTAATAGTGATAGATCTGTGCTTTGCGGTTTTATTTGGTACTTTTTAATTACAAACAATAATGGTCATTATGATATATAGATACACATAATAATGGAATACGCCTGACCGGCATTGAGCAATAAGCGGTGACTATATTTGATCGATCGCAATCGCCGTATAAGAATCATTGATAACTGAAAAAACATGACAACGACATCAGCTTTCACATACATAAATATCTAACTTTAAAATCTAATTACTGTCTAAAGAAACAACATAAGGTCGTATTCATTTAATAGTAGTTTACTACATACACAGATGTTACTAACACACGATAGAAAACTAACTGGTTATATGTTATACATATTTGACATGTTGGTCATATATTTGTAGATAACTTGCTAGACTTCGTCCCAATTATGCAGCGGTTCACTTTCCAGGGAGTCCTAGCCGGAGGTTTTGCTGTTGACACATTCTTTGTGTTGAGGTAAATCATACAACATTCAGGAATGTCTTGGATGTTATCCTTCAACTCCTCTTCATATCTTCTTTTGACAAATTGCGAAATGTATAACGTTTTTAATAAAACATAACAAACTAATGATCTAATAGCTATGTAAGGTTTTTATGATATTCAGTCGTGTTTTATTATATTTCCTTCTGCAGTGCGTTTCTCCTAACATGGCTTCATCTTAAAGAGCAAAAGAAGAAGAAGAGCTTCACGGCAATGGACGGATTCTTCTATTTCTTTCACAGATTCTGGAGGTACATTTATTGGTTGATTGTCTATTTATTACTTCTTACCCATTGAATATAGTTGTGAAATGATTATAGTTATAAATGAGAGTTAAACAATGGCTATACAACATTCAGTATGTAAATGTTGAATGCAAAATTCAGACTGATGAATATCAACACAAAATTTGGGAGTAGTTGTGCGGCATAAAACTCAGTGGAAGAACGACCAAAACTGTAAAAGTCATCATGTTTATATTCACTTAACCAATATGTCTTAATCGCTACAAACAACAATGATTCGATGTATATGTAAACATGACGTTTTGTCTGTGGGCTTAGGTTGACGCCCATCTACATGATGGTAATGATGATGTTTGCGTGCTTGTACCGCTATTTGGGCACCGGACCTTTCTGGCCCAGTACGATCTGGGCTGCCGAACATTGCAAGACTGTCTGGTGGACAAACCTACTGTACGTGAACAACCTGGTCGGGACTAGTAGTCAAGTAAGTGTCTTTTAATAATGATGTTCATTGAGGAAATGTTCACGAAGGCTCAGCCCTCGAAGGCTCGAATATTTAACGTGTTGTGTTAATTATTAATTTTTGTATTGCCAAGGACAGGTGACAATTGCAAACTATATAGAGATGTCTTTTACATGAAATACTCTTTCAATGATTCGCCTATTGCTGGTCGTCTATTTGCATCTTTTATCGTGCAATTTGAGGTCCCCTTTGTAATGGTTAAGGTATTAAACGGTATTTAATTGTATTATATAAATATCTTACACATACACATTTTTCAGTGTATGGGTTGGACGTGGTACCTGGCCAATGACATGCAGTTCTACGTCATCACGCCCATCTTCCTATTTCTCTTGTACAAGTACGGTTGGTTTTTATATTCTTTATTTGTAGTCGGCAAAAGAGCATTTATTTTGACTAATAAAAAATAAAACAAATAAGGGCAATTACCCGTTTAATCAGAAATAACTTCTTAAGTCTCATAAAATCATAATATAAGAGTTTAACAAAAATACTCATTTAGATTCATAAGAATTGTGTGCATACCAATTCTATATATACATAATTTACAATTTATTGCAAGGTTCGCTGTATGCGGGGTGGTATCTACTTTCTGCCTTCTCACCGGTGGTATCGCTATCGCATTTTGGAAAGAATATGTCTACAATGGGAACTTTTTCACGTAAGTTGGGCCCAAAAGAATCGATAAACGATGTTTAGAACATATATGACATTGAAACATGGTCACATTAGTTAGAATAAAAGTTGGTTGACAAACACCCGAGGATTTATTATAATATGGGATTTTAGAAAAATAACATTGTAAAGGATACTTTTAAAGATTGAAACATGTTTATACCATTTTTTCACCTAATTGGTTTCTTAAAAACTGTTAAAATAATAAAGATTGTGTATTTAAAACAAGTTTACGTAGATGAATAACCATTATATAATCTTTAGCAACATGTGTCTGTTAAACATTATTTCATAAAAGTAGGCGCGTATCCAATAAACTTAAGAAAGAATTTGAATTTAATAGAAACTGCTTCATGAAAGGTAGCTTATAATGATTTGACTTATAAAAAATTTAATTTGGGAGAGATCGTGTTTCCACATAAAAAGGTCTGTAGCAACTAGATAAACTGTGTACTGTAAAATCTTCACTTCTTTCATCGAGAATTTAAAAGATTCATAGTGACAACTAAAATGTGTTATGTATATTTCTTACAATCTTTAAGTGTTTTTAAGTTACTACTGTTCACAAGTAAATCACAAGTTCTAAGGTATGGGAATGTTTCGTAACAACTGGATAACGACAGTAGTTGTAAACATAACATTTCTTTTTTATTTTATCATAAGTTTGTTGATATTCTTTTATTACCGTTTCCATTGTTAACCAGTATGAAATCTGACGATGGAGCCTATTGGAACAATGTATACACTGTGCCGTGGTGTCGAGTGAGTCCCTGGGCAGTAGGGATACTGCTCGGATACGTAGTGTACAGGAGAGGCAACCGACCTATCAACAGCAAGGTACGGTTATTAACAACAGAACAGAAATACGGTTTTCGTAAAAAATAACCAAACTGTCGCATCGGTAAACACGTCCCTTAAATTATAAAATGAATCAGCTAAATATGGTACATTGCCGATGTAAAATATCAATGTATGACATTCAATGCGCCGCAGATAGCATAGATAAATTACAAGCTTTTGTAGTCAAATGATGTGTTTTGTCAAGTTGCAATAAAACCATCGTAACACACAGAATAGACTCAGTAACCATTTTCAAACAACGCAAATTCCCGTTATTGCCTTGGTTTTGCAATTTATTTCAGATAGCTATTGTATAGGCTTTGCTTTCCAGAGCAGTTTCTAATTTTATAATAATCTAGTTGTTTCTTGTAAACAGAAAAAGCAAAAGTTAATTCCTAAAATTGTATTACTCATCGTACATTACACACACTTCCAGAATTGAATTTTAACTAACGCTCGCGAAAATACTAAATCTGCAAATTCTTTCCCTGTTGAGCCTTTGGTCAGAATAATGCCATTTAGGTCGAGCAAATAAATGATCTAAAAAGTATGACCATAGTGCCTGACTATTCATTTCATGAATATAGATGTCGCTTTATTTACCAGATAAAGTACAGGCATTAAAAGAACAATATCCAGAAAAGCACTTACATTTAAACATTAGAACCTCTTTGCTTTGCAAGCTGTTGCATGGCCTTTTCTAGATCAAATCTGCTCTTACTTTCATAAACATAAACCACCCACGAAAAGACCAGGTTTACGACAATCGACGGACTCATTTATTCAGGGAGAAATTAATAACCAATATGACCTTTCTCGTCTAGAGTGCTTATTATAATCATTTATCACGATACAAATAAACTAATGCTTTGTGGTGTCAAAGAAGTCGTGCCAATGTGTTAACGAAACATTGCATAACTTAATTGAGAAATGGTTTTCCAGCACTGGGAGTATTTTCTAATCGTATATATTATAAAATTAATGTGATTTGTTATACTATTTATTTCCTTGACTTTCAAGTGACCGCTGAGGCCAAAATATTCATGTGATGCCTTGCCTCTTTAGGGATTGCCCCTTTGCATTATTGCCGATTTTAGCGGTTACTGCTTTGGCGGTTACCGCCTTGGATAATTACACATTCATATAATCACTCTTTTGAGAAGATTGCTCCTAAACAGGAAAATAAGATAAGGTCCTGTAAGAATTACAAGATATTCAAAACTAACTACCTCTAGACAAAGGTAAACAAGGTAAATGTAAAAGTGACAACGCATATACGAGACGTAACACGCAAAAAGAAAAACCAGCAGTTACCGCTTTGAACGGTCAGTTGGCAAAGGGACCGTCTGGGGTGCAAGGCGATTGTTCGTTTTATGGCACTTGTCACACATGTCATATGAAAAGGGAACAAACGGCCTATATTCAAATGTCTGTATCCCGTTTAAATAGTCAGCGTGTAAAATGTCCACTTATAAGTTTTTATGCTTCGCAGTTACTGGTATACGCTGGCTGGTTCCTTGCTACAGGAGTGGCATTGACGCTGACCTATATTAACTACACAGAACTGCAAGAAGACGGCACACCTTGGACACGAGAATACCGGGCAACATATGAAAGTTTCGGCCGTGCTCTATGGGGAGCATGTATTGCTTGGATGATCTTTGCCTGTCATACAGGAACCGGAGGTAGGCGTTATGTTCATCATATTTTGATATACAGTTTTACCGTTTGCTGTTACGTCATACAAGAGACAACGGATCTGAATTCATATCAGCTCATCGTTGAAGACGATTTCCATCACATGTACATAACTTTACCATTTTTTACCAACCCATATTGAAGACATTAATTAAACGGTTCCCAGCAGGAGCAGACTGGTGTAGATCTTACCTGTTTTGACTAATTTGTCTGTTCGTGTATAGGATGCTAAAGGTTAAAATCAATGTATCTAATTCGGATCTGTGTGCCAACTGGTTTCAAATAGAACCCATTTACTATGTCATTTTGGAACATTTTCTACAACATTCTTAAACATTTCGAACTTGGTAGCCATTACTGGCTATAAGGACCTATTGAAACAAAATGTTGTTTGATTAATCGACCATATGTATTCAGCAGTTCTACAATTGATAATGACGGATTTGTTACTTTCAGGTATCGTGAACTCTATTCTATCCTGGAACGGGTTCATTCCATTGTCCCGATTGTCATATGCCGCCTACCTGGTCCATCCTATCTGCATGATGACGTACATGTTCTCACGGCGGGCACTCATGCACGTTACAGACTACAGCATTGTGAGTTATATGTGTATTCACTGTCACCATCGTTAACTGTTGCTACATCATACAATTTAGTATTATTAATTGGTGACATTAAACTGGCACTGGTGACTATTAGCTGGATTTTTAAATTATTAAAGACATGAAATCCGCACTTTTATTTTTGTAAAACCGAACGATCTCAGAGGTTTGTCGGAAAATAATATGTCTCTTCAATGTTGTCATGCTATATATTCTAAGTGTTGCACTCTCACCAGACTTATCAAACTTTTAGAATTTACGTTTGATTTAAGGTAAGCAGAATTTGTAAGAGTTTTAATAAGAGTTTACCGACCTGATTGTCTGCTCCTAAACTTTGCAAAGTTATTATTGCTTTATCACTTTCTCTTATTTTATTAAATCAGTGTACCCATACTGTTTGACTGTTTTTCAAAGGTTAGGCATATTGTGTCTAGTTCGCTTTAACACGAATTTAGGGGAGCAAAATCAAACATCGTTTTCAATTCAACAAATTCATTTAGTCTGCCTATAAAATAGTCTTATTTTGTTGAACCAGAGAAAGAGATGCCTTTAGAACGTATACAAGAAAAGGTATAAATGATAACTGCTATTGCAATTTCAGATTTACTTATTCCTTGGCCATTTGTGTGTGACGTACATGGTAGCATTTGTCTGCTCGCTTTCATTTGAAGCCCCATTTATGGGATTGGAGAAGGTTCTGTTTCGATCTGGTGGTAAGCGAAGGTAGAGGTACAAGGATATTCCACATAACATTGACATGGAAAGCAAAACCAATGAGGTACAAACAAAAACTACTTGAATATGCGACCGACTGGTTACTGAAAGTGGAATAAAAACCAAACGGCAAGTGGACAGACCGTATGTACTTACTTGTTATATATGACATATACTGTTTTAACATCGAATATATAATTTGTGTGCTTTACATTTACATAATTCACTGATCAATTTCGTTGCACTAGACGTATGGACGTAAAGACAATCAATAAAGCATACAGGAAACATTTTTTTCTATAGTGTAAATATACTTTATTTATTTAATGCAACTTTATTTTCAGACAATTTTAAGATTTCATAAATAGTTTTCTTATTTTGTCTACGCAGTAAAATAAATATGCACAACAAAGTTGAACCCATGTGTATCTTGTTCATTGTATTACAGACATAAATTGTATATTTTAATGCACGTTGTTTGCTACTGTTGTTTGTTTTCCTTTCCTGGTATTTTGCCCGTATCTTTATTCTGTGATCAAGATTGTTTTGCTAAGATGTGTTTTTACTTTATGTCTTTAAATTAAAATCGGAAATATATCTTACACTTCAACGGTATTCTTTTTATGTCTATTGAAATAAATCAAATTCTTAAATTGACAGAAGTTTTGTAACATCACTCCATGACATCATTCATGACTTCATTGTTTATTGAATACTAATGTTAAACGTGTCCATACATCGAGATCTGTGTCATGGCCCATTAATATCACAAATATTATATGTTTGGAAGAAGCGGTTAATATATTTAATCTATAATTAATACATTCTGGATATGTTAATACAAGTGGTCAAATCGTGTGATTATCATTTCTTGGCCTGGAATAGCACAGAAACTAAACACAGCAAAAAATATCGTGAAACTATTATATTTTATGTTTTAATCAAACATGCAAGCACGATGTTTCATTACCATTTATACACAGGCTTGATAAAAATGCACCCTGTTTTTTTTTCCTTTTAATTCTGCGTAGCATATGAACAAACCATGTTCTCATTTGCATTTGATTATGTGATTTCTGTATGCGCCTTGTGATCGAATTTCATGTAAATAATGTACGATATTATTATGATGTATATCTTACATGACCTGTTTTATGTGTTTTATTTATTTATGTTAAAATATTTTCAGTCTTGTATTGTTAATTAGTTTATGAAATAATGTAAGTTTGTTTTACATTGACTTTGTATTAACAACAAATGAAATATTACTTTTGCTGTCTCTAAGTGTATGGATGCACAGAGTCTCATTAAACACTCTACTTTTGGCTTCTTTTCATTGTATTATTATTATGCTTAGAAAATCAAACACGTGTATAAAATGTTGTTAAGTGGTATAAACATGTAACACACAATAAAGCATTCCAGTTTTAAATTAAGCAAATGACAAAAATACATTATAAATACTGTTTCCTTTTTTTACATTCAATTTATATTTTGTTTAAATTGCAATAACTACCACAATTTCTGCTATTTTTACTACTACTACAGAAACTATTACTACGACAACTAAATAATAATGATAATTATAATACTAATTATAATACTAATGATGATGATGATGATGATGATGATGATGATAAGAAAAAGAAGAAGAAAACGACAACAAAACAACAACAACATAATTTCACCACTGAATTATCGGAGACAACAACAACCCATACTGATGAATGCGTCTTGAATATGTAGAATATAGTATACAAGGCTGTCACATACATTAATTGGCATCTATGTAAGCACTATCAAATGGCAATGGCAACCAAATGGCACGAGCATTACCCAGAAACGGTAACTGAAAATGAGGAAGATACCATTCTATGAGACATGCAACTTCATACTAACAGAGAAATTATGTCGAACAGATCAGACATCATAGTAAAGAACAACAAAGAAAGGACCTACTCATTGATATAACTGTACCATCAGACAAAAATGTGTCAATTCAAGAGATAGAAAAAAATGACCAGGACATTGAAGTTACATGAATGTGGGGAATGAAAACGACAACAGTTCCAGTAGTTCCAGTAGTAGTTGGAGCACTAGAAATAATCAAGAGAAACCTTGACAAACATATGACGATGATGATGATAATGATGATGATGATAATAATAATAATAATAATAATAACAGTAGTAATTAGACTACCGCAAATTAAAAATATATGACAACAACAAGAACAACAACAACAACTACTCCACTTTAACTACTCCTACAGCTACTACACAAATAGTACTTCAACTGCTTCCAGTTCTACTACTACTACTACTACTACTACTACTACTACTATTACTACTACTACTACTACTACAATAATAATAATAATAATAATAATAATAATAATAATAATAATAATAATAATAATAATAATTACAATAATGTATTCATTTTATTATTTAAGAAAAATAACTTTGATGAGGTTTTAACAAAACATAACATTATAGTATTTGCATTTTGTATTATAAAATAAAAACAACCATTGCGAAAGCATTTAGAAACACATAGTTTGTTGGCAAAATGGCACATGGTAATTATGATATGCTTGTTTAAATAGAAATATGTCATTCTGGGGTAAGCGTTTCCCCTGAGAGTTGCCATTTGATTCTGTCGCGCACTGTTATTGACTATTTATATCGAATGATGGTACCTTTTGTTTGTTTTTATATCATATGAAAATGATTCATTACAGGCATTCAAATAATTTGCAACATAATTGAAACAAAAACAACGAAAGCCACACTCTCAATGTAAATTCATTTTATACATGGAAGCTTTCATTTATGTTCTGGGAAGAAACTTGATCGTTTTCCAATCATAATCGCTGGAGCATGATGTCTATATGTGGTATGCTCCTTGAAATCTGCACAATGAAGACCTTCTAACCCTGATAAAATACTGGTCCTTATTCGGTTAACGGCATTGTATTTTATTTATTTATTCTTATATTTTTTATTGTGTGTGTCTGTAACTTTCATGCAAGCATGGCAGAAAACAAACGATTTGGGTTGACGTACAGAAATGCTTTAATATCATCTCTGAAGTGTGTGTGGTCAAGTGATTAAGTTTTTGTAATCTGGATCGGAAGGTCTCTAATTCAAACCTTAGCCCTGTCACGACAAGTTGTCAAAGCGATCTAGTTTGAGCATATTCTGTTTTTGCAAAATGTTCGTTAATAAAGGTCTTGGACAAGGAACATAATCTATGTCAGGTCTAGGGTTTGACCCCAGAACCCTCCAATCAATAGTCCAGAACCTTGACCTCCTGACCAAGAACACTTTAACCTTGTTATAAATGCTACTTGATTTGTTGAACGTTTATATGATAATCTAGATCATTAATAAGATCATTTAGAAAACTTGTCGTAAGGAGTCTATGGTTTGAATTCTGAACCATCCGATCTCGAGTCCATAATCTCTTGACCAAAAACATTGTAAGCATATTATACATTCTTTCCTTGAAAGTTACACGTTTCTCTTATGCAAGTGAAATGATAATTCGATTTTTAATAAGATGAAAACTTGTCGCGACCGGGCCAGGATTTGAATTTGAACCCCTCCGATACAGAGTGCAAAAACATAACCCCTTGACCATAAACACTTCAGAGATGCTATTAACGCATTCTGCAACTGGCAGCACAGAAAATGCTATATTTATAAAAAAATAAATAAATGAAATATACCGGCCGCAATATCTTAGGTGGTAGAGCATCGGCTTGCGGATCGGGTAGTCGTGGGTTCAAACCCCGGCCGGGTCAAACCAAAGACTTTAAAGTTGGTAGTTGTGGCTTCCTTCCTTACGCTCATGGCTAAGGGGACAGCATTAGGCCTGACTCGTCGGTGTCAGTATAATGGACCGGCCGGGTTCAGTCCTTGGGCACCTCATAAGTGCCCCTGTGCTATAATGATAGAAATGTCGCTGCACAGTATCGGCAGAAATGCCGGCAAATCCCACCCATCTCAATAAATGAAAAAGAAAGCCGTTTACCGAATTAGGACCGTATTTCATCAGGATTGAAAAGTCATCGAAACAAACTACCCCCATTAACAAATGTTTGTGAGCATTCCATACATACATTTGGGCGTCGCGCCACAGTGTGTCGCCAATGATAACATTATTCTAGTTATGCTGACAGTCATACAGTTTTCATGAACAAATTTAAACAGTCGCAGGAAAACCTGTTATTGGACTTATTTAGCAATTACGACGTTGACATGAAAGCGATTTCCCAGCTATTGACGTTTGTACAGGACCTAGTTCTTCTCCCATTAAAAAGACTTTCCTTTAACTTTGATGGTATTTCTGCAAATGTAATGTCTCTCCACCTAACAAGGGCAATACTTTCCTTTCAGGAACAAAGGTTATTTTCCCTCGAGACACGACCGTTCTTCGTCCGTGATGAACTTCTTCAAATACTCAAGTGTTATCTACCATAACATTTCCTGTTTTCTTTTTCAATCCTGAAGTTAGAACAATGGTATTAAACGAATTCACAAAGGGAGCGATGCCAGGAAAAGTCAATAATGTTCTGTGAAAATAAAGAAGACACATATTTTCAAATATGAAAAAGGATAGTCGATGCGTTATTTGATCATTTGTTAGTAACGGATTATATTTTTCCTTTCTAAGCTATTTTTCTGTATAAAAGGATCACAAAAGTTCATATACCTATATCGTGTCAGTGTTTAACTTCTTTACGACTAGACATAGCATAAACACCTTAAAAAAGAATCAGACTTATATCATATCGTCACCAGACTTAAGCTTGGTCCTTAACATGAACCAATCATGATTAATAACGATGGGTTAAGGTAGTTTATTAGAGTTGTTTACAACATGTTGTACAATAATTGAGAAATATGCGCGGAATTGTAAAATGGTTTCTATTCGTAAGAAGTACCTGCGCATTTCATTTTTGTTCACGACCTTAATATGATGTTTTTAAGATATTTGTTATTTGTTTGTTTGTTTTTTACAAAAATCCGCCGCAGTTGAGCAATTAAACTTAAGCCAGGTCTTGTCATTATTGGTCGAGACCTTAGACAAATGGCTGGAAAAAAGCACTGGGACACCAAATGCCAGCAGGAAGGTCTTATGTTTGCCCATCAGTGGAACTGAGCGCAAATATGTACATTGAAATGTTGTTTGAAAATTCCTGAACCTCCACACATAATAATGAAACTGTGCAGCTGGAAATGTGGTCTTCCCACAGATATAATGTTACTAAGACAGTGTTTTCTAGCCTTAAATGTTTGCTCACATTTCTGAAAGTTGTGAACACCTGCTCTCGTCATTAAGGCAAAAATAAAGACAACATTCAAGATATTCACAAGCTCTACATTGTTAAATGCTCCTTGCCTATTACATAGAATCTTAATGCTGTATGACATCGAACTTGATTCAACGACTGGTCATGTAGGATTATGTAGTAATAACAAAATAAAGATATATAAATGGTTTATTATAGTTTGTCCCTTAATATGAATAAAAGAAAAAAAAAAAAAAAAAAAAAAAAACATATCACGATCAGTGGGTGAATTGACGTAAAACCAATTTTATGATTTCTTTAAATAAGCTCTCTACTTTATAAAGAATTCTAAAGAACTGCAAGCCTGCTTCAAAACAGTTTGGGTTAATATATTTTGCCTTTTTAAACTACTTTTAAATGCCTTCAACGATTGCATCAGGCACTATTTTGTCGTAACCTTTATTTTTTAAACCTGTGACGAATTTTCAGTGGTCGTTACTTACGTGTTATTTAAGCTGCATTCAGCACGACCATGTTCCAGAAAAAAAGCTCCGGAAAGCTCCTAGATATTCCTGTCTCTGATACTCCCGGATGTGACATTGATGGAAACGTTCGTCCCTGCCAGACGGTACCATACAGTGCATTTGCATTGCCTAGGTGTATTGATAATCAATTATACTATTGACAGACTTATAATGAGGGTTAAAGTTAAACTGACTGGTGCAACTAGGGTCATGATAGCGACTTCCAGCGACTTCCATCTACCATTAGTAAGTGGAGATCGTTGGTGTATGTAGATCAAATCACTGAATCAATGGTCTGATGAAAAAAAGTAGAAACATTCAATAAAAGCATTTTATAATAATAGAGTCATTATTATATGCATGTAGATTCTTTATACAATGATACACACAATGTCAACCATAAATACATACATATACAAAGATAATTTATTTGGGCATTCAGTTTGAAAAACATTCCAATATAAAGTTATTATGGTACGCTTTTATTATTTTGTAAGTTGTCTTTTGAAAGGCAGAGGCAAGGAAAGAGGCAGAGGACAGAAATACAGAAAAACATACAAAGGCAAAATCGTTAAAGAGGACATGTACAGTACATGCCCAAACTAGGATAGGCTATTCACACACCTTGATATAATTTCGATTTCCTGTAGTTCACGGCTCCTATTAAAGCCTGACGGATCGCCTTCAAAACTAATTAAGTCAGCGTCAAATGAGCAGTAGTCATGGGCGTTACTGGACATCATGAGTAGACGACTATCGTCGCCGGAAATGCGCATGACCGGAAGTCGTTTTGCTACCAGCAGAAAATGGCTAAGACAATGCACTTGAAGCATCCGTTCGAAGCCGTCCTCCGTCTTCTCTGTATAGCACAAATGGATTATAAAGACACATGTAATGTTGGTATATTTTATTATAGAATGTATAGAACTGAAAACATATAGAAACGGTTTTGTTTGTATGAATAACCTTGGTGATTATTCGTCCTTCATTAATGTCTGATGTGGGTAAAACTTGCTTTATTATACCCTACATGTTAAATTCCCATATTCAGTTCGTGTTTATTCAATTTATGTAACCTTGGACATTACAGTTTTTACCCACGCATGGATCTTAAAATAGATGTTTGGGAATAACACTAACCTATGTTGTGTAGCCGTAAATGAAATGTGATGAAGTCTGTGATTTCTAACGCTTGCATTATTTAGAAACAGCATAGTTGCAATACCAAGAATTATGCATTATGTATAATAAATGATATAAAACGTCAATAAGTTGGATGACAAACAGAAAATTGTAGATTAAGCGTAAATCAAATGCTTTTTCTGATTTTGAAACTGTTATTATGGTTTATATCTTTATTTTCTTTTACTTTACCGTTGATGTCATAATTGATATCCATTTCATCATTTTCAAGAGTTTATATCTGTGTTACGATTGTTATATTCTTAAATTTTACCTACATTGTAATATTTGTGTTTACACTTTATGTCGTCCATAGTGTTCCTTCTGTTTAATCATTGAACGTGTCACTACCATCAATGCAACTATCGAATTTTATTGTAACATTTTCATTTTAAAAGACAATATAATGTCCTAAAAGTATAACAACGTATATTTAATTTAAAAAGTCGGTTTTATACTGATTCAGACATTTAAGGGCATAATCGGACCTGTCTAAACATTCAACTCTTGATCTATGCCTGTTCGAACTTACTGTATACTATATATATATATATATATATATATATATATATATATATATATATATATATATATATATATATATATAAAATGTTACAAAAGAAACTTTCTGATTTAATCACATTTACTAACCATTTATATGTGAAATGAGGTGCTGAATTAAAGAATAATGTTCAAAGAATAATTTTCATAAAACCTATTTTACAACCGCGAGTTATAGAAACACAAGGGACAAATGGTATTTATATAAGGCTCAAGCTTTAGACAATTTCCAATCATTTTAAAGGTCTGTTTTAAGTAAACATTTAAATCAGGCAATTAAAATACTAAAATAAATACTAGAAACGTTGCACAATTAAAGTCAAATACGCACATGTTCTACCCTCTCCTTTGACATACAAGCAAGAATCACAGTGGCGCCCATAATGGCTATCCATAACCGAGACCTGGAAAAAATGGAAGGGACCTTTGAGCTTCTGTTCGGCAATATCTTTTAAAACTTCTTTAAAATACTAAAAATATTGTCCAAAGTATTAAGAAAAATTGACAAAAGTGGTTACCGCCTTAATTAAATATTTACCCGTGTTTCCTCCGGTAACTAGCACAATCCGTTCCCTAGGCAAGTGAACAAACAGAAACGATGCCCTCTTCCCATCGTGGGATTATATCAACATCTGACAAATCGTGCTGATATTCCTGTATATGTATAAATATTCGGCAATACAAAGTCATGCGTCAAACATTCTACTACTTTTTTTAACAAATGACATAGTGTTCGTCCATCGATTTCGATGAAGACCACGTTGCGTTGGTCATCAGTCACTCGCTATTGGTTGGTTTCTGTGTGTCCGGAGATGGCTTGTGAGTCCAATCCGGGCATGGAAGTATCGACCGCAGGTTTGACACTTGAAGTCGGTTGTTGTTGTATTTAAGGTGGCTCGAGTCTTTCGCTGCAGGCGCTTCTCTTTTTTAGATTCCATGAGCACATTTTCAGCTTTCTTTGCTCCTGATGTTACCATGCTGCGCCATTCAGACCTGTCAATTGCTAGTATTTCCCAGCTATCTGTGTCAATGTCTAGTTATTTGAATGACTGCTTCAGGCTGTCTTTGTATCTCTTTTTCTGACCCCCAACTGATCTCTTGCCTCTTGTTAGTTTACCATAAAGGAGTTGTTTTGGTATTCGCTCATCAGACATGCGGCAAACATGACCAGCCCATCGTGCTTGGTATCTCTGCAGAGTGGTGTGGATTGAAGGGAGCTTCGCTCTATCTAGAACCTCTGTGTCTGGTATCTTGTCTTGCCATCTGATGCCAAGTAGTTTACGGAGGCGTGTTGTATGGAAGTGGTTAAGCTTGCGTGCATGTCTACTATACACAGTCCAAGATTCACAAGCGTATAGAAGGGTTGTTTGTACAACAGCTTTGTACACCTTTAGCTTAGTTTCTGTTGAGATGCCTCTTTGTTCTCATACACTTGACCTTAGTCTACCAAACGCTGCACTGGCCTTGGCGATTATGCAGTTCACCTCATCATCTATATGCACACATCTGGACAGTGTGCTTCCAAGGTATGTGAACTTGTCTACTGTCTGAAGTGTAGTACCTTTCACTTTGATGTTGGGCTCAGTGTAGGGCTTTCCAGGTGCTGGCTGGTGCATGACTTCTGTTTTCTTGGTACTTATAGTAAGGCCAAAATTGTCACATGCTGTAGCGAACTTATCCATTGTCGGTTGCATCTGCTCCTCTGTATGATTATTGAGTGCACAGTCATCAGCAAACAAGAGATCTCTAAATGTCTTAACATGAACCTTGGTAGTAGCTTTCAGGCGTCGAGAATTGAACAGTTTACCATCATTTCTGTAACGAATCTCTACTCCTTCATCATCCTGGGAGAGCGCATCCGTGAGCATTGCAGAGAACATAATGGAGAATAGGGTTGGAGCAAGGACACAGCCCTGCTTTACACCATTATTGACTGGAAAATCTCTTGATATTTCACCATTGTCATTTACATGAGCTGTCATTCCCTCATGGAGTTGTCTGATCATTGAAATGAAGGCAGGAGGACATCCAAATTTGGCCATAATCTTCCAAAGGCCATCACGACTGACAGTGTCAAAAGCTTTTGTTAGATCAACAAATGTTGTAAAGAGATCTTGATGTTGCTCTTGGCATTTTTCTTGGATTTGGCGGGCTGCAAATATCATGTCCACAGTGCCCCTACCAGCACGAAAACCACACTGACTTTCTGGAAGGTGACCTTGTTCCAAGTGTTTGATCAGTCTGTTGAGGAGGACTCTTGCAAAGATCTTGCCGGCAATGGACAACAATGAGATACCTCTGTGATTGTCGCATGATTGTCTATTTCCCTTCCCCTTGTATAGATGGATGATAGATGCATCTTTGAAATCTTGTGGAAGCGTGCCTTCACTCCAGAATAACTGGAACAGATCAGTAAGCTTCTGGGTGAGTGTGTCACCTCCTGCCTTGTATATCTCTGCTGGTATAGCATCAGTGCCTGGTGACTTGCCCTGTGATAGATGCTTGATAGCTTTCTCCACTTCAATAATAGTGGGCGAATGGTCTAGGTCGTCGTTGATTTCAGTTTGTGGTAGTCGGTCGATAGCAGCCTGGTTGATGAAAGACGGACGGTTGAGTATCGATTCAAAATGTTCGGCCCATCTGTTGAGGATGGATTCCCGTTCTGTGATAAGTGTAGACCAATCTGCTGCCAACAGAGGAGCAGTGCCTGATGGTTGAGAACCATATATGGCTTTCAGGGCGTCATAGAACTTCTTCATGTCTTTAATGTCTGCAAAATGCTGGATTTCATCAGCTCTGGCGCTTAACCACTGGTTCTGCATGATCCTAAGGCGACCTTGGATCTCCCTACGAATGTTGTTAAACAGAGTCTTCTTTGATGTAGATTTTGGATCGAGCTGATAGGCAAGAAGAGTTTTTTTTTACGTTCTAGGAGGGATCCGATTTCTGGAAGCTGGACCTAGATGTCTATGTGAGATATCATATACCTTGTCTCTCAGCATTGCCCACTCTTTCTCAACAGATGCTTGGCCAAATTGGAGGTCTTCAAGTTCATTGGTTAGGTCATCAATAAGGTTCTCTTTTATATCTTTGTCTTTCAGCTTTGATGTGTTTAGACGTTTGGGTGCTTTCTTTCCTTGAGGACGATGTTTTGGTTTGATTCGCAGCTTAAGCTTGGAGATGACTAGACGATGGTCTGTCCAGCATTCAGCACCACACATAGCTTTAGTGACGCAGACATCTTGACGGTCAGATTTTTGTGTGATTACATAGTCCAGCATGTGCCAATGCTTAGACCTTGGATGCATCCGAATTGTTTTCTGGCGGTTTGCGAGACGAAACATAGTGTTGGTGATGGTCAGATCATGAGTGCTACATGTTTGTAGCAGAAGTAGGCCATTGCTGTTACATTTTCCAATGCTATGCTTGCCAATGATTCCCTCCCATGCGTGATGACCAACACCAACTCTCGCATTGAAGTCGCCTAAAATAAGTAGCTTGTCATCTTTTGGCGCACTGGTAATAAGTGTGTTACTTTCTTCATAAAACTTGTCCTTGATGTCATCAGGATTGGTCATAGTTGGTGCATATGCACATTATTAGTGTGGCCTGTTTGTTGCCTGTAAGTGGTAACTTCATAAGCATGAGCCTGTCATTGATGCCCTTTGGTAGACATGTAAGTTTCTTTACTAGGTCGGACTTTATTGCAAAGCAGACTCCAGCTTCACGGCGCTCATCTTGACGTTTACCACTCCAAAAGAATGTGTAACCTGGACCCTTTTCTGTCAGACTTCCTTCTTCCGCTAACCTGGTCTCGCATAGGGCAGCCACATCAATGTTGTATCTGGCCAGCTCAGTGGCAATCAGAGCAGTTCGTCTGTCTGGGCGGTCAGTGTTTGCGTTGTCTAGCAGTGTGCGTACATTCCACGTACCTATGGTGAGCTCAGCCACCTTCGTATTTTTTTATTCTTTGATTACGACCGCTATATATGGGATCCCTGCCAGCCGCGGTGAACTGGCCCGGGTATGTTGAAGCAGACAATGTTTAGGGCACCTTTTCTAGCCCCTTCCTCAGTCTACGGAGGTAAGCAGTGCATTCCTGAAGAGGGCTGCTTAGTCATCCAGGGTGCTACCGGGTTTCACTGCTGCTTCGGTCAGTGAAAAACCAATATCCTGGATCGCCTGCGTGCAGGTTCGCGGCTGCAGCTGCCAGTGTATCCACACCTGCTACGTCGTCGCTCCCCCATCGCCACAGGACTTAAAAGTTGAACTTCAACAGCGATGATGTCTTCGTGACTTGCGCTTGAATTGGTTTCAAGTGTAGGAGACTTGCGCAGCACCTTCCACACTCTCTCGGCCAGAATCACTGAACCTGGTGGCAAGACAAAGTCAAGACGGTCAGGGATGAATCTAGATGCAGGAGTTGCTAGGAAACGTACCAGAGTTTGACACGAGACTGTCTACGGGACGCCACTCCGAATTTTCTATAAGGGTTGTTTCCCCCAGCCTTCGCTGAACCAACAGCTAACCACAAGGCAGTGGCGCCCCCTCACATGGTTTAGTTTGCCTGCTGAAGCAAAGAACCGGGGTATGGCACGTGGAGCCACATGTGAGAGATTAGGAGATGGTCGAGGACCGATGACACTCGTCCACCCCGGAGGGATGCAGCAGACGAGCTACAAGGGTACCTCTTCCAGAGCCCCCTATACCCCAACAAATGACAACAACAGAGATAAAAACATTCTTTCGGACCTTCACACCTGCAATTAATATTTGTGGTTGTTGTAATTGTTGTTGTTGTTGTTGCTGTTACTGTTGTTGTTGTTGTTGTTGTTGTTGTTGTTGTTGTTGTTGTTGTTGTTGTTGTTGTTGTTGATGATGATGATGATGATGATGATGATGATGATTATGATGATGATGATGATGATGATGATGATGATGATGATGATGATGATGACAATGTCACCAAGATAAAAAAAGATCACTGGTTTTGTAAATGTGTATTGACCTGGTCCAATTATTCGGTGTACATATTATCAATGTATCGGGCGTGAATGAATATATAAAAGATAATTTACCATAAGTTAGTAAAAACAGCCATGAATTTCGTTGAGCGATACAACAGGAACAAAGCATTTAGAATACTATAGTTGACGCATCCTTTTGTTCCGGATTGGTTTGTGTGGTGTAGGGCCAAAAGTTCAAGCTTATCTAATATCTATGATGGATGGAAAATACACATTTAATCACCAATATGGCAGACGTGCCCCACCTCATGTTTAGTATACAACAAGTTATCATGCCTTTGCATGTTTTAACAAGCAAATAAGATGTGTTTACTTTCCATTTAGTTGAATAATTATCCTCCACAAAGTTGTAATCTAATATGGTACTTTGCAAGTACTTTGATACATCGTATATTAGCCGCGGGTTGTTCCTTCTTATAGTTAGAACAAAAGAGCATTGATGCAACACACAAAAGGTCGCGGTCGATGTTCTGTTCAACAAAATAACAATTTTGCCTAACAACAGACCGACTAAGAAACTCAACATCTTGTTATTAAATGATTTGCAATGCCGAAATATGTTTGTCTTAAAGTTATACGCAGCAAAGAATTGTATTTGCCCACCGCATAGGTTCGAGTCCCGTTTGGGGCGAAGGACTTAATGTGGGAAGGTTTTTCAGCTATCCTGTTGTGCAAGGGTTGTTCTAACAAGACATTTTATAAAGGGATGCTGATCTTTTTATTAACTAGCAACCCCCGCGTGTGGGGTATTTAAGATCAAAAGCTTTCTTTATTATTCTGTATATTATGTACTGCCTATTCTTGTATTAATAAATGCTAAGTCTGGAAGACTGTTCGACACAATTATTGTACTACAGTTTTAAATAAATATGCCGAAAAAAAGGAACTCTCTCACTTTACAATGAAAAAACAAGTTGGAACTCTTCTTTCAAAACACTTCATGAAAAGTATTCAGGCTACCTGTGCACATGTGAGAAGTTAATAGAACTACCATTGAGAATAAGAGGAACGTAAGAGCTATGAAAGTACAAAGTACATCGTGCTACCATTTAGACATTTAGGATGATATTCAGCTTGTATTATTATTATTATCATTATTATTATTATTATTATTATTATTATTATTATTATTATTATTATTATTATTATTATTATCAATTTCATTATTATTTTCATCATCATCATTATCATCATGGTTATTATTGAAATTATTATTTGATTTTTTTTTTTATTTTAAATAAATATAATTTGAATTATTATTTTAATAAATAGCAATTGCGAATATTTAAGTACTTTTTATTCCAGTTTTTAAAAAAATCAAACAGTAAACACACATAAAGTAAAATAAGGAAAAACACAAGCAAACACATGTTTTACTAAGGTCTACTAGTTTATTTACAAAATTAAGTCATTCATGAACTTCTTTTTAAAAAAGTTGACAAATCATATAATGTACAAAGTAGTTAAAAAAAAACATGATCGACATCGTTCATAGTTTTTTAATAACTATACAGTTATTGTGTGCAATGTGAGAGCCATTATAGTAATATATACATTTTATATGCATCTTTAAATGACAAATAAAATGTTACTTTGGTGAAAGTTTTTCCCTAGACTATTGTCAATTCATTCTGTCTCTCAGTGGCACTCACTGATACAATATTAATTACATGTATTCAAAATATATGGTGGTACCTTTTGTTTCGGTTTCAGTGTATGTGCGAGGCTCCAATAACTACGTTGTAAATGAAACAAATAATATAAAACACTTAATGTGTTTTCGTTGAAAGAACAAAGCGTTTATTGTTGTCATGGGAAGGAACTTTGTGTTCCAAAACATAACTAACAATGCAATATTGTGTTCAGTTGCGTTTTTATGTCCTCCGTTGTTGTAGACTGAAGTACCAATTATCCAAATGAATTGTTTCTCCTGTTACTGTCTACCAAACTATCTCAGTGTTAGATAAAACGGCAAAAAACAAGGTCGAACAGAAGGGAATCTGCTGTAAATGGCGAACCACAGACTGTCATGAATGAGCGGAGGAAGTCAGTTGAGTTTATATAATTGTTTGACTTAGCATACTGTTGGGCTGAAAATGTTCAGTAAAGTGTTGTAAATTATATTTGTGTAATAAACGCTGCATTTCTTTGTTAATATCCTAGTTTTGTCTAGTTGTGTAGGTATTGATGTATGCCTCTGTTTTAATTGTCTGAAATTTGCTTTTCAAATTTTAATAATAACTATCTCATCTCTGTAATTCTTTAGTTTATTCGTCTGTGATTGAAATTTTGAGATTTACCTTGGATTGTCGCTTAATAACCTGAAATTAATTTTAGTTTCTAGCTAAACCTTTGTTTAAGAGATTGAAGGAATCGTTTTAGTAGCAACTATTTTTTTCTTAAATATTAGGGTAAGGTTCATATTGTTTATTAAAGTGCACTTTGCATTTCTTTTATGATATGCTAACATCAGTTATCATTACTTTTTAATATGGTTATCTTGTGCTTGGAGTAAAATATATTTATTTATTTGTGCAAAAACAAGTTTGAATTATCCCTAAAATTTACATTTGTCATTTTAAAGGCTAATTCTTTGTTGCTTTGAATTAAAGACGAAAATTTCCTTTACTTATAGTAAACCTAATAAGATATTATTTATTAAGTATTTATTTCTGCTTTCAATACATATTTTAATTTAGAAATTATATTTTGATAGTTTTTAACAATAAGGTGAAATTAACAAAATTTTACAGTTGATAATATATCATTTTTATTACTTTTATTAATACTGCAAAATTCACCTGTATTTTTGTTTCATAGACATTGGTTTAGAAACATTTCATATACTTGATTCATTATCATAAAATACGAAAATATAATGTATATAAACATTTGAAAAGGCACGCACTGTTCACAGTTACACACATATTATATGAATGTAAAAAAAACCCTGAGACACCCTTATATATAAATAAGTAGAAAGTCCAACACGTATTCCTGAAAGAATTTAGCTATTTTCTGACTTAAACCAAGACATTTTCTTTGATTTTGAAACATTTCTTTAGATGTAAACAGTTTTCTTAAATTTTATTTGTAAAACAATTCAATCTTAGATATTTCTTAGTATTTTAAATAATTAAAGAAAATATTTCAATTTATGTGAGAAAAATCTTTGTTGAAACGATCTCAGCTATCACCAAGGAATGATCAATCAGCCAAAGATCGACTTTTGTGGTTAAGCCTAGTTAACAAAACTCACTTTCTAGGTGGAAAGTATTATACAGATTGCAAAGAAAAATGACTACATAATTTCTCACTAACTTAGCATGGCTGTAGTGGATTTGTTTATCTAACATGGGTTATCTGACAGGGGTAACGTAGTAAAATAGTGCATTCTAAGTCATTATCCATTTATATATTAAAATCTGAAAAATGGTGTAGAATATTTATTCTTTTCAGCTACAAAAGCTTACTCACTTTTTTTTCAAATAAATAAAAACAAGTGTGTATAAATATTAGTGAAGTGAATAGTAATGGCGCAATATACTTGGCGTTGTATGAACTTTACGGCTTTTATCTCCAGTACATAGTGTACATATGATATGTTATTATAATAAGAGTTCTTTTGTTTGTATATTATATTCTTGTATCAGTTTTAACTTCCGTGCAGGTGCTAGGTGTTAGTTGTCTTTCTCTGATCTAATTTTATTTACACTGTGTGAGGAAAGTTTTCAGGAAGTGGGAGTTAGAGCGCTCCACAAACCGGGCTTAAGCACCCCAGCACCACAGTGGGTGCTTTTGCCGACTGACCGTGCTAAGACGGTAACTGTTTTCTTTTGTGTGTAATGTTTTGTCTCATCTACTCTGTATGCGTCTGCCTAAAGGTAGTTCAGATTTAAATATCTAACTCATGTAAGATAAATGAAATTCTACGATGGCCATTTTAATTAGCACCAATAACATTCAATAATATTGAATTGATAATATTGAAATCATGTACAAAATCAAAACAAGACGTAATGCCGTTAATATAATATGCTCATTTGTGTAACAATTGCTTCGCAAGACTATTTAACATTGTACTCTAATAGTAATATTGCTGGCATCAGTGGAGTGAACAATGCTCATATCTACAGACAAAAAGCATTTGCTTCTTGTCATATTCAGTTACATGGACTTCTACTATGACTCATATTCTAACACATTTAAATTCAAATAAGTATGTCACGCAAATTGCCGCGACGACGAGTAGTCGGTTATTTTAATGACTGACACAATTTCTCGATATTGTTGCTATGCTTTTTATTGTAATGACATGATTTGTAGAAATATTACTTAATTTCACAAATTGCAATGAAATAATTGAACGAATATTTCCTAATGTACATAAATTGCATTCTTCATGTTACGCTGATTGATACAAACAATAGCGGTATGACTTTTTTCAATTAATAATGCAACAACTTCATTGGAGGAATGAACTGTTATTGGAACAGAGTTAGATCAGCTTACAAAAGAACTGTACATTTGCCGACAAGTTTGAAATGAGCGTGATATATCTATAATTGGGACTTTCAGCTTCCATAATCAAATTAGTTCGATTTAACTATTCGATTTTTTACGATCGTTCAGGACCAGATACTTTGCTCTTAACATAGGGAAGATGTGCCATTAACAGGCGAATTACGTAAACGTCCAAGTACATGAACTTTCCCCTTTCAAAAGCAGCAGATGGGCCATGAACACACACAAAAACTTATCAGAGTCCTTCCACGTTGCAAGGTCAAACAATTCATATCTGGAAATGCTTTATTTTCCTTCGAGACATGCACGTTCTTCTTCCGTGATATATTCCTTCAAATACTCAAGTGTTTTCTGCCATAACAATTCCTGTTTCTCTACGTTCCTGCAATTAGAAAAAAAGCATCATACAACAATACAAATTCCATATAAAGCATACATGGTTCCAGAAAAAGCCAGCGGTTTTCTGATGAAATAATAGTCAACCCCATAACAGGTAAACGCAAATCTGATTTGTTTACTCGTTTAAAGTTGTGAATCTGTTTTAATTATAAATTATCATTTGATAACAGAGGTGCTCTGAGTTACCTTTCAGCAAAATTCCTATATTTATCCGCTTTTTAACGTAATTGCGGTCGGTGTCCAAATCTTTATATTACACGAATAGCAAAAGTATATTAATTTCATTTGGCAAATCTTAATGTTTTGCTCTTTTGATTTGAGAAAAATGGACCAAGTACCAAATCATTTGTACTGAATATGTTAAACTAATATCTAGACAATTGTATCACCTTTCAAAATGTATAACCAACTAACATGCCATCTTTGTAAAGAACTAGTGTCCTCCTTTTTGCGAGCAGAATATATCAGCTCAGTCTTGTAAATAAACCATTCATGACCAATTACACAAAGTTATAGTAATTAAATAGACTTGTCAGCCTTATTCTTAACATAATTTTATTTAGCTTATCTATGGATAAATATTTGATGAAGATTTCTCGCGTTCACGACATTTTGTTGAAACAAGTTACATTTAAAAGCGGAATGATGCCATGTTCTTTATTCTTAAAGGAATATCACTATTCATATTACTAGTCATTTAAGAATTTTCATTACACTTTAACTGATTGTTATGTTCTTGATACAACGTCGTAGCCTAAAGTAATGTAAAGGCCTAAAACGTAAAGTTATTATACGTGACCGAAGACTTGAAGCAAATATCTGGCATTAACCACCGGCGCAACGCATATCAGCTGGAAGACCCCTCCCCATTTGGTTAACACCGCCACCGGTACTCGAACAGTTGCGGTGAATGTGGAGCTAAGAATCAGCGACTTTAACAGCTTGGCCGCACACAATTTTAGAACCATCTTTGGAGTATTGCATTACTTCAGTAAATGAGGTCTCCAGTAAAGATCATTTTAAAGTACACCAAAACAGATGGTGGGAATGTTTAACTCTATCAAATGATATAAATGTACATACATATATACTTTGATATAAATATAGTCTGTAGGGCGCAGGAATGGTACACATTAGTAGGCCACTTATACTTGACGGTTTGCTGCTCTTGTCAAAAGAGGAATGCTATTTTTGTTGCCATATCGCTGACAAATAGAGTATTTTCAAGCACCTAGGAATGTGCGATTGGAGCGAGATTAATCCATAGCATAAAATCATAAAATGATAAATCTTACAGAAATGCAACCTTACTTTCTCGACTAGATTAGATAAGCACTCTTGAAAGTATGAAAATATGTGTCATAATTAAAACATGGCATGTAGAAACTATGACATTAAAGCAAACAACTATAAAGGAAAAATATAGCAGATTGTTTTATAAAATATAAAGTTGGCAAGTGGTTAATGAATTGTACGATGCTGCTCCACTAGTATGACGTTATTAGTTTCAAGTGATAAAAATGTTACTTATATTTTGTGCCATCTATTTAAATGTATGTCTAGCCTTGAGGGATAGCTTCACAATGTGTCTGTCCAGTTGGTAGTCATGCGAAGTGTTTATAACATGGTTTCACAGCCCATGCATAACTTTATATAAACAGGGAAGACAGTAACTGAATACCTAAATTGACTCAAAGGGGAACTAATGTTTGGCGTATATCTACCTTGCATCCCCTGTTGTATACCCATCCTTGCAGTTTATGTAGTATCTTCCCCCAATGCCTTTCAATGCCGGATTCACTGCAGCATTGATGATAGACTTGGCTCCCTCAAATGGCGTCTTCATCGTACCTATGTAACAGAGTAGTACAGAGAAATGCTTCAGTCACATTCAGTCCTCATACCGCTTTAACCCAATGCTAACTTCAAAAGTTCGCTCCTACAAAGTTTTCGTGCTGTATAGAACAAATCTGACATTAAAAATGTTGTATCATGCTCCTACAACATAAATCGAGAATGATAGCATGCCATGACCGCTTGACTTGTACCACAGCAAGTAGCATGCTCTTAGCTCTCGGCGAAACGGAGGCTATCACACATGACTTGGTATCTTTGATACCACACGGATCACGATTGCAAAAACTTCACCAACAACTACAAAAGTTATGTGTATATTTTCAGAACAAGAAGTGCCTCGTTTAATTAAGTGCACTTAAAGGTATTTAAGTGATTAAGGAACAATGAAAATATTTATTCCATGAGCATTCATTATTTACTTGTGGCTACTGATTGTGTGTAAGATAAGTAAGAAAGGTCCTATCAAAATAACCACAGATATTTAAATCTAAAATACCTCTAGACTAGGCAAACAGGGTAAATGTAAATGTGACAAGAAACGCAGAGACAAGACATGATATAAAAAAGAAAAAAAAAACAGCAGTTAAAACCTTAGAACGGTCAGTCGGCAAAAGGACCGAATGGTCTTTATACGTGAACTGTATATTTTCCTCATCAGGAAAAGACTATGTGCTCAGAGTTCCTAAAGTGTTAAAGAATAGCTTTACAAGATCTGTTTTAATCAATTGTTTATTCCTTTGACCAAAATATTTATTTAATAGATTCCAGCTATACTTTGAATCATTATTCTCCAAACCTCTAAGTTTGTTACAATTTATTTCGTTATGGTTACTGTTTTAGTATTGCAATATTTATTCTGTCCACGAAAATAACTTCTCAAGTAGTCCAGTAATCATATAATGTTAACACAATGCAGGTTAACGAGGTCCCTGTAAAATGGTCAATTGCAAATAATGCATTGGATTTGAGAGTTCCAGGGTTGCAGCAATCATCAAAACATTATCCTGAAATTTTGTGAAATTTTGTGATTAATGTCGAATGTATCGAAACCCTTGATAGCTTTTGGTAATTAGTTATATTAATCTTATAAAGTACATATCCAAATCATGAGGTCTGGCTTACGCACTGATGTATTAACAGTATTTTTATAACCAATGTGGGCCGAAATTTGCCATTTTACACATGTTTGTAGAAACGTACTTTAAAGGCATATGTCGGATCTTTAATCATTATAAGCTAACATCTAATTTAGGTTTGAACATTTACAAACTGCTTGTGATAATGTCTGATGTTTTAGTAACCGACAAAGAATTTTATCAGTGATATAGAGGTAGCAAAAATAGGGTCTTTAAATTCTTTGTAGCGATATAATTATGCATTTAACAGATGTTAAAAAATATAGTTTTAAATAAGAAACAATTAGATTTCCAACAAAAAGTGTATTAACCACCTGTTCAGTTCTCATTAAATTTAAAATCTATTTTAGTTATTGTTATGTACAGTAGTACACAAGCATTTAGGGTAACGGTAGTCAGGTTAAGGGTTGTTTACCGTTGTAGTATTAATGACGTATTTCGCATGACGTAGCATTCGCGAAATAGCTAGAAAGAAATTGATCATGCTAGAAAATTCATTTGTTATTTTTAATTGGGTTTCATGAATGTTCTGGAGACTTCTGAGTTCCAAAATTCTTTGGGTCTATATAAGGGCTTGTTAGCCGATATAAGTTTAACTTCTGACATAAAATTTGGACAGATAGTTTGGAAATACTTGCAGCTTCTATATTAAACCTTTCTGTGTTGGAACTTACGTGGACTTATTATATTCTTTAGTGATATAAATATTAATGTGTTGGATTTGGAATTATATTATTTACATTCGTGTATTATTCTACCTTTGGATTATTTCAACTGTGCGTATCTACGAGGACATTCTAACAACATTATTGTACTAATTTGTTGCTGGCTTGTTCTTTCTGTTACACCATTTCGTCGTTTAGTAAACGTGCCATTTTATTAATATATATTTTAAATAGCGACACCGGTCGTTAGAGTTATTGATTGTAAAGGAGGCACTTGCTATAAGTGAGATTTTTAAACGAAAAGACAATGCAGCTGCAAAAACCAACAAACACAGAGCTCTGACTATTTTAAGTGAGCGTCTTTCCAGCTTTTGATGTATAAGCACACTTCTAGAAGAGACAAACACCTGCTTCAATCTTCTGGCGACAACACAGAGACTGAAAGTCTTCCCAAGCTTAGCTGTGTTAACTCCTCGCCTGCTGGTAACCACGAAATTATAAAACTAAGGCAAATACTTCCGATGGATCTGCTCTATTTATTACTGAATCTCTAGCAATAAGTCACGTTACAATTGTGTGTAGTTTCTTAACCAAAAATAAGACTTTCTTGAGTAAAAATATAACTTTATACGGGTTAAAGACATTCCATATCTGTGGCAGCTACTTGATTTAAATGTATAAATTCCATCAGAAAAAATTATGGGAAAATATTATTTTTGTTAGCTGACAATTTTACTGCACGCGCTTTGTCTTAGGGCTTTATCCATGAAGATTTTTAAAGACTGTGGTAATCTGCATTGATTTAATATTGGGATTGATTTGAATTTAAGCCATTCAATAACTGCTTTTGGTAGAATGTTTGTTGAAATACTTAGCTAGAAATTGATAGATTATATGGTTATTGAAATAATGATCGCATTTCGGAGAACTATTATTGCACGTTCCTTTAAAACAAATAATTCAGTAAGAAGGTGCGTTTAATAGCGCGCCTCGCGCGCGTATGTATGTGTGTGCTGGGGGTGTGGAGGGGGTGGGGGGTGGGGGTGTGATTCTTACGGGCAGACGCATACCTGTTATCTTGGATGCTTTAACCAGGACAGTATTCCAGAAGATAAGATCCGGAAAGTTTCGAGCGATCTCCGTCTCTACGAGTCCCGGGTGTGACGTATTCACAGAAATGTTAGATCCTGCCAGACGACGTACCATGCAGTGCATCTGCATTATCTGTGACCCGGAAACAACATGTTTACTTTCATACAGAAATTAGGTTATAGATTAGTTTTCAAATAAGGTTTCACATGAGCTCTTTCAGCTGAGTCATAAGCTGTCAGCTATATTTCAATATTCATACGGTTTGGAACCGACTAAGTTGAGGTTCTTATCAATTTTGTTGAATCACAATAGATTTTGGATTCAAAGTGTATTTCTTTTTACTAAATAATATGCGGACATGTCGCCCTATATTTGTGCTAATGGGTGAAAACAAAAGCAGTTCAAATTTCAAGCAATTTAGCCTTTTTTAAACTTGACAACCTAGCGTATTTCCTATCTGCGCATGTTGAGAATTTACGTTAGGTATCCGTCAGTCGTAAACAGTACAATGATTCGATTGACGGTACAATGATTCGATTCGATCGACAGTGACGCACTTAAAATAATATAACTGAGATATTAGAACAAACAGTACAAGCAGGTCCGTTGGAAGACACTCTCACATAAAAAAATATTTCATATATTGAGACAAGTACAGCATTTATAGTATAACTTACTAGACTACAGAAACGTGTCAGTGTATTAAATTTGTACAATATCTTACCAGGGATACTGCAGTGTATATGTAAAGAATCATCGCACGCATATTTTGTTAAATATATTTTGTTTATAATACTAGAGATACAAAGAGAGAAATAAAGATAAAGAAACGTATATTTAGAGGGGACTCATTCCAACTAACCTGGTATAATTTCGATCTTCCGTAATAATCAAGCCTCTTAAATCGTGAAGGATCGCCACTATAATTAATGGTTTCAGCTTTAAATGAGCATGCGCGGTGGGCATCACTTGACATCATCAAGAGACGACAATCATCACCCGAATTCCGCATGACCGGAAGTAGTTTTGCTACCAACAGGAAGTGGCTGAGGTAATTCACTTGAAGCATCCGTTCGTAGCCGTCCTCTGTCTTCTCTGTTTAATAACAATTGATTTGGGTATCACTGGTGTATTATTTATTCATAAACAAAATACTAATATGTGTCGTTAAAGGAGAGTGCCCATTTATATATGTTGTTGTTTTTAAACACATGGTAAAGAGCAAATATGATCATTATGGCGAAGTCCAGCTGTTTGGTTGAGGAAGACCCAGACAAATATCAGGATAGGACCACCGGCAAACCACAGGTCAGCTGCTAGACCTTTACACACTATTTTATTTTTCGTCTCGCACGGGATTCGAAGCCACGCGCTGAACAGCCAGAGGAATTTCAAGTACAAGTCTTCCACTACCCCACGGGCGCCCAACATTTATTCTTGATCATACCGATAATGGTCTACAATGTAAGTCTGAATCGACACATTTATTTGTATTTATTGCTGAATTAAGTACGAAAGACATATTAACAAACATATACTTGCAAGAAAATGTACACATGCCAAGCAAAACTTAAACCTATGAATTTTTTTTAACCAGCTTTGTCAAATCAAAATAGTGCGCCTACCGTACGGTGTCATGGCTATACCGGCATTACAGATCAGCACGTGTAATTTCCGGCTGGACTTGCAGTATTGGTCCGAGAAGTTGAGAGTAGATTGAAAAGAGGAAAGGTCCAGTTCCGTGAATTCTAACGCCAAACTTTCCTTTTCAGGTATTCCATGCTCCGCGGATAACTTCTGCTTGTCTTTGTCATATTCATCCTGAATCTTCGATATTGCCTATGGAATCAAGAGAGTTTAGTATAAAAACCGTATTACAGTGTGCTTCTTTGTTAAGTTTAATGTGACGTTTGTAATATGTAACATATATTTAAATAAGCTCAACGTGTCTGTGTGACTGTAAAGATTCGTGATTATTTAGCCTGAAAAAAAGAAACATTCGTAAATATGCAAGAATTGAAGCAATCAGGATTTTAAGAATATGTCCAACGTTTAGGCAACACTTTTAACTTAACTACCTCTAGTTACCAAGGTTACGCTTATAGCCCGAGTCTCAGACTTCTCACAAGCATCTGGTTGGTTGGTATTGTATTGTTAAATTCCAATTAATGCCATGCAGATGCTTAATTTTAGTCTCAGATTGAATCTCGGCGTTTATAACCCATAAACAAAGATACAGGACCAATGTTACGAATGCTTAACTCAGGTCTCTTGTTTGATGCAAGTTCCAGGCATCAATTATCATTCGGATTAAGTTTGGACAAGCCCAATTAGATGATGCTAATAATGGGTCGTTCTTGCAGAATGAATTCTCAGTTGACATTTGGTTCAAACTCAGATCTGAAATCTTTCCAGAAAGATTGCTTACAGAGACATGAAAGCACTACAATGTATTTTTGAACACCATTAACTTATGCGATGTCGTTAAGTTTCTACAGTAAAGTGTGGAAGATAAACATTCTTGTAGATACTGGAATATTATTCGGTATGTGGGGCCGGGTCTTCCAGTTGCATATACGTGTGTAATATAAAACACTAACATTTGCTTGATTTATAAATTGAACTTAAGAATGGTTGATAGCTTAAACCTTCGTATATATAGATTATGCATCGAACTGAAGATAAGATTTTTTTTCAAATTAATTTTAAGTTCCTCGAGTGTTCAATTCGTTTGTCAAACCAGTACCAATATAGCATCTGCCTAGATGTATCGTATTAACTAGTCTTTTCAAAAACTAACATCCCCTGAAGGCTCCGGGGTTCGACTTCATGACCCTCCCAAAAAACTCACATGTTCCGCTCTCTCCTTTGACCTACAAGCCAGGATCACTGTTGCGCCCATAAAGGCTATCCATTTAGAAATCTCATAACCGAGCCCTGGAATAATAGAATAAACTTAATATTAACAGATTCACTTTTTATTTGAAAGCTATACTTATTTTCATTGCAGTTTAAAGCAATATTCACTCCTTTTTTATTTTAAAGCCAACCCACTTTCGTTTTATTCTAAAGCTATACGCACTCCCGTTTTTAAAAGCCATATTAGCTCCGGTTTTATTTTTAAAGCTATACTAATTTCCATCTTTTAAAGCCATACTCACTCACATTTTATTTTTTTTAAAGCCATACTCTTTCCCGTTTTATTTTTAAAGCCATACTCACTCCCATGTTATTTTTAAAGCCATACTCATTCCCGTTTTATTTTTAAAGCCATACTCACTCCAGTTTTGTTTTAAAGCCATACTCACTCCAGCTTTGTTTTAAAGCCATACTCACTCCCTTTTTTTTAAAGCCATACCGACTCCCGTTTTATTTTAAAGCCATACTTACTCCAATTTTATTTAAAAGCCATACTCACACTCGTTTTATTGTTTAAGCCATACTCACTCTCGTTTTTTCTAAAGCCATATTAATACCCGTTTCATTTTTAAAGCCATACTAACTCCCGTTTTATTTTTAATGCAATACTAATTTTCGTTTTTAAAGCCATACTCATTCCCGTTTTATTTTTAAAGCCTTACTCACTCCCACTTTATTTCAAAGCCATACTCACTATCGTTTTATCGTTTTATTTTTAAAGCCTTACTCACTCCCACTTTATTTCAAAGCCATACTCACCCCCGTTTTAGTTTAAATCCATACTCATCTCGTTTTATTGTTTAAGCCATATTCACTCCCGTTTTATTTTTAAAGCCATACTGACCTCCGTTTTATTTTAAAGCCATACTAATTCCAATTTTATTTAAAAGCCATACTCACTCCCGTTTTATTTTTAAAGCCATAATGTAATGACTCCCGTTTTATTTTAAAGCCTTACTCACTCCCGTTTTATTTTAAAGCCATACTCACTTCCGTTATATTTTAAAGCCAAACTAACTCCCGTTGTATTTTAAAGCCTTACTAACTCGCGTTTTATTTTAAACCCATGCTAACTCGTGTTTTATTTTAAAGCCATACTCATTCCCATTTTATTTTAAAGCCATACTCACTCCCGTCTTATTTTAAAGTCATACTGACTCCCGTTTTTTTTAGCCAAACTAATCTCCTTTTTACTCAGTAATCGGTAGAGAATATTTCAAGTAAGCAGATTACAACACAGAAGACTGGTCAAATCAATAACGATTGACCTCTCAGTGGACAGACATCATTCGAAATTAATTGATAAACACAAATAAAAAATATGTCAAAATCATATCAGAGCTTATATATAAAGTTTGATGTAAACATTCTTCGTACTAAGACACAGTGACGCAGTCGGACGTGCATAATACTGCCGTGAAAGAGGTTCTGGGTTCAGTTCTTTACTTTATAGACAAATACGTGTCTAGTCTATTAAACCAGAGATAACTGAAAACTGTTTCCGGAGAAAGTAAAACAATGACTCTGCCTGTCGGCGCCATTGCGGCTTAAGTTTAAATACTTATATATAATTAATATATAATTTCTTTTAAAACACATTTACGCTTATCTATTGCAAATATATAACTGGCCTCAAGAAGAAATGCATGTGAGCTCAACACGATATCGCTCCGCCATTTACATTTGCAATTTTTACTACAAGTTATCAAATAGATATGTTTATTGCGCCACTGATGTTAAACATCATAATCGATATCAAAAGAAATGGACCATTCTGTAGAACTTTGCTTTAATCATATCACGTCAAAACACAGATAATGTATAATTAATATACCTTTATTTTTTCGCCCAAACAGTGTTTTGCGCAAGAAAAAAACACACGTTATAACTGCAGTAATCGACTTTACTGAATATTATTTAAGTTATTGATATATCATTCTAGCAGGGGTGGCGAACATGTGATGGCGACATTTAAGTTTAAACTTTAATTTACACAACTCACCAGTATTTCCGCCTGTAACTATGACAATTCTTTCCCTTGGTAAGGAAATAACCGGAAACGACGTGCCTCCGCCCATTGTGGATTTCAAAGAACACGACGCTTTGACAGCACGTGCTTGTATTCTTCCAAAATAAAGTACTCTGCAATATAATGCGATAGTTGAAGCATTCTTCCATACTTTTGATAATTTGTTGCTGTCACATCTTATGTTTGCATTCGCTTTAAATGCGATATAGACAGACTAATACACAAACTCACAATATTAAATATGTCCTATACTTGAACTAGTAGCTAGTCTACAGTAACTGCTTATCAGCCTTTCTGTGCTTCATCCACTATCTCTCTACTTATATGTATAACCATTCAGGTCCCTACTGTTGATATCAGTTGATATCAGAAGTATATAACCTGGTGTCAGAATTGAATAATATTACAAAATATGCGTTTAAATTGTTATTTGTTTACAAAAGCATTTACTTTTCCTATGGTCCACGAATGGGGAGTATAGGAGTTAAAGGCGGTATTTGATAGTTTGGATCTAAACCTTTTTCATTAAACATCTTAATAAACTATTGTTTCCTGAACAGATCTCACAAAATGCTATTTATTGGTGCCATACACCTGTCTGAAAAGTGAACCATAACGCCACAATCGTCATTACAAACATCTATTTCCTATCTGAGCCACGCTGCACAGTTAGCTATGTGTGAACTAAGAAAGCCACATGAACACTTGTGTTTTAGCTCATCCACGTCATCCGCTGTGAAGTCGATGTCTACTTTTGGCAAGAATCCCAATCGCGCTTATTTATATATTTAAAAAGAATGAACATATTAAGCGTCCATTAACGAGTTTTACTACCTTAAACTGAGATTCAGTTGATAATCGTCAAAGAATATAAAAATTCTACCGAAATTATTCACAAATACTCAAAACAGAGGTCAGATATTGTTACATATATGAAATATATGCAAACTGTCGGATACCGCCTTTAAAGATGGTATTCGACAGTATGCCTATAGATATCAAATATATGTTACAATATATCAACCCTGTTCTGGGGAATGTGTGCCTAATTCCTGCATAAACATATACTTTAGTTTGAGTAAAAGCTATTATAACATTTTCGAAATTGTTAGACAGTACAAATCGTGAAATACATCGCTCTAAATGTCTATTATTTCCTAAACTAGAAAAAACACATTAGGGATTTTAGTTAAAAATAGATACCGACGTCAGAGCTGATTACACGGATGATCATGTAACGCGATATCAAAAATAAGTGGTCACATGGATTTCTTAGTTTTCAAATAGTAAACTATGCAGGTGGCTCGGAGAGGCAATATTTCTTTGAAATGACAATTATAAATTAAATAGTTATTGTTGTTGTTACTGTTGGTGTTATTGTTACTGTTGTGATTCGTGTTGTTGGTGGTAGTGGGTATGATGATCATGCTGTACTGTCAATAACGTTCAAATGAAATGAGTTAAAGTATACATAAGTCAACATTTTAGGGATGTCTGCAACAACAAAAGTGTAAGTAAAATGAGAAGCTGTGCCACTGTCGTATTTTGTCTATCGTCTCCATTGTTTGACATAAAACTTTCAAACAAACATAACCTTACCTTACACCGAACAAGTATTCCTGGGTATCCTTATATATGAGATACTCGCGGTATGCGAGGCAGTATGAATCAACACTGATTGTACACCTGTGTTGACATATAACACCCGGTATATGCAAGTTTAACATGCGAATACAAAGGAATCAACGTAAATGCACTTATACTAACATACCACAAGGTAGTAAATGTATTCATTCAGTTGTCTGAACTATTAGAAGAGGCCATAGGAAATTAGCGTGATTCGGCCTTCAGTGGTCATTTCCTATCTGTCAAGTTTGGATATGGTGTGGTGTAAGAAGTGATTACAGATGCGTCAAAAGTTCGCGTCAAGTTATCCACACAGTTCAAGGCATGCCTTACTTCATGTGTATTAAAATACCAATTAAGATATTATCTGTCAACATATATAGCATATCGTGGGGGTGCTTTTATGCCAATCGCACATATATATGGTGTAACGAATTATGATAACCGACAACTTAACAGCTAGGGCAAAGTCACCTAACCTTATAAAGACTTTCCTTCTTCTTGTTTATAAAGTACACCAGTTAGCTATATAAATCAACATATATAACATACTGATAAAGTGCGTATATTTTGGTTGATCGAATTTGAATTTATTAAAATAATTATGATCAGAAGATTATATGTGAACAGTCAAAATAGTTGTACCGTTTTTTAACTTTTGTTTAGCCAAGCTCAACAACATTTACATTCTAACAGCAACGAACTACGAATGGAAGAAAAGAGTCTTGCCGATTGGTTTCGAGCGTCTGTGTCTTTAGTTTATTTGTTGTCGACTATGGTCTGTTGCGTAGCTTGCGTGGTTGTTACGAGAAAAACGAGTTTTTTTTCTCTTTTCAAATGGAAATTTAATGAAAGAAATAATGGATGTGTCGAAAAATTATGATTATAATTATGAGAAAACTGAACTCTGTCAAACACAATGTCAGGTCACGATATCAAATTTAAATATAAAGGTTTCAGTTGCGACTTTGACATTATGAAAAACAGAATATGAGTAAATGAATATTGACTTTAAGGGATATGCCCTTAGTATGAGGTCTTATATTTGCGCGTTCAACCTTCAACTATTTACTTTATTCACTTCAAAATCCAACATTTTAGCCGATAAAGCCGAGTGCATCCGCACTAAAGACCACCCGCAATGGTGAATGACAAAATTGGGCGTTACCCCAAATAAAACCCGATTAGTTGCGCATTGAAAAGTAGATAGTACGTACACAGTAAAATGGTATACATTACGTAATGTCAAAAACATAACAGAACAGTTATTATGTTTATGATGTTTAAATAAAGTTATTTGTTAATTTACAAACAAATAGTCAAATATGTGCACATGTGATTGTAGCGGAAATAGTTAGAATAACAATTATTCTCGCTTTTTTGCACACGCAAACAAACATCATACACAATGCGCCCAGGAATGAACACACAAACCAACCAATCAAATGTTGAAAGTTATGTTGAACATTAATATAACACATCGTTAGGATCGAGAATGTTGAGTATATTGTATGGAATGTCGATATCAACATATTTAACAATGTTAAGACTCGGGATGTTCAGAGCTCATGACGTAGTATTGTATTTAAACTGCTGATATGTGTTGGAGATGGCCTTAGACTGTACAGCTATTATTTACTGTCATTTTTAACCTTAAATCAGAAAGGTAATAAACATTACAAACAATGGAAAAAACGTCCAGATGTAAAAAAAGTGTTGATTGAGAGATAAATGGACAGCATTAATTTTACAAAACACAAATATGTGGTTTCACGAGGTATCTATTCGAAAAACACAGCCTCTCTCTCTCTCTCTCTCTCTCTCTCTCTCTCTCTCTCTCTCTCTCTCTCTCTCTCTCTCTCTCTCTGTATGTGTGTGTGTGTGCACGCGCGCGTATGTGTATGTGTGTTTCCAGCAATCAATAAGTCAAAATCAACACTCATATTTTTGTTGGCTTTAGTAAATTTTCTTATTTTTGCTTCTCTGTAGATTTTTTTCTAAATGTATATGGAGACTATTTTTGTGTTTTCACGTTTGTTACTTAGGACAACACTGATCATAATTAACTCGCTCACTGTACTCGTTAATGAACACTGGAAAATGCGGTCACATCTTGTCATTGTGTGACAAAGCTGTGGTATATTATATCTCGCCAGAAAAATAGGCATTGCCAGAAATGCAGAATGTTTACAATGTGTCAAATTGATAATTTAGTCTAAGACAAATCGCAAATGTTGACATGGTGGAAGCTAAGCAGCAATATATGGTTAAAAGAGTTGGAAAATATACTAAAACGGCGGTATTTGGCAACAAGATACATGGTTACGCTACATATTGCTGAATTTGACTACACTTCTTGATTATGCTCAGTATGGCTGTAGCGGACAACAAGTTTCTTCAGTATGCTCAATATGGCGGTAGCGGGAAACAAGTTACTTCTTTATGCTTAATATGGCGATAGTGAACAACAATTTACTGCAATAAAACAAGCTACTACGATATGCTATATATGGCGGTAGTAGACAACAGGTTACTTCAATATACTCAATAAAGAGGTAGTGGACAACAAGTTACTTCAATATGCTCAATATGGCGGTAGCGGGTAACAAGTTACTTCACCAAGCTTAATATGGCGATAGTGAACAACAATTTACTGCAATAAAACACGTTACTACGATATGCTGTATATGACGGTAGTAGACAACAGGTTACTTCAATATACTTTATATAGAGGTAGTGGACAACAAGATACTTTAATATGCTTAATATGGCGAAGTGGGCAACGAGTTACTACAATACGCTTAATATGGCGGAAGTGGATAATAATACATGACAAAGTCCTATGAGCATTGCAACATATACCAAACTCCGAAAAGGCACAGAACAAATGTATTTCACCTGCAAGCCAAGTGAAAAGTAAGAACAAATTTGTGATGAGTCATTTAACGAAAAGAGCAAACCCGAAAGTTCCCACCTTGGAACGGTCAGTCGGCAATATGGACCGACTGGGGTGCTTAAACCGGTTTTACAGAGCTCTAACCTCGCACTTCCTGACGGGTTTCTCAAATGCAAGCAATGAAAAGAAAAATGATCTATTTGAATACAAAATGTCCGAGCGCTGATATTTTGTCTACATTATGAGGAAAGTAGTGACGTCATTGAAAAATAATGTCCACATAGTGTTGAAAAACGAAAATATTATATTATTCCGATTTGAAATACTACACAAAAATGGTCAACTATAAATAATATTAACTTTCTGAATCATGAACAAACATGACTAGAGACGAATAAATGGTTGTAGCATCCTGTTCATGTGAAGATGGAATTGAAGAACCAAAGTCCAATGTCCATCAAAGGAAATACACGTAACAATCCTTATAGGATGAATTAAATGACAAGATAATATGCTAAATATGGCGAAGTGGGCAACGAGTTACTTCAATATGCTCTATATGGCGGTAGTGAACAAAGAGTTATTTCCATATGCTTAATATGTCGGGAGAGTAAACGAATACTTCAATATGATTAATATGGCGGTGGTGGACAGCGAGTTGCTTTTTAATATGCTTATTATGGCGGTAGTGGACAACGAGTTACTTCAATATGCTAAATATGGCGGCATAGTACAACGAGTTTCTCCAATATGCTAAATATGGCGGTAGCGGACAACGAGTTACTTCAATATGCTAAATATGGCGGTAGAGGACAACGAGTTACTTCAATATGCTCTATATGGCGGTAGTGAACAAAGAGTTATTTCCATATGCTTAATATGTCGGGAGAGTAAACGAATACTTCAATATGATTAATATGGCGGTGGTGGACAGCGAGTTGCTTTTTAATATGCTTATTATGGCGGTAGTGGACAACGAGTTACTTCAATATGCTAAATATGGCGGCATAGTACAACGAGTTTCTCCAATATGCTAAATATGGCGGTAGCGGAAAACAAGTTACTTCTATATGCTTAATGTGACGGTAGTGGACAACAAGTTATTTCCCTATGCTCAATTTGGCGGTAGCGGGGAAACAAGTTACTTCACCATGCTTAATATGGCGAAAGTGTACAACAATTTACTGCATAAAAACAAGTTCCTACGATATGCTTCATATGGCAGTAGTGGACAACGGGCCACTTCAAAATGCTTAATATGGCGGTAGTGGACAACAAGTTACTTTACTATGCTCAATATGGCGGTAGAGGACAACGAGTTACTTCAATATGCTAAATATGGCGGTAGAGGACAACGAGTTACTTCAATATGCTAAATATGGCGGTAGTGTACAGCGAGTTACTTTAATTTGCTTAATATGGCGGTAGTAGACAG